>JBCFYV010000024.1:32878933-33248933 GCA_039000515.1 Timema cristinae | reverse complement strand
CAATGGCATTCAAATCTATGTATCTTCGAGGTAACCAAGTCCTAAAGTTAAATTAGTAGAGAGTGAGGCTCAACTGTGGTTAGGCGTTTGAACTGATCACATTTATGCTCGTTATAATTATATTTTTCTTAGCACCACTTCTTACTACCAGTTTGGGTTATGCATTTATGTACTAATTACGCTAAGAGTTTCAGGGATTGGGAAGGTTATATTTATAGTAGGTGTAACCGCATTTGCTTATAGAATGTGTCAAATCATTTAGCGAAAAAACACCCTCAATATACCTTATTAGAATCGAACCACGACCTCCCCGTCATTGGCAATCTAGTATATTGCGAGAGTGACGCTTTAGGCCATGTGTCCACTGAAGTGGATCAATAAGATGTTTGTGAAACGTTTTGTTAATTATTATAAAATTAGTTAGCTTTGAAATAAATATGATGATAATTTGGCTAAAATATTTAATCCAAGCATTTAATTTATGTGGTTGAGGATAATAAAACATTTCAAAACAGGGTAATGCTTACAAACCTATAAGTAAATATATTTTTATAAATACTATATGGTTTGATATAAATCAGACGCTACTAGGATAATTTTGTAGATATTATTATAGTTATTTAGATATGAAATTCACCAAATTTCTATCAAAGGAATTTCGCCGCATTAGTTATATTTCAATGTTAGCGATAAATAGAATCACAACCGTCTTTTATATAAAACGTCCTCAAGTTTAATATGCAGTATTATGCATTAAATGAATTTATTTTTACCAATATTTATATAAAAAGGCTATTTATATTGTAAAATTGCTTTCATTGAAAGATACATTGTCAAAACGAGTGTTTTGACCTGATTGTGAGATAAACTGTTTATGGTGAGTTATAAAAATAGTTTTTGGTGTGTTTTGTCATTTATGAGATACACATAAGTTAGTAGCTAAAAACTTCTAAAATTACTTAAATGTCCAATTATCAAATTGACTGATTTCGTAGGTGTCAATGGAGAAAAAGCTCAAAAAGAGTAAATAACAAATCTATAAATAAACAAGCTATTAAATATTTAGCATTAAAAGCATTAAGGGTCAAGATTATCATTTAAGGAAGCATATTTAGGTGCAATGAATTAACTTTTTGAAAGGTAGTGACATTTTAATTTCCATAATATTTTTAATGTGTTTGTTTACTAAACTATAAATAATAATGATTATTTCTATAATTTTCCTACACAAACGTTATTTGATGAACAGTATCAATGGAAACGAATGATAGATATATAGACTATGTATGTTCAAATACATTTTAAATTTTATTCTGGATACATATATATGTTCAAATGTTATTTAAATGAATTCGTGAAATGGCTATCATCCGATAACAATCATAATTGTCTTCCCCTATCTCAAGTTTAAGTTTTACTATAATATATATACACAAGCTAAACTAACACACACATGAGTTTAAATATAATTATTTAATATTAAAAGTTGAAATTTTCATTCCCTAGATATTATAATAATGAACTTTTATTTATTTGCGAAATAATACAAATATTTAAATTCATATTTTTATAATAACTATAAATTATTAAATAAGCAATGTATTCAAATATTATATAATTTATAAAAGCGTTTTAATACAGGATATTGTGCAAAATCACAACAGTTTACCACAAAATAATGGGAAAAAAAGTTAATACAATTTTTTTAAATACATGCACAAATAACTACCTACATTTTAATAACTTTTAACCTAATATATATTCTATTGTAAATATTCTTTACTATCGTGTATAATATTAATCTAGTATATTTGGATTTTATTGTTTATAACATGTATCTCCTTTAAATAACTTGTACGTTTCATATCAGTATTCTAGTTCTCTTTAAAATTAACCAGAAATTGTTATGTATGGACATATCTTTAAAATGTACGCGCTTCCGAGTTTAAAGGAAAAAATACTTCTCATTTTCAGAACACGTACTTGCGGAGAATAGAGTGAGCATAAAATTCTCCAGGTTTTACCTTCATGGTTACAAAAAATAATGGTTATGATAAGGAATACCTTGCAATACAAAACCAATGTAAAAATACTATATTATAATTTTTAGGTATGTGAGAGAAGTCTTTTTTTTTATCTCCGTGCTAGTTTAAAATCTAGTTTGAATGAAAATATCAAATTTTATTTGAGTACGAGTAATGTAATGCAATATTGGTTATATTAAAGTTGCATTTCTGTAATATATACATGAATAAAACGAAACAAAAATTAATTTTAAGGAAGAAATAATTTTTTGAAAACATTTCTAGACAAATTAGTTTTTTTTAAATATATTTAATATAGTTGAAACTATCCTTTTATTAATCAGACAAAAGTAAATACTGAACAACTCTGTTTTCTATGCAATAATACCTAAAAACCGATTAAAATTTAACATTTCGAAAAAATTAAAAATTAAGATTACTCTAATTTTTCAGAGCTTTGAGAAAAACAAAATGCTAATCTAGTTTGAATAACTTAAAATAATTAGAGAAATTTCACACGCCTAACTAAATATTCTGCCCAGGATTTTACTTTAGTTTTTACAACCACCTTTTGAAATTGTTTCAACTTGTTTAAATAATAAAACTGTAATAATGTGTGTTCTCTTTAAAGATTGTCATGAAATATTATTTTTCATTTTTTTTTGTGATTTAATATTCTTACTTACTTTTTCTAGAGCATAAGAAATCCAAAGTTAATTGTCACACTTACAAAAGTATGACACCTATCCCTATCTTGAGCTAGTTCTATCCAGTCCATTTCATTACACTTTATCTCTTTCAGGTCCATTCTAATGTTATCATCCCATCTGCGTCTGTCTCTTACCAATGTTCTCTTCCCATTGGGTTTACCAGTCAATAATCTCAACACTCTTCTAGATTCTCCCATTCACACTCCATGCCTTGTCCATCGTAATTTGTGAGATTTGATTTTCCTTACAATGGCTTGTGATTAGTACAGGGAAGGTAACAAATAATTATGTATCTTCCTCCACTCTTAATTATCTTAATTTTTTAACAATGCATTTTACTACCCATTTTAAATACATGCTTATATTCTATTTACTTTAATGTGATAGAGATGAGGATGGTTATATGTAGATTAAATGTTCCCACAATCACTTGGAGGAAGAATGGGAAAACATTTACGAAAATCCTTTCCCAATGCACCCGACCGAGATTGAACCCCGATTTCCCCATCAACGACAGCCATTCTATTGCGAATGTGACACCATAGACATTCTTTCAAATAAGTGGGGTATTTTTATCTTAATATTCATTGATTATTATTTATCTTTCAAAAGAATTTATTTTTATAGCATTGAAAATGATAAAACTTATTTTCATTTCATAATATTTATAAAGTCTAATGTTATACAGATACGATCTCATAAAGTAAAAATTATAATTATTTGTATGTATTTCGGCTTTTAATACGTCAATTGTGTATAATAGACTATAGATAGTAATTTCCTGATAAAAGTAGCACATATTACTGAATTTTTAACATCAGCAAATTGTTAGTTCTTAAAATTTATATTATTTAAATCAACTTAATATCTGTAACGCATCAAGTCCACTTTAAAATTATAGGAAATATATTATTAGCCAGATATTAAAACTCAATAAATGTGGCTCTGAGTGATATTGAAGTACAATAATTTTATATACAATATTTGTTTACCATGGTTTGATTTTATAAAAAAAAAAAGGTTTTTGAACATTTCCGTGTTTCGCAAATTAATCAGTAAATGGTCAAAGAGCAGTACAAATAGACCAGCGTTGAGTACAAACCACACCTTCCTTGTGTCCACTTCATGGAACATGCAGGGTTTGGGTGAACATAATATATGTGCTAGAAGTGGAGTAGTTTATTTAGATTGCTTTATTTTCCTGTGGGAAATGTTTTTTATACTCTATCCTTAGATCCACTATCAAGCCAAGAATAGGACTAGACACGAACTACAATATATGATCAATTAGTTGTTTTTATATGCATTCAATCTATATTCATGAAATAATAATAAAGCACATTTTTCAAGTAATGTTTTTCATATGTATTTAAATTTGAGTATCATTGATTCTAACAGTAATAAGTAATTAATTTGGAATTTTTTAGCATCACGTATTATTACCCTTTCCAAGTAAAACGCTTATGTATTAATTGCGCTAATGGTTTTATGAATTAGGGAATATTGCGTGGGGGAGAGTGGATTTTTTTAAACCTCTGTACATCCGACTGAGATTTGAACCTTGATATCCTCATAATCAATAGTATTGTATATTGCGAAAGTGACCCTTAAATCACGTGGCCACAGGAACGAGTTTCTATTGGTTTCTTTAAATTAATTTTCCTGGCAATATTAACAAATTATTAATCGTTTAACAATTTATTAGTGATATCCCAATGCAGATAACATTCTACTTTAATGATTTCTATGTTTCTAATTTGTTTGTGGTTTTAACGGGCACTTTATGAACCGACTGATAACATCAGCACTAAACTTTTAAGCTAACTTAAATCTAGAACATTCACAATATTCATACCCGGTTTTAATCCATAGCTGTGGAAGTTGAAATCCACATTTAATCAATGATACATTTTTCAGCCAAGCAAGGAGTTGAACATGAGAACCTTATCTCAGTAGAGAGACAAGCTACTGACTGAGCTAAGTCGGCCTTCACACTTAGGCAATGGGGTATTTGAATCTAAGGAAACTAAGTCTTATGAACAATGATGGTCCAACAGATGGTTTTTACAGTTAAGAAATATGTCCAATTTTACACAGGGCTCTCAAAATAACATTATTATTATCACCGCGTCATTACTACCCATCTGGTTTAGACGCACTTACGATGTGTAATGATAGGGTGATTGCGAGATGAAATGGAGGACCTACAGTTTAGCGTGGAATCCTAACCACGGTGGAGGCCTGGAATTCCCCACATTCACAAGTTGTGATTAATACAAGTCTTGTCAGAGGTGAAGGAAGGGTTTGGCAATCAGATAAATCTGTGCCGGGACCAAGGATTGAACCCCGGAAACCCAGCACAGAAGTCCGACACCTTATCCCAGACCACCAGGCCACTCAAAAATTCTATTAAGTGCATAATACTTGAGGGCAAGCTATGAAAAAACTTGGAATACTTTGTTAATTTCAAGATTCACGGCTAAAATTGTTCATCGTACTTAATTACGATTGATATAATATATAGTAAATAATGCACTACATTCATTCATTCAAATAATACATATTTGCGTATTTGTTAGATTGTCATTTAATAAATACAATTTTAATCTTAAAGAAATATGGTTTAATTTAACATTGTTCAAAAAATTCTAAATAAAATATGTATTTATTTGTAGTTGAGTAACGTCAATCGATTCATCCATTTGGTTAATTTCTTTAAAATATATTTTAAATAAATGTATATCTCACTTAACCTAATATTGCTTTCTACCTCACGAACATAATATATTGCGCAACCTCAAACTGATCCTTTTTGTTCTTGATTCTTCCAACCGTGTGAATACACTCACTCATTAAAACTGCAGTATCCACCCGAGGCTAACCTTTGAAGTCACGTCCAGTTAAGTTTTTATTTCCGTACTTCTGTGGGGGTTTACGTTTTCTAGTTGATTCTGTACCAACAGCTTTTTTACGTCTGTTCAAACATTCCGCTACCTTTATTTCACACCTTATCTTCCTATTGTCTTCACTCTTATAAAGTGACCGCCTTCTTGGTCTAAGGGTCAATACCATTGGCTACTGATCTAAAGCTCCTAGGTTCTATTCCCGATGGTAAGCATAGGTATTTTTCCTGAAAGCAGGACTATTTAAATGATCACTCATCATTTAATCTTATTGCGGGTATGACGTGTAAACAACCTTCATGTTTATCACAGAACGGATAAAATCTTGATACACGGTGGGTGGGAGTGGAGGAGGAGAGGAAGGTGGGGGGGGGGTTAGTACGGTGTACTGTACAGATTTTCTAATGTTTTTATCTTAAAATATTAATTTACTAAAAACTTGTAAGATTTGTGAAACAAACTAATAGTTCTATCCATTGTGTTTGAAACATTACTCCAAAGATCGCAAATGAAATAATCTACACTGTCATTTACTCTATGGCTTTAGAAACTAGGAACATTGTTAATACAATGAGGAAAGAGAAACATCTTTGTCCACCAAAGAGAATAAAAATCAAATTCGTATTCAATAACTTAATTTAAAAGTTATATATATATATATATATATATAATAACACTTATCTTTCAGAAACTATCGGTCTTATATATATTTCAAATATAAGATTTTTATTTTTAACAGTACTACAAAATTACAACGATAAGTAGTTTCATACCTAAAATAATTGTGGAGAAACGATCAAAATTGAAAAAATTCTTCATGTAAAGTACCCTCAAAGTCATCTTCACGGGAAGATAAGAATTGACATCTTGTTTATATTGATAAACTGTGTCTAGATATAAAATTTAATCAAGATCGTCATAGTGAATTTTGAGAAAATAGATTTTTTTGACCTTCAGTAAACTACCCTTAAATTTAGGGTTAGATATCCAATTCCAAAAACCTCTTGGGGAAACTTTATGAAAACCCTAGATACCAAGTTTTATCCCAATCGGTAAAATAATTTCGGCTCTAGTCCGAGAAACAGATAGACACAGACAAACAGATGGACGGCATTTCGATTAACAACATTTTTGATTTCAAGGCGTCATGAAACGTTGACATTTATCAAAATATCGATTTCAATTTTTTTGACGATCTTTCTCCGAGGTGCGAGAGAAAGTAAAAAACACTCTTATAAATCTTCCCTCTTTTTTTAATATCCTTCTTCTCCCTCTTTCTCTATTATCATTCGATTTTTAATTATTTTTTTTAGGGCACACCTTGAACACTTAAAGATAGGACCTGCTTCGGTGGCCGCATGGTCTCAGGCACAGGTTATTACACCTTTTTTTAATTCGCAACTCTTTCTCATTAGCAAAATTACTTGTGACCTTGAGCAGTAATAGGTGTTTAATTAAGTTGAGTTGTCTTATACTTTAAAATCCGTTGTGAAACAGTTTTAGACAATATTAAAAATACCTAATTAACTTTTTTTTTGCAAAAAATGCACACATACAATTATAATTTAATAATAGTTATTACATTTTTATATTTTCAAAACTTTACAAATATAGACAAAATTAAGAAAAAAAGATAAGTTAACCGTTACAAATGATTAGCAATATTCATTAAAACATTTATGTAAGATGGATGAGCTTGGGAGATTGGTTAATTTAACATAGTAAAAAAATTGTTCTATTTTATCAATGGAATACAATATTTTATTTTGGTGAGTTTTAACAATTTTTCATGTCGGATGACGTTTATCTCTGCAATAATCTTAAAAATATAAAGATAGTTTTTAGTGTACTATAACTTCAATAGATCTATAATAAATGTTCAATATAATAATATTTACGTTTTACAATGTTTCCACGTCCCCCACAATATTTATCGCGACTCTTGAAAGGGTCGTGACCCGTATTTTGAAAACTTGTGATATAAGGCGTCACTCTTTCAATAAACTAGATTGCCTATAAAGAAGACAGCTAGGTTCGTTACAAGTCGGGTGTGTTGTAGGTGGTTTTTTCATAAATGGTTTTCCACCCATACTTCAGTAAAATGCGGGTACACTTCATCTACATCCGATCTTACTCATCCTAATACAGTAATTACTACATAAGTGTACAACCCCAACAGATAATAAAAGACAGTGCTAAAAATAAAAAAATCAATAAAAAAAATCAAGATAGGGTGGAATGTAACTCAAGTAAAGTTCATTATTTTTATTTATTTGTGGTAAAAATCTTATTTTTGGTCCAAATAAAATATGTCTTTATTAGATACATTTAGTTTAATCTGATGTACACAGCTACTGAAGATTACTTCGGAGTAAGAAATAGTCAAGTAAATGTATTCGGTGAGTGAAATGGCGACATACACTACACGTGTGTTCTTGTAGATGGAAATGCATTAAGAGCACATGCACTTTATTCAGTAAAATACATCAACTGACGTTTACCTTGTACAACGTTATTCACACGACTCCACCAACGATAATGAGAGATGGGCTCATTTGAGAGAAGATCCTTTGACACTAGAAAGCCAAGAGAGGTATAAATTGTTGACCTTGAGGAACGAATTCTTCGTAGTGTGGATGAAGATAATACAAGAAGAATTGAATTAAGGGAAAGAATTAGTCATACGACTATTAGGAATATTCCCCATGAAAACCTTAAATACCCTTATCTCCTTCAAGGACTTACTGAGGCAGACGTCCTGTCAAAAAGAACATTTTGCCAACGCACTAAAAAAAAGTGTGATGTGTTCCTACATTCCTTTGCATTTATCCTGTTTACTGATGAAGTTGGTTTTTACACTCGATAAGGTATTCAACAACAATACTAACATAGAACCATCTGTAGTGAAAACAACCTTAATGCAGCGTAGCAGAAAAAAACATAATCATTGTAAGCGTTTGGGTTGGAATCGTGAATAATCATTTGGTAGGCCGCTATTTTTTCTAAATTTTTACCTCTGCGTCTGAGCGAAGGCTTTTATCTGCAATTTCTTCTAAATGAATTGCACTGTTTAATGGACAATGTACCTTTGGATGTCGTACAAAAGATGTGGTTTACGTGCGATGGTTCCTCAGCTCACTTTAGTCAGAGAGTTCGTCCGTCCGTAATTGGATGTTCGTTTTCCTCAAAGATGAATTGGTCGCGAGGGATCCATTTGAATGGCCTACTCGTTCACCCAATTTAAACCCAATGGATTTTTATCTCTGTGGACATTTAAATTTAATTGTTTACGTAACTTCTGTGCCTGATGTTGATGTTTTAGGAGAGAGCATTGGAAATGGAGGCGAGCCAATACGTAGAACTCCACGTTTATTTATTAGAGTACGACAAAGCATGGAGCACAGGCTCAGAGGATGCACAGAAATAGGACTACCATTTTGAACAATTTTTTTTTAACCAAATGCTATCTTGTTATTTTGTTCATTTCTATTTAAAATTGTGGTTTAATTTGTTATTATTTATTTGATATTGTTAAACATTAAAATTAATCTTAGCTTAAAAACTAAACGTTTCTAGACCCATGTTTACATGAACTTTTTTTTAAATCGTTATATCAATGGGAATAATCCCCTAAAATATTTGATATCAATTAAAATAAACTCTCTATAGTAATCTTAACAGTTTTTGAATAATTATAATGAGTATAGTGTTATTTGAATATAAACCTTTTAAAGGTAAGAAATAAATTCCTGTTCAAGCTCCGCGATTCCCAAGACAAATATTCGATATCTGTTGAGATTAATACACAAGTTAAAAATATAAATCGTATCAAATTAAGAAAAATTTTATGTATTTTGTACAAAGACGGGATTTTTTTTTTTTAAAAAAACTTAAAAATGTGGATCTTAGCTCGAATTAAATTCCATACCACCTTAAAAACGAATAATAAAGCAGATCTCTATAAACCCTAATTTTATATATGTGTGTGTGTATGTATTTACTTAATTCATTTCTTAAGAAACCTTGATATTATTGTTATCTATTTTATCAAAAAATATATTTACAAAATGTTATTAGCTTTATTACCTCCCTCTGATTTTATATACTTTCATTCTATCTCTTTACAACCTTTCTTTCTCTACGCCCTCCTCTTTGTCTCTAGAGTACTTACGCCTCGTTTGTCGATAGATGTGTTAAGCTTGAAGAGGTTTCCACCCTATTCACCATTGCCCTTGAGTAATGTTGGGGCTCGCCACCACAGAACCACCCTTAATGATTTTCAACTAAAGTTCAAATAGTATCTATTCTTCCTCACCATTAAAGAACCAATACGCTGTGAGGTTGGCAAATGATTGCTACATTGAATAGTAGATTCATAAGAAGGGCCCCATTAACTTAGTAGATAGAAAATGTTTTGATACAAAAATGTCCTAGAATGGTGAATTTAAAATCTTGAAAAAAAAATATAATGTTTTAATACAATTTTTATATACAAGTAACTCCTTGAATAGAAATTAAGGTGAATTAATTAATTAATATTTGTATTCGAGCCCGATTTAAAAAATACATTACATATTTATATATTTGTTACCGTGAAAGACTGAAACCTGACGGTTGCCGGTAATGACTATGATTTCGCCATTCACTGGTTTATACTGGTGGATATTGGAAATGATGTTAGTTTCTAACACCCATCGGTTATTTCCGGCAGATGTTAAATGCATCCTGTGGATTTTGGAAAAACACAACAGCAAAGATTTTAATGCACTAAATTTACCTGAATATCAATAATTATTGCCCCATTATAAAGAAGATTCAAATAATTACACCAAAAAGTCTTTACACCCTTAGAAAAAAAATTAGGCCACCATAGTTTAAAGTTTGGTTGGGTAGGGTAGGGTTGGTTAGGTTAGGTTAGGTATTAGGTTAATACACAATTCATTCTCAATAGTAGCCTACATAACACACACGGCACAATACACAGCACAACTACAGCAGCACGCGTTCTTAAGCCAGTGTTTAATGTTGCGCAGATAGATGCGCAGTGTACTCGTCCTTTGTTTCCAACATGCACAGGTGTACTCTCACGAATACTGGCATTCGCCATTTTGGATCGTTCTATTACGGAAATACACCAGTGAAAGACCGTTAGAGAAATTGAAATTCCAACCTCACTAGTGTGAACAAGTGAATCCTGGAAATCATGGTCGATTACCGGCAATCGTAACGTTTCCAGCTTTCACGGTAATATAATATATTATGTATATATAATATTTATTATGTTAATATAATAATATTAAAAATTATATATAATAATATATATATAATTAAATGTATATATAATATATATATAATATATATATATATTTATTTGCTAAATTTTATTTTAGTATATACTTTTATACGTAGCTAAGCCCTTAGAAATCATTTAATAAACATTAAATGCAGATGTATACCTTAAATTTATAAATATTAATTTATATTCTGAGATGATAACTTCAATCATCAATTTTAAAAAAAATTGAGAAAACAAATTAATTTAGAATAATTTGCTTCGCAACAATAATTTCTCTTACTTTTTTATTAACCAAGTGATTTCACAAGTTGAAAAATATATTTTATAATAATTGCTTATGGAAATTGTTTTAATTAACAGTTCGAACTTTTAAATATTCACATTATAATCAAAACGAGCTAGAAAGCATGTTAAAAGCCATTTAATAGATTTTTTTAGAAACAATATGTTGAATTCTAATGTTGTAAAACAAAGTTTATAGTCCAACCATAGAAAAGTTCAAACAAAACTTAACATGAATATTTAATATGAATTTATATTATCTATGAAAAGTAATGCTTAAATTATATTTATTGATTTTTAACCAAGATTATTCGTATCATTATACACACACACACACACAATAAAAAATAATATATATATATATATTTCAAATACACCTAATACAATCACGTGTGTGTGTGTATTTAATATTGTTTTGTTCATTTAATCTATTTATTTATTTCTCTACATGTATGAAAGGCTCCAATTTTCTACAAACGTAACAATTTATAATTTAATATAATTATTTATTATCAATTTATACTTCAACTTCTTCTGTGGGAACATCACTAAATTTTATAAAATATTTTGAGTTCGATTACCTGACTCAACGAGATATTTGGCTAGATACACAATTATAAAATCAATTATCTATAAGTTTTTTATACAAGGATTATTTTGTTCAGATATAATTTTATAAAGACAAAATTTATAAAATATAAATATTTTCAAGTAATATATTTTTTGTAATGTCCTGCCTCTATTCAATTATTGAATAGCAGTTATTTAATCAAACTAATATTACAAATGTAGATTTACCGAGATTATTTTGTTTATATAATATTCTACAAAGGCTAAGCCAAATACATTTAATTATCTTCGTAAGATTTTGACATATAAACATTGAAATGTGTTATATTATTATTACATTGTAAAGGTCGACATTAACTTTAATTCCTATCTTTTAAGTATATAAATTAATATTAATGAGTCAACTTTTTAATTTATATTCTTTAAAACCTATCTAGAAATTAAATAATATATTTGCTGAAAAATGATACAGCTTGTGATATTAACTAAACGTATATGTATTACATTATGAAATACTATTTTAATCGATTAGATTTGTTTGAGAACAGTTTTGTCCCTTTCAAATCCTTTTAAATCATGCAACTTTACTAAAAATAGTAACTACAATGACGCAGGGTGTGTGTTGATGACGAAACACTGTTAACTACATTTTCCATCAATCAAATAGGACAATCTCACAGAACAAGAGTGAAACACAACTATATTCAAAACACACCAGGGGCAGCGAATATAGTCTGATTTTCTGGTGATGGGAAAGTCCAAGTTTATATTATGGTAAAGTATATTGAGGGTGTTTTTCTCTCTCTCCCTCCACGTGAATGCTTGTGCATTTCCTCTTCTATACTAATATTATAAAGAAGAAAGATTTGATTTTTTGTGTTTTGTTTGTAATGGATAAACTCAAAAACTACTGGATATATTAACAAAATTCTTTCACCAATATAAAGCTACACTATCAGCGAGTAGCATAGGATATATTTTAATTTGAAAATTTAATTTATTCCTCATAAAATGTCGGTAGTATATTATATAGTCGTTGGAAAAAAAGTTGAAGAGAAAGTGGGGTTGATGAAGGGGGTGAAGGGTAGGGGTGAGGAAAGAGAAATAGATGTAGTGACGAGGAACGCAAAAAAAAAAAAAGATTAAAATAAAATTTGGGGAAACGAGGGGAGTAAATGAAAGTGTAGGAAGCTGAAATATTAATTTGATTTTAAGAATTTGTTTGATTGGTGTATACAAAATTCCTTTCACGCCTAGAGCAAACAAAATTATAGAGGAATGAGATGAAAATAGGAGGGAGGATAAAAAGAGGGAGGGGGCTATACAGTGATGGTAGAACTGTATTTAAAAATATAAGTAAAAAAAAGTTTTGTTTTTAGATTGACTGATGGGTGATTTGAAACTTTGTTTTACAGGATTCTTTACAATATTTTTTATTCATATTCAATATATAGCCTAGGTGTTTGGTAAGAAATGAAGCCGCCAATCCCCCCCACCCCCCAAAATTATTCTACAGTCATTTAGTGAGAACGTCATATAAGATAAAGAACTCAATTGAAATAGATAAAGTGTCCAGTTTATCTAAGTAAAGTGATATTAGAATATACATAACTTTTAAAACTACATCTCCTAAATGTTCTCTCAGAATAAAACCTTTATATATTTTTCACAAATGAATAGATGAAAGCAAACAAGACATTTAAGATTTTTTGAATTTTTTTCCAATGTAAGCAGAAATACATCGTTTTACATATGTTAAGCAATCGGTTTTGACACACTTAACTTAAGATGATGTATTGTGCTTTTTTAAAATGCACCCACCTCATTATATAGCATAAAATTATTAATTACAATAGTCACTAATTAATAATAACGAACAGATGCTTCACCTACAAAGCATAGATAAAACATCAAACAAAACGGATTTTTAAAGTGTTAAAATTGTATAATTTTAACAAAACAATAATTGAATAAAAAAATTGAAGATTAAATTTATCATAGAAGTACGGTACTCTCATACAGGGTCTTTTCTCATTGATGTACCTTGCGAAAAAAAATTAAGAAAATTATTTATAATAAAAAAATATACATATAACTTCACATCTTTCATTCGGCTCTGAAACAGGCTAGCTAGTTTTGCACGCTGATTCTATGATCAAGGGACTACAGGGGGGCAGGAGGGGGGGGGGGGCAGTTTAGGATAGGTACAACCTTGCATAACATACCGAGCCAATTTGACCATCAGACCAACAATCACAGTATTCCACACCTAGTCATTGATATCACAATACTTTACAGCAATAAAAAATACAGACAAAAAATAATTTTCAACAATGCAAATAAATATGTTGCCTTGAGAACAAACCATGTATGAGGATAAACATTTAATAAAAAAAAGTGTCACTTGCTTGTCTTATATTTTCAGTAGTCTATAGAACTCCCTTATACCAGTCCTGTAAAAATCCACTTACACTCTAGGATTAAGAAGCAATCATTTAAGTTTACAGGAAAAACTAAATAAAATCTGTGGTAATATTTCATTTGACAAGAAATAAATTATTTTGAATAATAATAATAAAAAATTGAGTTGGATAACAAAAAAATTGACCACTCTTTAACATAATAAAATAGATCTATGTTATAATTTAGACGATAAAAAATATAAATAAATGTTAGGCTATGCACAATTGAAATTTCAATAAAATAAAATATAGTCTTTATATTATGTTTGCATGAATGACAAAATGCCAAAAATTTAGTATATTGAAACATTAAACAATATAATTAATTATTTTTAAGTATAATTTCCTTGATTGACGGAATGATTGTGCAAAATTTGTTCATGTGTATTCATTTAATATATGCTGGTTCACCGTGATTGTGTTTCTGGTAGATGTAATTGTTTATTGAATTGGCTGTTACAAGAATGAAAAAAAATGGCTTCTTGAGAAAATACCTGGCACAATTCATGAGATTTGGTCTTTCAGTGATTTATATAAAATTATAATAGGCAACTCTCACCTTCATTGATGTAGATTTCTCACACTTCAGACTATTACTTGGAACCATTTCCCTAGGTGCAAGCACCATCCTCTTCTCGCAATTCCTTCAATTTACAAATCAGCGGTAAAGAATCACATCAATATCTCTCAAGATGATAGAATTCAAAGCCTTTTATCATCGTTTGAATTCATCGGGTCACTTCCGTCTCCGTCATTTGAAAACGTTTGAATTCCCCAGAATAAATCTTCCAAAATAAAAAAAGAAGTCCACTTCAAAGAAATGTTTGTTAAAAAAATATCTTAATTTTAAAATTAAATGAGATGACCAAGAAGCAAACAGTAAAATAGGTTAAATTTAAAAAGAACACAACATCAGCTGTCTTTTTAATATATAGAATAATAATGCTTGAATCCGCGCTTTGAAAATTAAGAAACAAGAAAAAACTATATCAACATGTGCTAGAGGCTCATTCTGGGAGTGTAACTTGGAACTTGCTGAAAATATAATAATAATAATAATAATAATAATATAACCAATGAAGACTACAACATAATGGTAATTTGTATTAATTTCTAAATAATAAAATGTTCTCATTTTAATATTTGGTAAAATGATTATTGTATTTTATATATAGGTAAGACCAAAATATTTATTTATTTTTAAATTCTAATCATCTTCTCTAGTTTTACCATGTTTAAGAAAGTTAAAAGTTATTTTATTTGGGAAGTGAAAATAATTGAACTCAATTCCTCCCAAACTTTACGTATATCAATCAATAAAATTAAATAAGATATGTTTTGTTACTCGAATTGATTGTAAAAATAGTTTATAATTAAGAGGGGGAAGACATTTTTCTTTGTAATGACTTAGCAATGGAAAAATTAGATGTTGTGAAACATTGTTTATTAGTTATTCATTTGTAGAAATGTGAGTATGTAAATTAATATTTAATCTAAATAAGATTAAGTTTGTTTCAATTTATACTAGATATTTTTAAATTAATAATAGACCAAATTTGTTATTTTTAATGTTTAACAATTTTTAGTTTGATTTGTACACTGATATGAGTTAAATATTTAGTATCTTAACTAAATCTATTTTAATAATATAAATATAGCTAATATACACCAAACGTTTATTCAAGCGTAATAGTACGAATACCCTTTTAGTCGAGACAGCCCCTAATAACTGTAGCAAAATTAGTGTCGCACCAGACTAACAATGGCTAAAATTGATGCCGGGGTTGTGACAGACAACATTTTGATTAACTCTTCTCTTGCTCCTACCGACGAGGGAGGGAACTAATTGTTTTCATAGTTTCACCCCTGGTATTGTGAGGCGTGATGATCTTACCCAGGATACACAACAAAACCAACCCTCTCACAACAATAATCCCGTGGTTGAATGGCGGAGCCTCGTCTGCAAGAGTTTCACCACTAATCCAGGGGACAAAGGGCAATTAGGGGCCGTATCATCATCCCAACAAATAAAAAAATTGGCGATAAAGAATGTGATATACGCGTCAGTCAAGATTTTTTTTTATGTTTGGAACTTTACGAGTGAAACATGTTATTCTTATCATGGAAGATAAATTGGGTTTTAACGGTTGAAGTTTTTATGTCAACAATAGCCGCTCATTTTTACACATTTGAAAAAAAAGTTTTTTAAATCTGTCCATTACTTTAAGTTTAGCCAAAAACAACGTTAAAACTTTCATGATGCCTAGTAAAGTACTGAATTTAAGAACTACCTTTTAATGTTTGGTTTTGCTGGATATTTTGGAGTTTATTCAACAGGTACTATTATTGTTCATTTCTACCTGATAGATTTGAAGGTAATACCACACCCTCCCAAGACACTGGACTGCCAATGGCTGGGGAATAGGGGTTTAAACTCCTGTAGGGTGTGCTTAAGTTTTATTTCCTAAATTTTTTACTAATCTTCCTTCACGTAAATTCGAGTAAACTTATTCTAAATTCTACCCTCTTCATAAATGTGCGTAAACCCAACGGGTGGTGAGACGCAGTGCAATTTTTTTTTAAAGTTTCACCCTTTACAAAGGTGAAGAATATGCCAATAAAAGCCATTAAAACTCAAACTCACTCGTCATAAACCTTACTCAAGCTATGGTAAAAAATAATTGTTGATTCAACAGTAAGTTGAAGAAGTTTCTTTGAGTTGGTGTATCAGCGTTTTAACACTAATGTTTCAGCCACCAATTTATGAGGGTGACTAATAATATAGATAAATCCTAAATTATTGGTTTTGGTTAAGTATTATTTACTAGGGCAGTCATTCATGCCATAAATTACATAAGTCATATTTAAATTTCATAATGGTTTAATTTGTTTGTAGTAATCTTAAATATTTTAATAGGAATAGTGTTAATAATTATACATTACTAATAAAATTATTTAATAATATTTTCAGAGCCTGTATATTTTGTCTTGCTAAAACTATAAAAGGCTGGCGTAACTAAACTAGCTTAGGCCAGCAGTCACGCATCAACATAATTGTTGTTATTATTATTATAAAGTGGTGGCCTACTTGTAATCCAACTATATGTAGCAATGACAACCTTAGAGTGGAAAAATATTCTACTATACTACTATAAAGCCCACTGACATTACTCACTGACATTATTGTTTACCCACTTCCAGATGAGCTAGAAACTTGAAATTGGCAAAATTTTAGCTCCTAGTCTGTAACCGACGGGAAAGTTCCAAAAACTTAAAAAATTAATTTCTAACCCCCGAAAAAAATTCAAAATGGTGGAGCAACTTTATAGTCGGTGTAGACCTTTATTTGGAGGTTTCTTGTGGCTAAACGATAAGGCCTATCAAAAACTGACTTTGGAATTACATCAGTTTACATCCACTCGCAAAGAAAACTCACTGGGGGGTGCAAAGAGAGTCTTTATATACAGATCCCAAGTTTTGTCCAATGGGATGAGGTAGGACTGGAAAATCAAAGTAAGGGGTTTATCTTCCTAGTACTTTGTGACCAACGACTGCCTGGCCAACGATCAGTTTGGGAGAATACCCCTGTTTAAGAATGGGAGAATTGCACATGGGAGCGGTAGCCCCAAAATACTCAAAGAGTATATTATTTCTCGAGTCACGTAGTCACCGCGATGCGAACGAGAGAGAGGCAACATTTAGGAAAGGTCAATGGGCAACCTGTTAAAACTATAGGACATTGCCCTGAGCTAAGAAATTTCTTAATATCTCTTTATACTAAACCTTTTCTACCAACATTACAATATTAATATTCTAATATATATTTTAACTTCAAAAAATAAATTAGAGTAAACCCAATAATTATTTATCTCTACTCAACCAAATTTACCAACCTATTCCTGATAGATTCACCCATAGGTTGGGGTGGGGTAGTGATGGCATATATATATATATATATATATATATATCACCGTGGCTTACCAGGTTATACACATATATACTAATTACGCTAATGAGTTAGGGATTCATGAGGTTTAATTTAGAGTTAGTATCCCCACATTAGAGTAGGGGGAAAGTGGGAAACCATTTTGGAACCCTCTCAATACACCCGACTGGGATTCGAACCACAATCTCCCTGTCATCAGCAGTTTAGTCTATTGTGAGAGTGACTCTTTAGATCACGCGGCCACCGATTCAGATACGATATGGTTAAGTTGTCTTACAATAATGAGCATTATCATCATGAAATGCTTCCAGCCGGTTAGGTCTGTTTGGAACATAGGTCTCTCCACCGTCTCTTTCCTCCTACTACCTCTCTCCCTCCACCTTGGCCCAGTCCTCTCCTCTCTTCTCCACACTCATCCTTACTCCCTTCAACCATCTGTCCCTCGGTCTTCCTCTCGGCTTCCTCCCCCTCCCATCTCCCCCCTCCATATCCAACATCCTCCTGGGCATCTCCATTCTTCTCACATGGCCATACCACTAATAGTCATGCCTTATCTAGCCTGAACTTTGAAAAATGATGGCTCACGGATCTGTGGTGAAAATTACGATAGGCCTAGCAAGCCAGTAGTGGATGCAAAATTGCTTTAAAATTTAGAATAGCATCATAATATACACCATTATGTTTAGACTATCAAATCATAATAGTTTCACATACGAATGATTTCAAAACAAATAAAACAAAGGTTCCCATCACTTGGAAACTGAAACGTTTTTCCATAACAAACGTTAACTAAATATTAAGTATGAAATTAAAGTTAGTTTTTTCTAGTTGATATAATTCCTTTATTTAGTATAAAAAGTTTGTGATAGCTTGAATTTTTTTTCCTTTTGTGGAGAGATGAAAGTTTGAGCTTATATGTATCATCCAAAGTTTTCAACAATTCCAATGAATTTCTCTTATCATATCCATAGCAACGAGAGAAAGCCATCATCTAGAGGGTTTATTTGCGATATGAACTGTCCAGATTTCTGTTGATGAATCCGAGTTGTTCATACATCGTTGATATGAATTATAATATTAAACCATTATAGGATTTTAAAGATGAGTAAAGTAAAGTAAAGCTTGTTTTATAATTTAAAATGTATAGTTAAAAATTATTGCTAGACTCCGGATTCAAATACAGGGCATTTTGCAAGCACAATAATATAATAATAATAATAATAATAATAATAATAATAATAATAATAATAATAAATATTATTATTATCATCATCATCATCATCATCATTTAGCACCGCGTCTTACTACCCGTTCGGGTTATACGCACTTACGCTTGTGTAACGGTAGGGTGATTGTGAGATGAAATTGAGGACCTACAGCTTAACGTGGAATCCGAACCACGGTGGAGGCCTGGCACTCCACACATTCACACGTTATGATTAATACACTTCTTGTCAGAGGTGAAGGAAGGGCTTCGCAATCAGATAAATTTGTGCTGGATATGAGGATTGAACCCCGGACCTCCAACACAGAAGTCTGACACCTTACCCCTAAACCACCAGGTCACTAAGCACAGTAATGATATGTTACTTATACATGTAACCTTATTACATGCCCATAGTCATATATTAACCATTATTTTAAGGCACATTCTATTATTGGCTCGTGAATTCAATAGCTATTTGATAGCTTCCAGAAACATAGATACAAAAACTTGTGGTTAAGTATTTGTGCTGACGAAAACTACAATGTATTAATTAAATATTTTGAAGTTATTTGTTATCTGTGATTGAACTTTCATAAAATAAAATATTTTTGAAATAAATCTCACTTCCATTTTCATTAAGTTTATTCTAATCATCTACATAAGTGCACAATATTATCCCGAGATCTGGTGTTGTATATTATACTTATTTTCAAGTTATTTGTCTTAGTCCCGGTATAAGTTATCAATTATTTATCCAGCTCTGTGTAAGTTTTGCACCGTTTTCTTGCAGGTTCACCTAATTCCTAGGATTTAAGTTGGCCAGGTTAGGTTATTTTGGGATAGGTAGCTCGGTAAGGTAATGTAAGGTTAGGTTAGGTTAGGTTAGCCTATTTATTACTCTCGGTAATATAATGACTGGTTATTCTATAAATTTATTATGAAAAGTATGAGATATAACAGAAAAATTAATTTATTTCATACTTTGATAAAATTACTTAGGAATTATATAGAAAGACTAGGCATTTTATAGAATACCCGATTTACACACATTGCCTTTAACATATATATTACATGTATTACATATATAGAACTTTATCATGGACAGACATAAGTAGAAGCCTATAATTATTATAAATAAATATAATAAATTATTATAAATAAATAATTACTTTATAGTTATATACATATAATACTATAATTATATATTTAAATAAATTTATTTAAAAATATAGCACCATGAATATATATGAATATATACATAATTTGCGTCATATAGGTACTTATTTGAACTCTTAACAAGTTTTCTAAACCCTTCCTACACCTCTGACAAGATATTTGTGAATGTGTGGAATGCCAGGCTGCCACCGTGGTTCGGATTCCACGCTAAACTGTAGGTCCTTCATTTCATCTCACAATCACCCTACCATTACACATTAGCGTAAGTGCTATAACCCGAACGGGTAGTAAGACGCGGTGCTAATAAATAATAATAAATAATAATAATAAATAATAATAATACAAGTTTTCTCTCCTGGTTATAACTACTTTTATTTGATAAAATAATTGTAACTTAGGTTATAATATCACTTTCCCATATTTTTTTCCAATAGCACAAACACAGATTGTTATATATTTTAAATATATTTTGTAAAATTAATTAGTAATGCGTTGTATTTACAAAATGATAATTTTCATTCTACTTTATAATAACTAATAAAGACTTGGAAATTAAGGGCAATACTACTTTACATTCCTATCTAAAACTATGTCAAATATATTATAAACTTTTGTATTAATGACTTAGATATGTTTAAACGAATAAAATGTAGGGATTCAAAAGTATGCTTGAGGTAACGTTGAAATGTTTTACCACATGCTCACTTCAAACATTTCCTGTTTCATGGTATGTGAATGAAGGCATATTCTCTCCACCAAACACAATAACACAATAATAGGCGTTGTGTTGCTTTGACGTTCCTCTTTTTTTGGAGTAAAGGCTTTTGATTAGCAAGCCCCTGTTACAAATGTAGGAAGGCAACCCTAAACTCCGTCCTGTATGACGGCTCAACCAACTCCCCTGTAAGGCGACCGCGTAAATAGAACATGGAAGCTATACATTTTCCGTCCAAACAAAGCTTCTAGCGGGGTATAAAACATTATTGATCAACTAAAATATTTTGGATAGGAAATTACTTTTTTGTGTGACTCATGTGATAATATACATTTGGTGTCAAAACGATCTCGGATACATCAATTATATTTGTTATATAATGCATTGTGTATTGCTACCCGTTCCAACTATCTGAATGTTTACAATAATGGAGTTATGGACGAAGAGGGTTTAAGTTAGAGCACGTGTACCAACATCTTCGTGGAGGGATAATTGTAAACCATCTATTAAAAACCACCATCAATACATCCGAGCTCCTTGTGATCAATAATCTAGTATATTGCGACAGTTACGCCTTATACCATGCAACCACTGAGGTGTATATGAACTGAATAGTTGAGTGATTGCACACCATACGTTATCCAAACATGTAAACACATATTGCATCAACTATTTTCAAATAAATTTATATTAACACAATTCGAAACCAGGAGGTTATATAAAGTATAGTGACCGCATCTGTGGTATACTGATCAAAGTTACTGACTACATATTCTGGATTCTCTGGTTCTATCCTTGGTGTTTCTAGATCTTTCTTTCTGTGAAAGTGGTGTGGTCAACTCAGCCTCGTGAGAATAATTAAGGAGTTACTTGTATAAAGAAGTAATGAACCATCACTAGAAAACTTGGATTAATGTCTGGAGTGTTTGTTGTGCTGACAACCTATTATCAATAAATGTTGGTACTATCTTCGCCAATAGGCAGTGGATTTTCAGTTTGGTTTTTTTTTAGCACCGAATACGCCAATTTACTAACTACACTAATGGGTTAGGGATTGGGAAGGCTTAATTTAGAGGAAGTGCAACCGCAATTGCGTGGAGGGAGAGTCAAAACCTATTTAGGAAAACCCACCCTCAGTGCATCCGACCGGGATCAATCCCGAATTCCGTCTTCATCAGTCTAGTACAACACTAGATTAGCGCGTTAGACCACGTGGCCACTGAAGCGGGTTAGGCCACTCAGTTGGTATAGTTTGCTTGCGGGATAATGCCGTAGAGTTTTTAAAATTGTGTTTAATAGTTCTCCAATGATAATATACTATATGCTAGTAAGTGCATTCGTATACCTATAAGGAAATGTTACAAAAAATAAATAATTAAGATCAATGGAGAAAACTGTATCAAATTTTAGGAATTAGAAATGGACTGGAACATATCTGGATGTGTAGACATTCATATATTGTCTATTTGTTGGAAAATTATTTCAACATTTTATCCCGCAAGTTTAGAGAAAGATGACATTTTTATGTTAAAGTTAAAATAAAACTTTAGATAATGCATATTTGAATAAAGTAATTAAATATATATTAATTAAATCAAATTGTTTGGGAAAAACGTGCTGAACTATCGAAAACAATTATTAATGGTATGTTAAAGTAGGCTTGATATATGCACATAAGCCTATAGAAAAAAATATATATAATATTACTTTGAAAAGTTTTATAGTTTCACAGAGGTGTGTGTGACCATTAAATTAAGTACCTAATATATCTACTATCTTCACTGAAGAAATTTACTGTCCCTACCGAAGATAATGTCGCAGCAATATAAAAGTGTCAATGTATTGTTTGATAAATATTTTCCAATAAATCTGCATAAATAAATAGTCTCCCAAAAATCAAAACTAAAATATTTTATTTTATAAAATAAAAATAAATCCACGCCAATATTTATTTTCAATGGTTTTGATCAGCAAACGAATTTTAAATAAAACCATCAATAACAGTAATATGATGTTTATCCTTTTCCGTACTATGGTTTCTGTGAAATGTTGTTGAATAATAACATTATTTAGAGACCTTATATTAATGTTGTGGAGTGCATAGAGTGAACGTGGTTACAAAATGTTAAGATTAATTTTTAAACACACACACACAACACACACACAAAGAACATGGAAAATCTCCCAGAATAGTTAAATACAAATTTTACGAAATTCCAAATATTTCCCAGGCTTTTGAGAGATAATACAAGTAACATGAATGGACAATGGACATACAAAGTAAAAGATGAGAGATAATTCTACACGGGATGTATTTGTATCATATTTATCTATATATTTATCTATACACGTGCACTCAATACAAATATTGTGCTTTGCCACTTAAGGTGGAGTGCTAGTGAGAGCGAGTTTAGTGCATTAATTTTGCAGTTTTTAAAGAACAAACATTTTTTGGCCAAAATAAATCAAATATTTCTTCTATAGAAACATAGAGTTTTGTTTTCTGCACATGCTAATATCAACAGTTGTTGAATATCTGTCATGAGCATGGCGGTATTTGGTGACAATCTTTTCTCTCTTATTTAAAAAGTTTATCACCAAATGCTGCCATGCTCATGGCAGATATTCAACAACTGTTGATATTAGCATGTGCAGAAAACAAAACTCTATGTTTCTATAGAAGAAATATTTGATTTATTTTGGCCAAAAAATTGTTTGTTCTTTAAAAACTGCAAAATTAATGCACTAAACTCGCGCTCACTAGCACCCCGCCTTAAGACTACATTATGATCCAATATTTTGAATAAAGTTTCCTTCATATTAAAAATGTCATGGTCTTCTATAAAAATCGCTTTCAACATAGACCTGTAAACGTCAATTCCAACGTAGAATTGATAGAAAGGAATACATTGGAACTAAGACCATCCATGTTTTCTTAGCTATAAACTTCCCTTCTTCATTTTATAGAGGACTGAGGAGAGGAATATTTTATATTAAAAAAAACAACGAATGTTTTGTCATTGTGTTTTGTTCAAAGGGGTTAAAAAATGTTTTAAATTCATATATTCGGATGTAAATGTAACAAAACACGTGGGTGGAGACGATCCTGCCATAAAACATGGTTATTCTTGTACACTTTAGCACCCATGGGCTGTTAGCTATTCAGAGGAGGAGTAAAAATAGGTCAAGAAAAAATACTTTTTTCAAGCACTGAGTCTTAATAGCTGTTCAGGCTATACGCATAATTCGACCTCAATGGTGTTGGTTCAAAGTGTTCGCCTTACGACCCGATGCTAGTGGGTTCAAACCCATACAGGGTTGACGGATCTTTCTTGGTTGATAAAAATTCATAGCACTACTTTCTTTGGAGGGGAAGTAAAGCCTGTAGTTCCCATATATATTGCGATTTGTGAAAGATGCCTGCAAGATATGTGAAAATGCTTTTCCTTTCACCCTCACTTATAGAAATTTTCTAGTGCTGATATAATCAGTAGGTTTATAAAGTTCACGTTAAACACCTCAAATTAATCAATTAAATACACTTATATGTATTAATAACGCTTATGTGCTAGGGATGTGGAGGATTTAATTTAATCAAAGGGTACACGCATTTACGCGGAGGAAAATTGTAAATATATTTAGGAAAAAAATCTACCCTCAATATAACCGACCGGGGTTCGAGTTACGATCTCCCTGTTATGGACAGTCTAGTCTATTGCAAGAGAGACGCCTTAGAGCTTAGAACCATGCGGCCACCTAATCTGCTTGGAAAAATATTGAAACAGATATTAATTTCTACAATTTAAAGACATAATTTTGTAATTGTTTGGTGAAATATTTCAAGCGATTTGTCAATATATTTATTATTAGAGACCAATATAATATGTTTTTAAAGTGACAATACTAATAATCTAATAATTTATGAATATCAATTAAAAATAGCAAAGAATACTGCTAAAATAAATTATCAGATATAAAATGTATTGATATATATTGAAGAGTTCATTTTGGTAAATACGTCTTACTAATATACGACACTCATAGGACGAATGCTTAAGCTATTTTAAAGCACTCTAGTTAGTTTTGTTTATGCATCGGCTCATTCTATGTCCATACAATGCTTGATATTTGTTTGATAGAATGTTTTAACACTTGATAATGCCATGGAGTTTTTTTAATTGTGTTTAATAGTTCTCCAATGATAATATACTATATTCTAGTAAGCACATTCGTATACCTATAAGGATTTATATAGATCATTTCTGAGGCCCTCATAAGTTTTGGTCATCTTAACATATTCCAGATAAATCAAATTAACACTTTAAAAAATATATAATCAATATTTTCTTGGTTTTTAGGATTGATATTCTTAATATAATTATCTAGACTTCTTTAATAAAATATATTACTAATTAATATCACTATCATATTTATGACCGGCTGTCGGCTATAAGGTTATTATATATTTGATAATTTTAGTATCAAGACTAGTTTAGTTTTTATTATATTATTTAAATTGAAAACTGACACTTGGACATGAGAATTGAACTCAGGGCCTTTATCTCTACCCTAAAAATTGAGTGAAGAATGACTTAGCGTGGGACAACTCCAAGATAGGTCAATGGTAAGAGCAAGGAAGTACTAAGTCAAAGGTCCAGGGTTAGTTTCTTGTGTCTCAATATAAGTTTTTTCAATATGAAACTACATTATATTCAGGCTATAACCGTACTTATAAACAACTAGCCCCCTTCCCCGTAAAAAAATCTTGTAAAGAATCCTGTAAAACAAAGCTTCAAATCATCCATGTCCATATAAAAATAAAACTTTTTTACTTTTTTTTAAATACAGTCCTACCATCACTGTATAGCCCCCTCCCTCTTTTTATACTCCGTCATATTTTCATCTCATTCCTCTTTCCTCACCCCCTACCCCCGAGCCCTTCACCAACCCCATTTCCCTTCAACTTTTTTTCCAATGACTATATAATATACTATTGACATTTTTATGAGGAATAAATTATTTTTTTAAAATAAAATATATCCTATGCTACTCGCTGATAATGTAGCTTTATATTGGTGAAATAATTTTTAAAATAGGTCCAGTAGTTTTTGAATTTATCGATTACAAACAAAAAAACAAAAAATCAAATCTTTCCTCTTTATAATATTAGTATAGATAATAGCTTGGCTATTTAATCCAGTAATTCATTTTTGTTTAGTTAATTATTAAACTTTTAGTACTCTATTGATAGCTACATTTTAATTTTGGTTTATCAATATCATTAGCATGTATCCCAAAGGACCTTTTACAACATAATTCTTCTTTTTCTCTATCTTTTTTTGTATGTTAAAACTTTAAAAACTTTGTTTATCACTCTTACCCATGTTCCCCTACACAAAGCTCGGTTTATGACTCTCAAGGGTATACTATTAAACACCCAAAAGCCGAAAGTACCTCCGCAAAGTTGGCCTCCTGGTATCAAGCAACGTCAAGCGCCAAATCTTTTAACAGTGCAATTTGTTCACAACGAATATCTGAACTAAAAGGTGTTAAAAAGTTGAAACCTTTTTAAGAACAATTTCTTCTCAAAAGATCCTCAACTAAAATAAGAATATCTTTTTTAAATTTAATGTCTAACATTAATTAAGTACCGTTTAATATTTATACAAAATATTTTATGTGTAAGCACCACGTCTTACCACTCGTCTGCGTTAGCTAGATACTATTATGTGGAGATAAGGAAGGTATATTTTACAGGAAATGTACCCACATTTGCGTGACATTAGAGGTGAAAACTATTTATAAACAAATAACACCCTTTGTACTCAAGGCTGGTATTACTATCTACACATAATAGAAATCAGAAAACTAAACCAGAAGAGTTTGACCCTTTATCTCACGTGCCCATCGATGTTGGCAGTAAAATGTGTATACAGTTCATATTTTGTTTCTATTCACTCTTATAATTTAGTGTAAATTAAATAGAGTTGGCTTGTATGAGCAAGACGTCGGTATGTCAGTTCTGGGCATGTAAAATAATTCATGAAGGAATGTGGGCACATCTTTTCACAACAAATTGGTAGGCCTTTTCATGTTAACTCATAGAAATTCAGTGTTGAAGACCAAGGGAACTACCACACTTCGTAGATTTCTCTCAGATGGTGTAGACAGCACTAACTAGCTTAAAAATAAAGTTCATGCCCAGCTCCAGATGGATAGAAATGACATCAAACCCACTTTATATATATATATATATATATATATATATATATATATATAATATATATATATATATATATATATATATATATAATATATATATATAATATATATATATATATATATATATATATCTCTTTTGTCAATATTTCTTTAACAATGTCTATTTATATATATACATATATATAATATATATGAGCATAAGAACATATACAATGCAACGCACAATTGTAGTAGAATGATACTACCATTTTAAGGAACACTTAAAAGACAAATACATATTAACAAATTATTTCCATCATCGGTGGACGAATGGGTTGTCATCAACCTCATTTGCATCTGCTAGTAAAGGAATACATTTTTTTATAACTATATTAAATAAAAATATTGCGGCTCTTGTCACTATTGTACGGTAATATACTATATTTGAAAAGAGTTTTCTGTTATTAAAATCTGGAGCTGAATCACTAAACTTTGATATTTTATGACATCGGAAAAGTTTTTAAAACACAGTAAAGTAATAATTCACCTCAAAAATATGTACTGTCATCTTAGCAAGCGAGGACACTTAATTCATTGGTCAATGTGGCATAGCATAATTTCTTAGAGTGCGTCTAACCTTAACAGTTAATAAGACGTGGTGATAAATAATTAGATAATTTAATATGAAAACTTTTAAAATTATTTTTTTTAAATATGGGAATGGAAAAACCTACCTGGAAAACAGTACACTACTTCTTAACACTACACAAAAAAAATTCTGTGTGTTAAATAGTCAAGCCAATATATTTGAAAATTACGTTTGTTGCCTCATTTAAATTTCATAATATTTAATTTAAAAAATGAAACCTGGGCATGGTTATTGAACCAAGCCAAAGATCGTTGACTTCATTTCCGTGTCCAGGTGTCTATTTTCAGTCAAAATGAATATTATAACATTTATTATATCAATAGAAGGTGTCCATATGAGTCTAAATAGGCAACCTTAAGATACAATTTATAATATAAAAGACGAGTGGTTCGGAACCCTTTAAAATCAAAAGATACTCTGTTTAAACGCCCCTGCTATACCAACCTTATGATTTTAGTGTCATCTTATGAAACTCCTGTTATTTTTTCTATTAAATGACTTCAATAAATAATTGTTTTTACTCATTGTCGAATAAACGCTTAGTGGATTTAGTGAAAGGTATACACAAAACGTTCTATTTCACTCTATATTAAGACTTGCAGAACGATCTATTCAAATGTATTGTCGAAGGTAAGTATAAATTTTCTCTCCATTTTAAGTGTAGGTTAAGTTGAATCACGTAATTATCAACAAGAAATATTGTAACGTTTCTTAATTATTTCGTTCATTTTATCTAATTAAAAATTGAACTGTGTTATTATATATTAGGTATCTACATTAGTCATCTCCACATGTTCTTTTAAATAATTTGTAGCAACAAATAGTTAGAGCTTTCTACAAAAAATGACTTAATCTTTTCAACTTTATATCATGTTATTATGACATTATAATGAATAAAAATAGGATATACTCTTATTTATATTAATTATAATTCCCATGCGGTTTTGTTAAAGATCAAAACAATTGTTTTATTTATGTGGCAATCAATTAGTACCTACTTACTCTATGACATTAGGAACTCAAAAGTTCATGGCAGCAGTTACAAAAGTACGCCTATCCCTACTTTTAACTAGTTATATCCAGTCCACCTCATTACACCCTCTCTCCTTCAGGTCTATTTATAATGTTATACTCCTATTTGTTTTATAGGTTTTCACAATGGTACCTTCCCATTGGGTTTACAAATCGATACCCTAAAAACTTTTTTATATTTTCCCATTCGTGCCATATATCCTACCCAACATATTCTTGGATCTTGATTATCCTAACAATGTTTTGTGATAAGTACAGGCAAGGTATGTAAATAATTATGAAACTTTCTCTATTCCCCAGTAGCCTAATCACTTTTGAACTAAATATCTCCTCCTAAATACCTTGTTTTCGAACACCTTGAATTGGTTTTCGTTCTGTGAGATAAGAGACGACGTTTCCACACATGTAGATTAGTATAGCAATTATTATTATTAGCAATTTGTATGGTAAGTTTTATAAATTAATCAATCAGTCGTGAAAATGAATAACATTACATATTCTTAATAAAACATTTAAGATAAAGAAAAATATAATTTACACTTTACACACGGGAGTTATTCTTATCTTGATACTAGCAACTGTGTGTTTGTTTTCAATTTCAGATGAATTTAGTAGTGATTCATTCAAAATGTGTTTATTTGCTTTTTAATTTAAATGTTATTATTGAATTTGTCTTTTTAAAAAAAAATCGCTATTAGAGGTAAATAGTAACACAAGAATGTTTAATAATTTTTTTTCAAATTTAACTAGATTTTATTTTAAACATGAAAACAACATTACATTGAATTATTATTCTATAAAATAAAAGAAACATTTATAAAACCATGAGAATATTTTGCTTTCCATTAAGTTAATATTTACCTATGTTTATAGATGTTTTGATTATTGTACAGACAGGAAACTATTTTGTAAATTGCTGAAAGGTTTTTTCATTTTATTTCTTTCCCATCGTATATTCAACTCATTCAATATTACATATTTCTAAAGTTGAAAGGATGAGAGGTGATAGACTTGTCTGGAAAGGCTATTGGTGCAATTCCAAGTGAGTGTGTGTGTGTGTGTGTATGTGAAGTGGGGGGAGGGGTAGAAGATGATGGGAAGGGGGGTAAATTGGCGGAAAATGTCAAGGCATGTTCACCCTCACATTCGAGTGTTCAAGTTCAAGAATTAGATAGAGAGGTGTAAAACGTATTAAGTAGAGCTATAAAAATTGCTTTCAGATTTAAATAAGTTTTTTTAGTGTAAGAACCAAATAATAGTTAAATAATAATATTTTGCTTATATCTAAATGTAGATTTATGTGTATCCATTTAGGCTTATATTCTTTAAAAAAAATTCTAGCTTACTCAAATTTTCAAATTTTTCATTTCTGTTTCTATCTATTTTAAAAGTTTGACAGCTTTTATAACTGTAACTGTTTCGTGTGTGCTACAATTAGGGAAGCTTAAAATTGTATTAACATTTAAAAAAATAATAATTAGTCTTTACCAAGTTATTACGGATACCATCAAATAAAATAATACACTATTAATGTCCTAGGGGAATATTATGTGTTCAAAAATATTTTAGCTAGTTTTATCTGTAGTTTGTATAAAAGGTTTAAAAAATTGTTTTCTAAAACAATAATAGGCCTATTATTTTTAGAGTCTAAGGAATACTACTAACTCCAGAATTCATCCAAAATAAATCAATAAATGTGTATATAGATGATTCTAATTTTCAAAATAAAAGAACATGTTCATAGATGACATCAAAAGAACAAAAGTGTTTTGATAAACACTCTAATATATGTTTATCTCTATAAAATATCCCAACCTAACAAAACCTAACCTTTCATGGGGCCACAAAATGTTTTTCCTAAAATGTCTTGCCTTAAATAAAATACCACCATTCATATTTGTAAATTCTTCATTCTATATTATATCGTTTATTTAAACCATATTACACTTTCCAACACAATATAAATTTTCATTTATTGTTCCATGGAAGAAAGGTTAGTTAAAATAGGCCGAGATAGTGTATAATAATTAACATTAACTAATATCATCATAGTGTCAGTGCACAACAAATTATCAACGACGCCATTATAATAAATGTGAAGTCCCCAGCTGTTATCTATATTTGCAATATTTTGCTTTGAAATATATTTGTGTTGATAACGTATAATATTCTTGGTCCAAATTAAAAGATATCCTCGAAGTTTATAGTTATAAATTAGTTTTAGAACATATAGTGAAGTTAATGTAGTTGAACATTTACGTGATCTCTCATATTATTATTATTATTAGCACCGTGTCTTACTACCCGTTCGGGTTATACGCACTTACGCTAATGTGTAATGGTAGGGTGATTGTGAGATGAAATGAAGGACCTACAGTTTAACGTGGAATCCGAACCACGGTGGAGGCCTGGCATTCCCCACATTAACAAGATGTCTTGTCAGAGGTGAAGGAAGGGTTTGGCAATCAGATAAATCTGTGCCGGGACCAAGGATTGAACCCAGGCCGCCAGCTCAGAAGTCTGACACCTTACCCCTAGACCGCCAGCTCACCTCAGCTCTCATATTGATGCTTTCCAAGAAACAATGTACCACATGGCCGAAAGAGTAGATATCCCGTGACTTTGTCAAGTTTATATTTTTATTTTTATTATACTATTAGATCTACAGACCGTATTTATTGTGTTTTGAATCGATTAATATTATTTTTGTATGTTTTTAAATTTAAACATTTTTAAATATTTTGTTTAAAAGAAAAATAAATGGTACGTTATTCTACACAAACTGTATCTATCTTTTATCTTAAAATAGATACATTTTCATAAACTCGTAAGATTTTTGAGACAAAATAATACACATTGTTGCATAAGTACTACACCAAAGAGTATCAATGAAAAAAAAAGACATTGTTACAGATATATTGACAAAAGAGGAATATCTTTGTTCACCAAGGAACATAACATTCAATTTAACATTTTCAAAGAGTTCCAAAAACTTTTGGTTTTATAAAACTACATTTTAATTAAAATATTTTAATTCATCCTACATGTTTAAAATGATAAGTTTTCTCTTATCTCAAATTGGTGCATAGATAAAATCATGATTGGAAATGTTTGTATATGTATAGTAGACCTACCGGCTTATTTTCATGGGAAAATGAAAGTTGTCATTTTGTTTGTAATTTTAAAAATGGTTTAGGTGAATTTCAAGAAAATAATTTCTTTCTCTTTTTGACTTTCAGTAAACTACCACTAATTTCAGGATTAGTTGTATAATTCCAAAAATTCCTTGTAGGGGTCTTATGAAAACCTTAGGTACCAAGTTTTAGTCCGATCAGTTAAATTGTTTTGGATCTAGTCCTAGATGTACAACATCGCAAAAATAACTTTTTCAGTTTCAGGGAGTCATGAAACGTCAACATTTATCACATTCTTAATTTAATTTTTTTAAGGTCACAATAATTCTTTGTACGAGAGTTTGGGAGAAAGTAAAAACTACTTTTAAACATTAATAGATTTAATTTCATCCCCTTATAAAGCCTTAATAATTTCTTGTGGAAATTGTTTATTATTATTAGCACCGCGTCTTACTAACCGTTCGGGTTATACGCACTTACGCTAATGTTTATTGGTAGGGTGATTGTGAGATGAAATGAAGGACCTACAATTTAACGTGGAATCCGAACCACGGTGGAGGCCTGGCATTCCCCACATTCACAAGATGTCTTGTCAAGAGGTGAAGGAAGGGTTTGGAAATCAGATAAATCTGTGACGGGACCGAGGATTGAACCCTGGACCCCCAGCACAGAAGTCTGACACCTTACCCCTAGACCACCAGGTCACCGAATTGTTTATTAATTTAATATCCACAACATGGCTTTACTTACTCTAAGGCTATGGAGAACAACATGATCTTTACATTTATGTGTAAGGTGTAAAGTAAGAATATTTACATACCCTTCGAAATTCTTACCTGGAAACCATGTACTGGAACTTCATCTCATCCCTTAGCATTAATCATCATTTACATGTGTTTGATGATAGTTTTACATATTCATTTGGTAGTATTTACAAGTAATAATGTATTAAAATATTATTTTTAACAATTTATGCCAGAGATTTAGCAAACCCAATCCTTACAAAACATTTCCAAAGATTGAATTATGTAATAAATCAATTCATTTTCCTAAGTAAAATAAACCTAGACTAACATAGTAAAAGATAATACAAAGCTAATCTAGATGTGTCCGAATTTCAGATAAACTATTGAAACCTATTTTGGACTCTTCTCGTTGTTTGTTTGTTGTTCACTAAACCTTTTTAACCATTTAGTTACTGGAAGCGTGCTGATTTTGGTTATAACCACAGGTTAATAAAGAACCATTTTCGATGACAGATTATTGAACTTTTATTAATTGGTAATAGCAGAAAGCTTCTATTAAACATTTAAAGTTTATAGGTTCGTGTAATGTTACAATCACAGCTGATCTGTAAATAACAATGTATGATACAACTGTTTCGTTTGATGTGCAAGCATACACTATCATATTTGACTGACCTAAAGTAGGTTAGTAAAGTGAGGGTCCAAAAGTGTGTGTGTAAAAGTGAATGAGAGTTGAACTGTGGTCCCGCCCGCGTAGAAGCCAGAGAGCAAGACCACGTGACCTGCACTCTAGCGCCACACACGGTGTGTCCAGAGTTCAAGATGCGCGCGGTGCCGGTAGAGTGACGTCATACTCTTCATTATGGAACTAATTACAATCAGGCGACAGCTTGGTCAATCTTAACATTAATGAGCTATCAGCAATATGGAACATTCTAAGTTTTAAATAGATACTATTTTCCAGAAAGACATCTCAGCACTGATGTGAGTAGATACGTTTTATTCGTTAAAAAAAGTGTATAGTGGAAAAGTAGTTTAACAGATTTTGCTTATAGTACTATCTATTTACCCTATGTTAGAAGCTCAAAAATATGTATGATTACTAATCACTAGTAAGAGAAAAATCTCGAGCCTCGGGATACTATTTTTCTATTAATACAGTTTGAAAATACAAAATAACTATAGATTATTTTTAGTCAAGGCTAGTACTATGCATATATAAAATTGATTTGATATGAAAGAAAATATAAAGAAACAAATATATTAATCATTCAAAATTATTGCCCCTTTAATTAAAATATACATCTATCCTAAGAATATGTCCAAAATATTTAATGTAATATAATTATTGTTTCACAATGGACAATTTTTATTGCATTTCAAAGTATATTTGTATAGTAGCAAATTCTATAGTTGGCATCCCTGATAATTTTTTTTATAAATGTGTTAAGTGTAATTATTTTAGGGAGAATGTATGCCCGAAGCCGTAGATTATTTTTATTATCTTCAACACCTTTCAATAAACTCAAAAAATGACTAAAAAAAATTAAAAAAACCATATTTTAAAGTCATCATTTCCATTTTGTGATCTAAAATAAAGCTTGGTCGTAGTCAATACATTGATTATAAATATACGAGGGGGAGACAAATAAAAACACACAGTAATTACATATGTCATATTTAATTACTTAGGAATATGATTAAGGCTATTTATTGTATAGCTAAAATTTATTGGTGTAGTGGTACGATGGTACGATAGCCTATGATCGTAACTGTTCCTTAGAACTCATCAATTTATGTTTTCTTCTTTACACGATATCTTAAACTTAAAACTTAATTGAAATATTTTTATATGATTACAATTAATCCTATTTAAAAAAAGACTTAAATATTTTATATCATTATCATCGTATAGTTTTTAAGAATTATGATTTAAAAACTAGGGTTAATTTTAGTGTTAAAAGTTTAACAAAACCCATATACACTTATCAAAATCTACATTCTTTGAAGGGAAGTCTCATTATGAAAAGTTAACATATTAAAGTTCAAATACAATTTATTTTATAATGAGTAGCTTACAGGATAAACCAACTTTTGTAAATATTATCTACAGATGTGAAAACTTGAGAACTTTGTAATGTTATATAGAGTAATTAGTTCAAATTCACTTACTTGAAATAAATTACTCGTATCACTGGGGATTAACATTGTAGCTATTCATCAAAAATCTATACTTGGTTTGAGATAAAAATGAAGAGGATTATCTTAAATTCCGGAGAAAACTAACATTGGAATAATTTACCCAATACATTACATATACAAATAAATGATTGTTAGTAAAGTTTTTACATGGGAAGAACTATATCCAAACTACTATATGGGCAAATTTAAACCCTTCTTAATATATTCAAATTTCAATTTAAAAAAATTATATTTGTGTTTACATATTATGGTACTTTAAATAAGATTATCAGATAAACCAAAATTCTAAAATTCGTATAGATAATTTTTCTGAAATGTTGAGGGTCAAACATGAGTCAATTTCTACTATTTTAGGTTTGTACTATTTTTCGACTGACATTTTTTTATTTTGTAATTAATTTGGAAAAATTATCGCCATAATTTTAAATCAAATATATATTTCAAATAAATCTTTAATTTTATATGTTCATGTTTGAGAGGTATAATTGCAATTGATAAGAAGTAATGTTATTTTAATAGAAATGACAAATATTCGTACGATATGTAGGGTTCTAGTACTGAGGATCAACAAAATCTAATAGCAAAGTGTGACGCAATAATAAAAGTCTACCATTTCTCCAGAGAAAGCCACGGTCTAGTGAGCTGTCTGAACCTGTGGACAGCACATGTCATGTGGCTGCCGACAGAGATCAAAGAGTAGGGTTAACATGCCGTCGTCCCTTTTCGTGTTGACTCTCCGCCACTGGAAATGTAACATTCAATCTTATCGGTCCAACAGTTGATATCTAGAAAACCAACTGAACCAAATAAAGAAGTCATAAAGTAGAAACATCCATGTGGGTATCATACAGAAATCTCTTTCATGACATGTCATTCATTTTATACTACGCACTTAATATATACATATTTTAATATATATTAATAAAAGAAAAGAGTTTTTCATGGCCATTGCATGATATCTATCGCACTCAGAGATTTGAAATTTTAAAAGTTGCTAATTCCTCTGAACGAATATGTGCACCTTGAGGCCTGAAATTTAAAATTTAACGTTACCTTCCACGTACAATCATTAAACTATAAAATTTCCCGCGAAACGCCCGGTACTTCACCCTTAAAAGTACTCGTAGTTAGGATAGCAATGTGTATCTTTTGTGTCCAACATTATTTATATAATTGGTTACAGTTAATATGTAATATTAATTTAATTTGTCAGTGAAGATAAAATTTAAATATATTTATTCCAATTTGTAGCCCTGCCGCTTTGAATATGTTAATTTATGTAAAATAATTTAAAACGTGCTAAAATAATACAATTAAAAACACGAAGATTTATGATGTTTTAATATCCTCCCACTTATTTTTATTAGATAAATAAAATACTTACACAAGGTAAAGTACTTCATACCAAATAAAGAATAATAAATTAGTTCTACAACTCATATATTATTTACGTTACTCTGACACAATACAATTTGAGTTTTCATTTAATTTATATTTTCAGATTGAATCGATACAATTCAATTTTCTTAGAAGCTTTATAAGAATTTTAAAAAGTTACTCTACATTTACAAGAAAATGTTGATATAGCGTGATTTATTTTGTCTTGAAAACTTTTGACACATTTAGTATTGACTATGACGATAAATAAGTTCGTAAAGTTTGAACCATGAGATCGGGTGTTAAATATATCCTTTGTGATTCATAAATAAAGTTTATCTTGAATTTAATCCATGTCACCTGGGTAGAGGTAATATTTTCAAATGAATAATGATAATTTACTATGTTTTACGGGTCATAGTTGGAAAATTAAAATTCATTTAACCTAAAGGGTAGCTCTCTTACCAATAGTCTAAAATGCATTATAAAGGTATCATGATTGTCTAATAGATGGAAGCACTAACCTTTCAAATTAAAAGGAGTGTACTTATGACATATTTCCATTCTCCTTTTTTCCACATTTTTTGAGGTATTTCTGAGCCGGCTGATTGTATTAGAACATACTTTTAAATTAACTTAAATCTATTACAGACACAGCACCCAGTCCCCCAGCCGTTAACTCTTCACCATAAAAGGGAAAACCCACATTTAACCAATGATTCATTTATCGGGTATTCTGGGAATCAAATCCTGGTACACAACACCAAATGAGCTAAGATGTATATTTTTAGCTATCAACTAAAATAAGTTTCTCTTAAATCAATTTGCTTAATTTACTTTGCCACAGCGTTTGTATTGAACTATTAAAAATAGATCATTTTATTTTACACTTGTTTAGTATGAATTTAAATAATTTTTGTTTATATATTTGGTTCATTTTACAGTCTATTACAAAGCTATTCATGTAACTGGAAAAGGATGAGAACGTTAAGTGACCGAAACTTAACTGAAAGTCAATCTAATTCTAAAATACCTGGTCTAAATTATACCTTTAACTTCCCACTCAGATGAGATAGATTATCCGGGCCATTCAAATTGATACATTTTTCACCACGTATTAGTGCCCATCTGAGGCAACCATATTTAATTACACTAATTGAGTAAGGATGATTAAGGGTGAATTAAAAATAAACGAAAGGTACACGGGAAAAGGAAGGAAAGTACAAATTTAGTTAAAATTGAGCTAGTGCTGCCTTCTGTTAGACAATCAAGAGATATATCTAATGTAATTTAACTATAGTCTATATATACAATTATATATATATACAATTTGATATATATATATAATTATATATATATATACAATTGTATTTTTTGGTGGTTGCTGAGGTCTTTATGGGTTTGAAATATAAAAGTTGTTTTCCGGGAAAGTGTGTGAAATATGACTTTACCCCTTTTTCCCTTGTACTTTCCAAATGTGCTTCACTTTCTTAGAGAAAGAGTGGGTAGCCCTTAAAGAAAAATACACCCTGATAACATTGGGACAGGACTAGAGCCCAGATATAAGCATCAAGCAAAACAAAACAGGACAATCTTAATATTTATTTTACGTGTGAGAATGAACTTTATTATTGATATTGGGTGGTTTCCCTTAAATGGTTTCCCCCTCTTCTCCACGCAAATGCTATACAATTAATATAAATTCAACCTTCTCACCTATAGTCCATTTAGCGTAATTAGTAAGTTAGCTCATAGCTTGACTGAATAGACATGGTGCTAAAAATAAAATGTTAAATAACTTATTTAGAACTTTTGAAAGATTACTAAAAAATTACGGTGAAATTGTAATTTACCATAAAACATATTGTAAAAGTGTCAGGCAGTAATTGAGAGATTTAATGTTCCCACCTTCTCCCTACCAAAAACACAATAATGGCCCCCTCCTTATTCCAATTAATTCCCCTTTGTAATTACTGCATGCGACCTATATGTAGTCACTGATGGCTAGGGGATTACCGATAGGAGGGACAGGGATTTATGTAAATGGGGTTTAAATTGGTCACATAGTTTATCTCTGGGAAGACCGAACTTCCCATACATTCAAACATATGTCCCAAGCTCCTACTTCCCTTATGGTCCCAACGCTATGTACAGATTGGTGAGCAACACGACTCTCAAGTTGGATATAGGAGATACCGTTGAACCCAATATCGGCGAAGCTAGCGGACACTAAAGCTTAATTCACACACTCACAGAAACATAATAATATAATATTATTATTATTATTATTAGCACCGCATATTACTACCCGTTCGGATTGTACGCACTTACGCTAATGTGTAGTGGTAGGGTGATTGTGAGATGAAATGGAGGGCCTACAGTTTAACCACGGTGGAGGCCTGGCATTCCCCACATTCACAAGTTGTGATTAATACACTTCTTGTCAGAGGTGAAGGAAGGGTTTGGTAATCAAGATAAATCTGTGCCGGAACCAAGGATTTAACACCGGACCTCCATCACTGAGTCCGACACCTTACCCCTAGACCCCAGGTCACCACCGAAAAATAGAAAGCAGTATCTACGCAGTAATTCATAAACTTGAAGTTACCCATGATGAAATTTGTAACACTTTAAAACAGCTGACTAACAACATTTTATTTCCTAGTTGGATACACATATATTTTAGATCAATGTCCCGATGGTTTGTTCAAATTATAACCTTGTCGTGACACAATCCAATGCATCGATAAACAGCTTTATGTTAACGCGCTGTTTCAAATCTCCTCACAACAAAGCTGTCTGCTAGCTTCTGACTGTAGAGCGCATGCGTTGATAGATGCGCATGGCACTTATTTAAGATGGTTGGCTCTAATATTTGATTAGTTCTCCTGTGTCTAACATCTCGAGCAGAGTGGACAAAGTAGAGAATAGTTCAACTTCAGCAGAACAGCTCGCGCGGATTAGAGGGAAATCTTGAGATTGGCTAGAGCACGTCACATGACTAAGTTTCTGTTCTGCGTTAGTTTTCTCTGGAAACGTGTGAATCCACAGTTAGTCAATGTGTTCGACAAACATGATCAGTGCCTGCTCAAGTGAATTTAATTATTTAATCTGATTTTCACATAGTCTCTTAAGATTGGTGCTTGACAATCTACTATTTATTATTACTATTTGTGTTTATAGACGCGTCGACACCAATAGTCCATTAGCGCCTTATAATAAAATGTTTATAAACAGAGTAATATCCACATAGGGGAAAAAAAAATCATAATACACCAACTGTAAACAGAATATGTTTCAATTAATTTAAACAGACAATAAAACATTTTAAAATAAAATAAAAATAATAAAAACATATCAATATGAGATATTAACCAACTCTATAAGGTGATACTCAAACGTAATTTAAAAGATTCCCCTAACGTATAAAAATGAATAGGTAAATAACTCAATTGGGAACTGTCACGTAACAAAAAACGAAGGTCACTATAGTGAATTTACTCAATATTAGATTTTCTTCCCATTTTGTGCAGTTTTTTTTAACACTGTGTGTTACTAACCGTTCGGTTTATACGCGTATGTATAAATTACAACAAAGCTTTAGGAATTACTAAGGTCTAATTGAGAGGAATTGCACCAACATTTAAGTGATGGAAGATGGAAAACCATCTAAGAAATCCACCTTCATGCTACCGACTAGGATTGAATCCCAATATTCTCGTCTTCGGCAGTTTAATTGAACACGAGAGTCGCGCGTTAGATCACGCGGCCACCTAAGTGGGTATGTGTAGTTAAAATTAGTGTATAGTTCTGTATCATTGGGTACGTGAGCCAAGACGTCAACTTTGTGTGGTCTGTTTTGTCGGTGACGTAAATGTTGGGTCTCTAATATTAATATTGGCTGGTTTTACTGCGGATTTCTACCTCTTAGAGACCGTATTAAACAGTCGTTTCTTGACGCGTGAAAAGCGTGACACGCGTCCTAGTTTCTATACACGCAACATATGCTACGCATCATGTAAAGCGTGAGAGGAAATAACAACAGAGACCAGGGTTACCAGTCTCTTCAATTATACCACTCGTAATGGATCCGTTTATTGTTGCCAATTCAGGAACAAATAAAGCGATAGAAAAATAAATACCCAACCACAAATAAGAAACCACTACCTGCTAGTGAAGTATCTACACTGATACTGGTACTGAGGTAGACTGAGGCTCCAAAACGAGGGTCGTAGCGGTTGGTTGCTCTGCAGTTGCGCCAACAGGCGACACAAAAGTTGATACCATTATTATATTATTATATTATTATTTATTATTATTATATTGCACCGCGTCTTACTACCCATTCGGGCTATACGCACTTACGATAATGTGTAAATGGTAGGGTGATTGTGAGATGAAATGGAGGCCCTACAGTTTAACGTGGGATCCGAACCACGGTATAGGCCTGGCATTCCACACATTCACAAGTTGTGATTAATACACGTCTTTTCAGAGGTGAAGGAAGGTTTTGGCAATCAGATAAATCTATGCCAGGACCGAGGATTGAACCCCGGACCTCCAGCATAGAAGACCGACACCTTACCACTAGACCACCAGGTTACCTGACACCTGTATAAAATGTACCATTGACGCGGCGTTGTCTAGGTTATGACAGCACACTTTTAAGATCGTGGTGACATAAATGAACGTAAGTAGACAGTATAAAATCATTGATTAGGCCCCTTCCCCTACCCACTCACTAGCGTTCATTCCTTGAGGCAAGGCTAATCCGCAAGGTTGGAGTACAAGTTAGTGGTCAAGCGGGTGACGTATGTCTAAACGCGAAATCCCTTACAGCCGGCCCCTTCGGTGAATCCGTCAGATAAGAGTGCAAGTTAGTGTTAGGAGGAATGACACCTGTTCAAACACAGATTCCTTACAGCAAGTCCCGTCACGCTTCTATAAATAGTAAGCCAATCACTAGCGTTCGTTTCCAGACTTTCCATCATTTCTCGTTCTTGAGTCAGTGGTGTGACAAGTAGCTGTTGTACGCTATTCTCGTCTTTTTACTTTCTCGCTCCTTACAGGTAGAAAAGTATTGTGATCATCAAAAAAATTGAACTCGAGATTTTGATGAATCTTGATGTTTCATGACCCCCGAGTCCTAAAAAGTTTTTTTGAATTTCTATCCGTGTTTGTACCTCCGACTAGATCCTAAACTATTTTACCAATCAGGCTAAAACTTGGTATCTAGGGTTTTTGTAGGGTTGCCCCGAGGATTTTTGGAATTGGCTATAAAACCCTAAAATTAAGGGTAGTTTACTGAAGGGCAAAAAGAGAAAAAGTCGATTAAATTTAATCTAATTTTTTTTTAAATATTCAAACAAAATGGCTACTCTCAATATTTAGGCAAAATTACTTTAAGGGACTCCGGTATAACGCGTAAATTACCATTTAAATAAAAATCATATTTCCAAAACTATTTAAAACATGAAATTACTTATAATTATAATTATGTATATCTATTTATAATACAAATATTTATTTGAATCTTATATTCATAAAACCATTAACCTTCATGCTATACGCCAATATTTATAATTTTTAACTTTTTGACCACAACATGTAAAGTATTGCGCATATAAAAAAGATCTAACCTGAAATGTTGATGGATGTCGACGTCTAATAACCCCCCAAACCCTAAAAAACTGTCATTTTCAATGCCATTTGTCTGTCTATTTAAACTTAAAATTAAGAGTAGTTTAATGAAGGGCGAGAAAAGGAAACATCGACTTTCCCAGAATAGGTTTTAACAATTTTGATTAGAATTCGTATATTGACGTTGATTAAGATTATAAATAAACTGGCTATTTTCATTTTACCATAAAAATGAATTTAGGGTACTTTACAGAAGCGGAAATTTTCGTATATCCGCAACTATTTGAGATACTAAATAACTTATCATTCAAAAATTTTAGTACTATTACAAATAAAAAACCTTTATATGAAATATATTTTTATAAATCCAACAGTTTCCGAGATATTGGCAAATATATTGATACAATTTTTTGGGCTTTTGTTTTAAAGAGATACTACTTAAGTTTTACGCAATAATTCTCCAATGCCATAGAGTAATTAAATATTAGTAAGTCTCTCAAAAATGCTTATGTTATTCCTTAAACCTCTTTGGAGAAATGTTTGTACAACGATGATCTATCTCAATTTTAGACTCAATAGTCAATATTTACATTTGTTGTTGGTCAAAATTTCAAAATGAGGAATTTAATAGCAATGCGATGGCATGAATATTTGCAACACCTAATAAAATTTTGAAAATGTTAACAGGAAGTTGAAATTTTAACACGAAGTGTTGACTCTTGTGGACCCAATATTGATCTGTTTTATCGGTCCAAACACACAAATGAGGAAATAATTCTTTAAAAATAAAATTATAAAATTTTAAACCGAGACTCAAAAAATGTTTTACATAAATATAGTGCAATTTATGCTTGGATTTGATAGTGTATATTATTTCGTTTCACATATATTACAAGTTTTGAGTAAACATCTCTATTTTCAAACAATAGAGCGAGAAAGTCCGTGCGGTGTCTCGTACCATTTATTTTTGTTTTGCCAAGAATTTTTATTTCTAGTGTTATGAAAGATTTGGAAATCATTCGGCTCGTTTGCCCTTAGCTCACGCAGAAGCTGTATGTGGCTGTACATCTCACGCTGAGAAAGTCACTTTTTCAACCACATAAGTTTTTTTATCCCTTCTTTTAAATAATAAAACAGTGGCTAATCCACTTCTATTTGTCTTTTACAACTCATTTTAGTACCCCACCGTCTGATAGACTAAAAATCTTTCAGGAATAAATATAAGATTGAGTTAGCGGGATACTTTATTTAAACGACATGAGAACCACCCATCAACGGACGTTCTTTCCTTCAAGATCAACTTTGTTTGAAAAGATTGGAAGATATTGGATACTGTTAGATGGCCATGAGGGGAATGTTTTCCCAGCGAACAACAAGAGGGTTATGCCAAAGACATGCGTGACTGGAAGGCGCGAAAGAGGTTAATTATGTTAATGTCCAACCATAGACTTAATATTATTATTATTATTATTATTAGCACCGCATCTCAATACCCGTTCGGGTTGTACGCACTTGCGCTAATGTGTAATGGTAGGGTGATTGTGAGATGAAATGGAGGACCTACAGTTTAACGTAGGACCCGAACCACGGTGGAGGCCTGGCAATATGAAATAGAGGACCTACAGATTAACGTGGAATCCGAACCACGGTGGAGGCTTGGCATTCCACACATTCACAAGATGTCTTGTCAGAGGTGAAGGAAGGGTTTGGTAATCAGATAAATCTGTGCCGGGACCGAGGATTGAACCCCGGACCCCAGTACAGAAGTCCGACACCTTACCCTAGACCACCAGGTTACCTACAACCACAGTCTTATTTTTCCGTTCGTAAATCCGACAGTAAAGAAAGCTAGTGAGTGGCTTGCTATTGTCTCCTTTGTATTTAGAGAAAGCGCTTCACGAAACACCTGTATTAAAGGACCCTAAATGTTTTCCCACCCTCCCTACACGTAAATGTGGCTATATTCTCCCTGAACTTTCACTTTTCACATCTCTACCCCGTTATTACAGCTGTTTCGGGTAGTTGGCAAAAGAAGGTACACCAATAAAAATTAAGTTAAATGTATAAGAGGAAAAGAGAGAAGTTACATTACACATATTCCAGTACAACAAATTTTATAAATCAAACCCCATAAGAGACCCGGAAAATCTCTTTTATTTTTGTATTATTTAAATAAGACAGATACCTCTTTTAACCATAATATAAAATGCGTTAGAATGGTCTCAAAATTGTTTACCAGGTGTCATTAATAACTCATTTGAGTTCAAATAAGACTTTCTCCCTTATAACCTTAAAATGTGTTCCTAAGGTGTATTCACAGCTGCAATCAAAATATTAAGGATCGTCGAGTAAAAATAATTACTTATTTGTTGAGAATATTACTCATATACACTTCTAGCTCTTTATAAAATGTATTTAGTTAATAATATTTTAAGATAATATTGGTTTACACTATCCACTCATAGTAGGAATAAGAACACCGTTTTACTAAACACTATGCAAATAAAATGTTTGTTAACTTATTTATATAGATTTGAATATTTATTAAATATTATGTTACCTCAATACCCCCAACTGATGGTCAGATGGTTTCATGTGTCAAACGTGTAGTAGAATGTATTTTCGGTGGAGCAGGTATATGTTCGAATATTGGCCGGGTACAATCAAGATTGTTTTCTCTGTGTGATTTATCTTTTAGTTTTTACATCCATTCTCACTTTTATTTGAGAGTTTATTTAATAAAAAATACTTTATTTGTAACCACTCCTTAGATATGAGTTCTTAAATTTTAGTTTTGTAAATAAAAATTATATTTTTAAGCTAGAATCATAAAAGAAGCCATGGTTAAAATCCCTGCAGGATATAATGATGGTGGATTTTCGTAAATATTTTTCCAATCTCCTTTTGCTTCTTCTGTTTAATTCTATATTATTCACCCCTACCTCATTATTATAATTAAAATACGTATAGCCCGGAGACACAATGATGCGTTTGGAAAATTTCTTTATAATGCTGTGATTGCTTCAGAATGTTGTCTCAAAAGGAAAGGCAATATTATCTATCTAAGTTTTTTAATTATAACCACTCCTTACTTTCAACTATCTTTAGAATGTTTTCTAAAATGTAATATTTATGTTAATAACGTTCTTGAGCAAAGTGTTCGTCCAATTTAAAAAATGAGTAATCTAACTTTAGTGATCAAAGACCCTTGAAATATCAAAGTGGTTCGACATTTTGTCAAGAGTTAATAAACCACATCGCAGAAATGTACAATAATGACTTTTTCATTTACTCTTATTACCTTTTTCGTGTTATTTATGTTTCTTAATCATTCAAAATTCCTATTTTAAAATGAGTTGGAAGGGGACGCGAGAAAATGCAGTGTTTCTGTAGTTTTTATGCGAAAATATTTTTGGCAAAAAAAAATTGCTTCAGTACAAATATAGAATTTGATTTTCTTCACATGGTGACATAAATGTTTGTGGAATATCTGTCAAGGGTTTTCTGGAATTTAATGACAACTTTTTATCTTTATTTAAAAAGTTTTTGAGATAATGCCATCATGGTCTATACAGATGTTAAACAATTGTTTATATCAACATGTGAAGAAAATTAAACTCTGTTTGAATTGAAGCAATATTTGATTTATTTTGGCCAAATATATGTTTTGATATAAAAAGTGAAAAAATACTGGCCTTTTCTCGCATCCAATTGTATCCCAACTTAATTTAAATTTATAGATATAAAAACCCACACTCAGTTTGCTCACACGTTGAAATTATCAATTTTAAACTGAAATTTCGATATTGCACTATCATTATTGCTAGGATTTGTTTCTTTTCAAAATTGGAGCTATTATGTTTTGAATGAAAAATAACCAATCAACTATTTTAAGATAATTAAGATTTTATATTCTTTCCTTCTTACTAACCGTTAGCATCTAATTAAACTAATAGATAGGGATGAGAAAGGTAGATTGGAGAGGAAATTCACATGCATTTATGCAGTTAGATAGTGGGAAATAATCAAGGAAATATTATTCTCAAGATACTTGCTGAAGTTATTAGTTATATTATTAGTATACGACTAGTATTTTTATTTCAATAAAACATATACCTATGTGCATGAGGTCTAAACATCAATCTAACGTACAGTTTATGGTTTAACACACTATCTGCACGTAAAGACGGGTACAGTTCCTCTAAATTATGTATTCCTAAAATTAATCCATTAATTTAATCAAATATCATCTTGACAGTCTTTAGCATTATATATACAGTACATATTAAAATACAACACACATAAATAATAAAACCTTAGATATAGGAGTGTAAAAATATCTAAACTCTAATATTATAAAGATAGAATTCTTAAAATCAACCCTCATTGTCTTAATGTGGATACAACACATTTATTAAAATCATGCTCATAACTTACCCGCAATCCTGACATATTAATATGGTTGAACTAGAATCAACAACAATGTTACATTTAAATATCTATTACTGTGTATCTCCCTTATATAAACAAGTTAGTTCGCGATTGAGTTGGTTTATATGTTTGTATGTATGTATGCTCACGATAAACTCGAAAACCGCTAAAGAGATTTAGACAGGATTTTTACTTATGTGTTCCTTATCTTCTCATTGCAGATATTGGCTATATTTATTCCTGTTAAAACCCAATAAAATTGACGGTATTAAAATTTTTTCTCGTAAACCACGCAATAAATTGCTAACGTCTCTTTTATGTCTAATTTGCTCTACAAATCAAACTAATTCTTCTAATAATAGGAAACCTAAAAGTTTAAAATTGTTTATTTATTTATTATATATACTTTTGTGAGCTTGACATTTTTATTTGCTTGATCACCACTTTGGTCGACTCAAAAATCATGAAAAAATAATTATTTGGCTTAGATCTACGTGCCTAAGGAAATCTTGGAGCGCCCATCTTGGGCGTTGACATTAACCCTACATTATATATTCAAATTTCGACGCCTTAAATCCCGTGACGGTTTGTGGCTAGGTCCAAGACCATAATACGTGGTAAGTAAAATATAAGTATGGTAACACTTAGTTTAGCCTGTAAACTAAATACTTACCTTTAATTCCACTATGGTATAGTTTTATTTAAAGAGCCGTAGTAGAGTCTGTCAAGATAGGACTTACATCATTCAAGGTAAACGGACTGTGCTTATAGAAACATAAAAATGTTCTTTCAATTATTTTTTATAACCTTAAAAAATATTTCTAGGCTTACACTTAGGACTATTAGACTACTACCGTGGACATCTTAAAAACCAATAGATTTATTGAGCTGAACTGTAAATAGGCCTGCTTACTTAAATGCAACTAATTGTGTGCTCCTTTATGGATTTTACTCTTTTACAATCATATATAAATATATATGTAAGTTACAATGAACTCTTTGAACAACCAGCTCTAATGAAACTAATCTGACCCGATCCAAATACATTTCAATGTGTGATAAAGATGTTGATTATAATGAACCATTAACTTCGTTTCTAGTGAACCTACATTACCTACCATTAGTTCCGCCTCTTACTACCCGTTCGGTTTATACGCCTATGCACTAATTACACTAATGGTTTATGGACTAGGAGGGTTTAATTTAGAGGAAGTACACACGTTTTGCGTGGAAGGAGAGTGGAAAACCATTTAGGAAAATTCACCTCAGTGCAACCGACAAGGATCGAACCCCGACCTTCCCATCTTTGTCAGTCTAGTCTAACACTAGAGTAGCTCGTTAGACCACGTGGCCACCGAAGCGGGTTATACCATAGTTATTATTTTGGTAACACATATATTAACGGAATCTATGGAATGGGAAGGGGACTAAAGACCGAGTGCAGAGAACCACTCTGACTCACTCTCCAAGCTTAAATTTTCGCCGGAAGGGGGAGGATTGAGGGCTTGTTGAGTTGCGTGTGGCTCTGACTTTGCTGTTAGAAATGGGAAATGGGGGGGGGGATCTAGTTCCGTTGCTTTAGTGGGCCAATGATGATGGTGGTTGATAATGGTGATCTTGGTGTTGCTCGTGGAATACCCGACTTCTTAAGCCATATTTCCTCTTCGTGCTCCCCTTGCCATTGTTTATTACATCTCTAACCAGAGTAGCGTTCCCCTTCTGTGTCTTTTCACCCAGTTGCCTGTATAAACTTAGGCGGGGTTGCCTGGTCCATATTTAGTCCCTGAATATCTTGTAGAACGAGAGATGAGTTGTTTGATCTCCAAACTATGCGTCGAGAGACTAGAGTAAAATAATTTGTACGGTGCGCTGAACATCCAAACTATACGTCGAGAGACTAGAGTAAAATAATTGGTACGGTGCACTGAAAATCCAAACCAAACTTCGAGACAATAGAGTAAAATAATTTGTACGGTGCACTGAACATCCAAACCATACATCAAGACAATAGGTCTCTCCTTTATTTAAAAATAAAGATGTTTACGAAACAACTAGTAAGTTATGTGAAACGAAATAATATATATTGTTGCTGAAGCATGATGTAGAAAGAGAGCATTCATTACATTCTACCAAAGAGTATAAATGAAATATTATACACTTTTACAGAAACAATGAGGAAATATTAATAATTCCGTCCGCCAAAGAGCATAGCAATCAATTAACAATTTTAAATTACCGAATTGAAAATAATATTTATTTTTATAAAATAAATAATTTTTTAGCTATATCTTTCAAATTAAAGATTTGTAGTTTTAATAGTACTACAATTTTAAAATGATAAATTATTTCATATCTCAAATACTTTAGAATATATTATCAAAATTGTAAGTTTCTACTTATGTAACGTAGACTGAAAATTATTTTCGAGATAAAATGAGAGTTTCACAATCGGTTTGTAATATTAAATAGTTACTAAATACGAAATTTAACTAAAATCGTCTTAGCGTCAAGTTCAGAAAATAGATTCTATCTCGTTTTACCCTTCACTAAACTACCCTTAATTTTAGGGTTAAATATATAATAATTCTAAAAACCTCCGAGGGGGGAAATTATATTAACCCTATATAAAATTTTATCCCAATCAGTAAAGTGGTTTAGGCTCTAGTCCGAGATATAGACACATACGAAATCTCAAAACAACTTTTTTGTTTTCAGGTCATGAAACTTTGACATTTATCAAAATCTCTAGTTGGTTTTATTTACGAACACAATGCTTCTCTCTCCGAGAAAGTAAAAATGGGAGCTGAGGATGGATTAGTGGATCATCCACCACTTAGTTTCTTACCACTTTCAACTACACCACTTGGTTTAACGCAATTCACTTTTCTATACTAATAAGATAGTTCATTTAACACAGCTTACGGAGCCCTCATTACAGACGCTGCAAATTAAAACACGTTGATGTATATTCCACCGTGAGAAAAATTCAAATGTGTTTATCGAATGGCCCAGATCCTCAGTCTATTTATTTCAACTAACATTATACTCGTGATTTTATAACACACACCTAGTTTTTTTTTTAACATCGATTAAACCAAATACAATGCTCAGTTGGACCCTGCCTGTTGTCAACTCTTACTCGCTCCATTTTACCTCTAATTATATGTTTTATTCCCTTGAAAAGTTATTTCATTCGTCTGACCACGACTAACACTGTCAAAGGACTGACCTAGACTCCCACTGTCGCGAGACGACTTTCGTCGACGGTAGACTGCTTTCGACTCACGGATTTCAACTTTCGTCAATGGTAGACTTACCTGCTTTTGACTCCCGGATTTCAACTTCGTTCGTCATTAGATTGAGTTTGACTCCCGTCGCTGGTAGACTAAAGACTTATCCTGACCCTTGAGGTCTGTTGAACTTGACGCAACTTTATTCGACCCTTGTCACTGTCATTTAACATCAACTTCGTTCGTCCTCTAAACCAAGTGACCTATTGTCACGCTCCTGGAAAGCGTTCACCTGGCTCAAATTACTTGTTTCATCTAATTTACTAAGTTTCGGCGTGATGGATTGTCACAAGTCTCATACTGTGGTTATAGTAAGGTAAGAAGTACACTGTACAGGCTTCTATGATATACGCTACACCTGTTACTGGCAAGGAATATGTCAATTGACACTTTACAAAACTGCTTCCAGCATGCTGGCCTAGTTTCTGGATATGTGGTGTTATAGGGAAAGGACAAAGTGTTACTCATGGCATGGGACTGATAAAATTAGTCAATGACAGTTCCTTTAAAATTAAATATGTTATCGATATGGAGTAAGAATCTATAACGAATTCAATCTCACCGGATGAAACCGCTCTTGAGGCTGTGAAAGGTGATTCTAAAGATGAAACGAAAGAGTTAGGATATTGAAAGAAGTGATGGAGGGTGTCAGGACTGTTCTAAGGTTTATTAAATATGTGTAAAATGTCGAATGGATTGTTGAAATAACACTGACTCCAGGGAAAGAAAAAGAAAAAATTATTCACTAAAACAGCGAGACCAATACAACAGGCAATAGCACATAGCTGACTATTTAAATATTTATTGCTTGAGTTCAATACAAGTTATTCTGACAGTGATATTTTTTTATCACTACCCCTCTCACTGAAGGTCAGGGGAAAACAAATTTCTGCTTTAAGGAACTTCGGATTTTTTGAAATTAATAGACCTATCTGTGTCCGTGAGGCTCTTTATGTGGGGAGTTGACTACATGTTAAGATTGTGAAGCCTTAATTTCATTGTGTGACTACTGGTGAGGATATTTCCAAAACAAAGAAACATATATTATTATTATTATTATTATTATTATTATTAGCACCGCTTCTTACTACCCGTTTAGGTTATACGCACTTACGCTAATGCGTAATGGTAGTGTGATTGTGAGATTAAATGGAGGACCTACAGTTTAACGTGGAATTCGAACCACGGTGGAGGTTTGGCATTCCTCACATTCACAAGTTGTGATTAATACAAGTCTTGTCAGAGGTGAAGGGAGGGTTTGGTGATCAGATAAATCTGTGCCGAGACCGGGGATTGAACCCCGGACCCCCAGCACAGAAGTCCGACACCCTACCCCTAGACTACCAGGTCACCAAAGAAACATAAAGGTGTTTTTTATGTATATTTAATGAAACCTGAGGGTAATTATCTAAAAATTATGTGTATTAAGAATTAAAATATGTGACTACTGGTAAAAGTATCTTTAAACTCAATTAATCTAACAATTTTAAACTTCACATAAGTAACTAGGGAATTATTTACGGTGTGCAACTTATACTTTGTTTAAAAAATTCATCGTGAGCCTGACGCATTAAACATTGCGACTACCGATTCGGGTGTATCTAAATCAAGAAACATATAAAGTGGAAATTTGGCATCAACCTTTGTTCTTAGGTTATTCCTAGCTTTTACTATCACACATATTGTGAACCTGAAATACTAATTTATGTTATGGTCAACACAGGTGGATGCCATTTCTATCATGAACTGGAAATAATTACTTAAGAAACATTGAGGAGTTTATTTTCAATTTTATATTTATTGTGAATCTTACACCTTCGTCTGCGTGACACCATGAGTGTGTGTTTATAAATCCAATAGTACTTATGTCTTTAGTTTTCTAGGTCTAAGTGAAAATTGAGGCTACAAAAATAATAGGAATTTGTTTTACCGTTTTCTAAATTAAATGCATGAATACTTAAATTACGTGATTATATGTTTGTGATGTTGGAATGGTATACAATTTGGTTCACTATCACAATGTTCTGTTAATATAGTATCGATTTATTTTCTATTGAAATTATTCTTCAAGGGTAAATTTCAAACATTAATGCAAATACAATTTAATAAGTACCCCTTATTTCACCAAGGTAGCACCGGGAACTTTTAACAAATTTTGAGTTGTTTTGATCCTCACTTTTACTTAGAGATACTGACACAAGTGCACTCATGCGTTTATTTTTACGTGCAATTTGTTCCTGATGCCATAGACAGCATTAATATTAGTGCGGGTAGCTTCAACGTATACAGGATATTTGGAAACTCATAGCTCAAACTGTACCTATAGCTTGTTTGAGACAAAATTAATATAAAATCTCTATATACTTACATCCGGAAAACAATTCTAATACCATTAAATTGTGCAATAGCATTAATTTGTGCGTGTAACTAAAATTGATACAAAAAATAGCAATCTAAAAATTAATATAGTAAAGATAACCTCTTAAGTTTATCACAATTTATAAGATACTGAATGTGCTTGCAGATATTTTTTGTCAACCTCAGTGGTCTTGGGGTAAAGTGCTCGCCTAAGGACTCAATGTTTGTGGGTTAAAACCCTGTTAGGGTGGATGGATTTTTCTTGAGAGATTAAAAACCGTTGCACAACTTCCTTCGGGTGGGGGGGAGTAAAACCATCATTCCCTTGTCAATTGTGGGATGTAGATAACGTTCCCAATAAAATTTGTAGGCCCTTTCACTCTCGCTCATAGAAATTCCCGTGTGGTGATATAATCAGTCGGTTCAAAAATTAAAATCTAATTACCTCAAAGAAATAAATTGGTGATTTTTTGTCTGCCAAAGATTTGCAGCAAAGATTAGGGTACTTAAAATAGTATGTTCGACTTATTTCTAACTACACACTAAAAATAACATTAACTGTTTATGTGGTTTTATTTAAAATAAATAGTTAAGATTTATATCTAGTCAACGGTTAACTAACCTAAAAGAAACTGAACAGAAATTGTGACTATTTACTTTTAACGAATGCTACTAATGATACAAGTATGCTACATCCATAAAAACGAGTGTAAGAATAACACAATTAAAATTGTTGGCTAAAAATAGTGAAAATATATTTTAAAATCTTGTGTAGCAAAGCGTTAAAAATTTAAATCAAAAATACAATTTTGAAAATTTGAGTTTCTTAGGAGTTGTGTACAGTAGATTTCCGCTTGTGGGTGATGAAATGGTGATATTCATATCCTTGTGCCGAATGGGTAGTAAGACGTGGAGCTAATAATAATAATAATAATAACATATCCTTGTCAGCTATATCAACTATTTTATTTTCTCGTGGTTTCTCGCGCATGTGAAGCACCAGGCTCTGATATAAATCCGCTTTCAGTAGTCTGTAAGAAATTATGTGGTTTTAGCCAATTTAAACAGTCAACATAATTATTTACAGTTTAATGCCTGTTTTATTACACAAAGTGAAAAGATTTACATGAATAAATAATTCATCCATGATCAATAGTAAAAATGTTGGACTTCAAACGATGATATACCATGAATGAGAACCCCTGGCTTGAATACTTTTTAACTTTTTAATGTATCTGGCTACGAACCTAAATAGTCTTAGGTTCAATTATCAGCCGGTAACGTGAATAACTTTCCTTAAAGGGAAATTATTCCAACTGTCATTAGATTTGGTTAGTCAGGCTAAAGTTAGTATTAAGAGTTTCTACCAGTTCCACACCCCCATAATCACTATCATCATCACCTCATCCCTTCGGTACATGAAAGAGCCTCCACGAAAGGGATGCACGATTAGAACGCTTGGGCATCCCCTAGGTAATGGTACACGGCTAAACTTTTCATAAAACCGGGCTTTGAGTGGTATAGCCTAAGCATACATATACATGTATTTGCTGCATTGTATCTGCATTAATTCTTCCCTCAGAGCCATGATCGATTATCAGTTTAATATAGTGTGATATGAACTGCTAATAACTCCATTAAGTTGAATATTCTTAATACACAAACATGATGTAACAAAGATAAGAAATATAGTATGATACAATCGTACATACTTATTCACAGACTTTTGTAAAAAGAGATAAACTCTAATAAATGAACACTTTTCAGATAACTTAAAAACTCTTTTCCCCCAAAATAAATATAATATTTGATAATTATATGAAACATTATTTAGATATACATTTTGAATAAAAAGGTCGGATCCATAGTGAGGGTAGGGGAGGGATAGTAGTAATGTCCACCTCAGGTACCAATCTGCAGGGGGGCGCCACTGAAACTTAGATAATATTTTATAAATGTAAAAATGTGAAATTAATCTAAACGCGTAATTAAAAGAAATGTATAAATTTAATCTTTATTATACTTTAAGAGTAAAACACTAACAGAATGAAAACCTAATAAAAGGAGAATACCAATCATCTTACCACCAAATATTCGGGTCGTTTTGGATTGGGTGACAGTACATTCTACTATTATTATGAGATTTTTGAGGAGCGTGGTGCGGTTACTGTAGACGTCAGCTACAGTACTAAAATATATCCGTGGACCATGCAGTTAATCACTTGTCTGGATTGAAAGATGATTACTAAACATCCGGGATATAGTGATTGATGGTAAATCGGGCAAAGCATCGGACTCTTAGCCTCAATATCTTTTGATGTTGACCGCCTCTTAGAGAAGAAAGGGGCAAATAAGAGGAAAACACTGACATAAGAAGGAAGTGAGGAAAAACTTTCATGCTCTTTTGGCCAAAGATTTATAATAAATGGCATAGCGTTTTAAGTGTTTGAGTGAAATGCTAGATGACTTTAATTTAGTAACGGGAAAGTCTTTGCAAAATATGACTGTAAAAGAAACAGAGGCTCATGCAAAACGTTTTTCAAATAAATATAGTAAGGAACTGGATTCTACTAAAATAGAGAAGAAAAAGCTAGTTTTAGGTTTCAAACTGTTTATTTTAAAAACCTCAGGATTTTTCAAAAGCAATCTCTTTTAACTTATTAAATTTAACTCACCAAATGTTTCTAACCACATCTTATCCAAACTTGGTAATTACTTTCAGATTATTCTTAACATTGCCAAATACTAATGCGTCTTGTGAACGAGATTTAACTAAGCTGAAAATAAAAACCAAAAATTTAAGATTATCAATGGGCCAATAAAGGTTAACCCACTTGGCAATTCTTTCAATAGAAGAAAATATTACTAAAAACATTATTTACGATAAAATAATAAATTATTTGATGTAGCTAAATTTAGAAAAGTGAATTTGTAAGTAAAAAAAATATATTTTTTTTTGCATATTTTCAAACAAATGTTACTGGTACAATTTTTTCATTTTTCGTAAGTAATTTAGGTAGCAAATTAATTATAACTAAGAAATTAATCATTCAAACTATTTACAATGCTTTTATTTATTACAAAACACGTATTGAAACTCATCATAATCACCATAGGCTATAGAAGATAATTTAATAAAACAACATTTTATAATGAGTAATGTTTTTAATAAAAAATAACATATTATTATTATTTAATACAATTATCAAATTATTATGGGATAGTTGCAAGTAGCAATATTAATAGGAATAATTTTGTCATACGGGTACTACATTATATCTATAGCAGGTTTACAGTAAAATCTTACAATCACCTACTCCTTTAGGATTGGTGGAGAGGAGGTTGGGGGTTGCTATTATTAATGTTTGCCCTTGGCACCAATAAATTTATCTATGACTGATTAAAAGGTTATACCAATTAAAAGATTGATCAAATTCTATAATTATTAGTAAGGGACGTTAAATTCTTCTAGACAAGACTTAGATACCTGTTTATATGAATTCTTTATAATCTCTTGAAAATTAAAAGGTTTCTAATCAATGTAGCCCCAATTATATTAGTTTATTTTATCTCCTACACTTTTGTTTTTAACTGGTTTAATCGATTTTACCCCCCCCCCCCTTTAACTTATTTTTAATGTTTATGTAATCAGTCACCTTATTTCAAATAATTGTCATTTCTCAGTATATCATATCACCCTATTTAACTTTTTTAACTACTCAATCTCACTATATGTTAATGAATTAAAATGTAACTTTTACTTTATTATTCTGCTACTTTGTTCCACTTATATCAATTAATATTATTTAAACATCTCGTAACTACGTTTTCCAATCACGTTATATTTCATGTAATTATTTTACTTATGCTCTTATCTACTTTATATTTAACTCTTTTGTAAACTGTATTAATTGTTTATATATAGCTTATTTATTTTTAATTAATCCAACTTTCAATCTAATTATTATTACCATGTTACACCTATTGTTTTGTTATATTTTTGACTTGCAGGTTTATTTATAAAAATTGCCAATCATATATTTGTATTTGACTCTACTAGCTTACCCCCCTTTGACTCATATTATTGTATATGTTTTTATTTAATGCTATGATTCTCATTGTAAAATTATTTTAAAGCATTAATTATCACTTTGCTTTAATTTAATTTTTTAGCCTATTCTTTCTCATTCATCTTTATTATCAATAACTATCTAAGTTTTTAGTTTTAATTTATAATTATTGGTATAATCACGCTTATTTTAGAACGAGAATAAAAATAACTATTCCCCCTCGAGGCATGGATATATGACTATCAAGTTTAAGTGAAATCCATGGTAACGTTTAGGATGCATCCCAGGTACTAACAGGCATAAACAGGTATAAACATAGATTTTTTAATCTATATATACTTTTTAGAGATTAGGGTGCATAAAACGTCAAAATCCATAGTATCGAGGTAAAACACTTTCAAGGTCAAATTTACTTTATTTATATGAGAGAGTAAAATTAAAATCTTTTGTTTCAACAGCTGTATTATAAACGCACAAAATATTGAATGTAAATTTATTCCGCTGATTAATGTAAGTACACCCCCCATTCTGTCAATCGGATAATGGAAACAAGCCCTTCTTAATATTGCGTATTTATTACATTAATATATCAAAATACATTTTTGAAACTATTTGTAAGACGTTGACAGTAATGCTTAATATCTAACATAACTTTTTGTTTGTTTTTATTGGTATAAATTTCATTTTAATGCATCTAATTATCCTATGACGATATTAATGTCAACTTTAAACCCCGTATTTTTTGTCTCAGATTGAACCATTCGTATTGATTCATATTTAAACAACAGTAACACATATTTCTATCTCGGCAATTAAAAAAAAATCAGCCCTATTTCTCTGACCCACAATAAATACAAAGGATGTCCCAAAAGCTACTGTACCGTAAAATATCACGCACCTCATTGTATTTATTCCTATAACACGGCCAATGTTTCTTCATATGATACTAGCCCCCTTCCCCGTAAAAAAATATTGTAAAGAATCCTGTAAAACAAAGCTTCAAATCATCCATCATGTCAATATAAAAACAAAACTTTTTCTTTAATTTTTTTTTAAATACAGTCCTACCATCACTGTATAGCCCCCTCCCTATTTTTATCCTCCCTCCTATTTTCATCTCATTCCTCTTTCCTCACCCGTAACCCCACCCCACCCCCCTTCACCAATCCCACTTTCCCTTCAACAACTTTTTCTCCCAACGACTATATAATATACTATCGACATTTTTATGAGGAATAGATTAAATTTTCAGAATAAAATATAACATATGTTACTCGCTGATAATGTAGCTTTATATTGGTGAAAGAATTTTTAAAATCGGTCCAGTAGTTTTTGAGTTTATCTATTACAAACAAAAAAACAACAAAAAATCAAATCTTTTCTTCTTTATAATATTATAGTATAGATAGGATATGAATAGGTGTGACTTGACATGTCTTCAGGCCCATGAGATACATTTCCAACCTCTTTTATATTAAGAACTGCTACGAGGTATGTTGTACTTTATTGAACAATAACCTTTGGGACAGCCTGTATTTAAAACCCTTCTTTTTTTTATTTATACTTCGTACCATTTCCCAAAATTAATATTAGATGGAAGAAAACGTGTGTTGAGGTCTATATTTTCACAGTTTTTATGACTAAACATATTTTCTGGCCACAATAAACAAAATTTTCTTCATTAAACACATTCAGTTTGATTTTATTTGTATTTTAATCCCACCAGATCATAATTATTTGTCATGAGCATTGAACCATTTTAAAAGAAATGTTTTAAATTAGAGAAAAATGTCTTAGTTATATGACGCAATATCTATGACGTATATTAGAAAAACATTGAGTTAATAATGTTTATAAATCAAAATATATCAACTGGATCAATATTCTATTTAGTTAAGAAATAAAATCTTTTTAGCATAAAAATTGCAAAAATGTGTACCTTAACACAAGTTCCCATTAAACTACCTTAACTTCTGAAATAGTTATTTTAACAATAATTATAATAAATTAACGTTAGTTTGAATTTTAATGTCTTATAAAATATATGTAACGTGCACTACTAGACAGAAATAAGTCAACATTGGATTTGTTCGTCCTTTGTTTCAATGAAGAATGTTCTGTGTGCCTTTCATAGAAAGATATGTGACCTCCTGTCATATACTATTAGCGAGTCTTGTTTAGTAATTAAATCAGAGGGAGGAAAAGTGTTCTCAGTTCAATCCTCTTCTGTCTAATTAATGCCAAGACGAAGCCTCGGGTTGTGTTTCAAGCATATCGTCTTGAACACGTCGATACCGTGTTTTGAACTCGTCACGTTTTGCGCGCGCTCAAGTGGACCTTCATTCCATTCATGAGAAACTCAAACGCTTTCTAGACAGAATTGAATGAACTCCCCGTACATTGAATACCCCAACACCCTAGTTCAATCAGTAGACCAACTGTTTTCTTAGATGAAGGGGTCTAGTATTCGTTTCCCAACATGGGCATTTCATAAATGGACTTGGGGCTTCTATTTCCATAGTAAAGAATTAACACTAGAGTGCTGTGTAATCAAGAATAAAGCTAGTTATTAAAGCATGAGCTGATATTATTAGTTCGAAAAATAATAGTTAAATACTTTTGTCAATAATAATATGGTTTATTAAGTACACTTCATATCATCATAATTTAATCACTTATATCATCTGATGACTGCCTCTGTGATCTAGTGGCCACAGGTCCTGGCTACAAATTCAAAAGTTTCGGGTTCGATCTCTGGAGGTTTAAGATTTTCTGATGAGCATTGGTTCTAGAACGGGGTCCAACTCAACCTCGCTAGGACAAACAAGGAGATAGTTGAATGAAGAAGTAAAGGCTACGATCTGGAAAACTGAGATTGATGGCAGGAGGGTTCATTGTGCTGACTATGACAAACTCTATCTATAAAAGTTGTCACTATCTTTACCAAAATACAACGACCCTTTAATCGGTATGTATTGATTGGTTTGACGACATATTAGTTTAAAAAAATATTTGGTATAAGTACACCATAAAAAAGATAAATCAGATTATCCAACATTTATCTGGAGAGTGTATGAGAAACCTAATTGTAATGCATATAGCCTACAAACACAACACTTGAACAGGGTTGAGCAGGAGAGGGTGGCTTAAACTAAATTGAACAGTGTAATAAATATTTTTTAATATAAAACTCATATTATGTAAAAACCTCATCATAACACCCTTTCTCCCCTCGTTTACCCTGTAAGATATAAATATTATCTCTCATTATTCTACTATAGTATATCTTGTAAGATAGGGTCATAATGCAAACCGTCAAGGAATGATTGCTACCTTTCAGGATAGATGTTCTCATGTTCTCATATTTAATAATCAAACATTCAATACATCATCTAAATCTACAGGTATCTACAGCCGACGCTCGCTATAATATTAGTATTTTGTTCTGTTTGATAAACACCCGGCAGAAAGATGTGAAAACGGTTCTGATAGAAGAAGTATATACAGGAAGGTGAAGGGGTGCATTCAAGGTTTATATAAATAAATGGTACAGAACTCCACACGGACTTTCTCACTCCATTGCTAGGAATATAGATATTTACTCATAACTTATAATATCTGTGAAACTAAATAATATACACTAGCAAACCCGACTACAAATTGCGCTATACTTATGAAAAACATGTTTTGACTCTTGGTTTTTTATGTTAGATCAGCTAATGTGAACTGTAGCGTCACTTTTGATGTAAATTTATTTATTTTGAGTCATTTAACGTGCACTTTCTGAACCAACTGATTACATCACAATACGGGTATTTCTATGAGCGAGAGTTGATCCCTGGAAAGTTATGTTCATATACCTTCCAGAGTTCTTTTATAAGCCACAAGCGACATGAGACCGACGGTTTTTATTTTATGTTGAGCTACAAATTTTTATCGTTCAAGTAAAAAAAAAAAAAGTTGAACCAGGCTGGGTTTGAACCCACGAAAATCAGGTCCTGATCCGAGCTCCTCATCTAAGACTAGAGTCAAACTTTATTTTTATGACCGCTTCTTACTAACCGTTCAAATTATACGCTTATGAACTAATTACGCCAATGGTTTTAAAGATTATGAAGGTTATATTTAGAAGAAGTGGCCCGCATTTGCGTAGGGGGAAATGAAAAATCATATAGAAAACCACCCTCGGTACATTAGACCAAGATTTGAACCTTGATCTTCTCGTCATCGGCAGTATAGTCTACTGTGATAGTAGCGCGTTAGATCATGTGGGCACCGAAGTGGTTTAGATAAACTTTATGTAGATTATTAACACCTACAAAATGACATGAATAATATAGTAATAATGATAAAGCTTGCTCTTTTAAAATATGTACTGTATATTAATAGCGAAGATTGGGAGATATACGTTCTCTAAAAGTTTAGGATATAGTCACACCAATTATCATATTTGTAAATTTAAAATTGACACTTAGAGACAGAAAGTGAATCTGAAACTCTTGGCGTAATGCACCAAAGAACTACCACTGGGCTATCTAGGATTCGTCCCGTAAACCCGAGCACAGAATGAATCCTTGATAATTCAGTAGATCAATGGCACCAAGGCCAAGGTTCCTGTGTTCAATTTTCATCCATAGGTCAATGATAAAATTTACGGAAATAATAGAATATTATAAATTTGGACAGCAAAAATAAAATAAATGAAACGCTGCACCATACAGACTTTCTCCACTTTTTAGACATTAATTAAAAAAAATCGTAAGATTTATGAAACGAAATAATAGGTCCATAAATTTTTTTGTGGAAAGACTACGCCAAGTATCATAAATTAAATAATATACACGGTCACTTACCTACTCTATGGCATCATGAATAATAAACCTTTTAAAGATATAAGATTTAATCAAAATCATTAGAGAAAATTTCGAGAAAATTGATTTTCCCTCTTTTCACTCTTGAGAAAACTACCCTTAGATTTAAGGTTGGATTTCTAATTCCAAATACCTCTCGGGGGGACCTTATAAAACTCCAAATAGTAAGTTTTGACCCTACCGGTAAAATAATTTCAGCTCTATCCCAAGGTACAGACAGACGGATGGACGGACAGACAGACGGCATTGTGAAAACCACATTTTAGTTTCAAGGGGTCATAAAAGTCAATATTTATTAAAATCTCGAGTTACATTTTTTTTAACGATCACAATAATTTCTCTACGGAGTGTGAGCGAAAGTAAAAAAAAACCTAAAGGTTCTTGGTATGAAAATTGGATTTTATAAGAGGTAAGACAATGTCCTAGCTATCTTTTTCACATTATGTAACAAAACTAATAACTATAGAACACACTCTGAGACGATAAATACGATACCTCCTTGTGAAACACAACGCTCTGAACCAATCCTCTGGTCACAGTTCGTTGACCTCAGTCACTTCGCGTCCAACGTGACGAGATTCCCTCCATGATCACTTTTAGAGTTTCCTGTGGGTAAAAGGCAGGCGCCAAGGGATCGCCACCGGAACAAATATACTCAAGATAGGGGTGGGAATGTTGAAGAAACGGAGAGGGAGGGTTGACGACGATCGGACCCCTCCGTAGGGACGCCATTTCCACCACCGCGCCTGCTGCGCTAAGTGACGATGTCTTCCCAAAGAGGAAGTGCATTAAATTCCTATCGTTCTATTCTCCGAAGAGATACTCACTCCTGGTATGTCAGTAATTGCCTCTTTTTATTAGTTGGTCTATGGTTATGCAGGTAAAAGAGTTACCATCCACTTAGATGCTTAAAAATTTTTGATATTTTAAAATATTGGTTCTCCAGTAAAAACGAGTTTATTATTTTAATCTTCACATTAGGTAGATAATTAAAACGTTATATGTATAATATCAATCATTAGCATAGCTAAATTAGAAGGGGAACTATTTAAATGAAGAGAAGTTATTAAATTCCAGACACCCTTGGCAGATATTCAATAAATGTTTGTATCATCGTGGGAAAAAAATTAAATTAATTTTTTACTAAGCAATATTTATTCATTTTATCAGATAAAATGCAAAAACACCTCAATTTTCTCACATTCCCTACACTCTCATTTAAACTAGAATCACTAAACCCAGTCACATAATTACATAGGGATTTGCGAAGTCCACTCTTTACATTCGAAATGAAAGCCTAATTAAAATATCTCCATATTATATAAAATCCATGGTGTTCTGTAGGTCTTTCCAGGGCTCTTTATACCACGTCATAATAAACTAGAAAGTTGAAATTTGATAAGAATGTTACAGCATGCTCTACTTGTGAAAATAATGCGAAACTTGAAAAATCAAAATTGTGGATCGAAAATGCTAGGCTAAAAATACAAATTGAATCCTAGAGTGTTTGAAATATGATATTAGCGTTATGGAAGAAGGAAATATTTATGAAAATAATCAAAAAACTTGAAAAATTCAAGATGCGAATACAAAAGAGCGGATTAAAAGTCCTAGACAGATACATTTTTGCTATGAACGCCATGGTGCACGTTATCTTTATAAAAATAATCATAAACTTTAAAAATTCAAGATAATGGACGTAGCGTACGGATCAAGTCCGATTTGGATGAAATAGGCATCTTAAAATTTGCAGACTAATAAATCTGTGTATGGTGTAAAACGTAATTGTAAGTATTTTCTGATAATATTACTACCCTAAACTAAACTTTAGTTTCGAAAATCACTAAATTACCGATACCATAGACTAAAAATTCGTAAAAATAAATTAACACGCACAAAAAAAGATTATCTTAAAGGGGATTCAATTTCATTATTATATAATTCCAAACTTTAAAAATTGTGGGAGACAAGTATAAGCCATAGTATTAAATATTTCTGAATCAAATTCGAAACTCAAATAGATAGAAAAATGTTACATCCTGAAATACAATATTTTTTATATAACTCTAGAGCCTTAAATAATAAACGTGATTACAAAATGTTACTAGCACAAACAATCAATCAAATGACTTTCCATCATATCATGTAATTTATTATTAGTGAGCTGGCGGACTAGGGTAAGGTGTCAGACTTCTGTGCTGGGTGTCCGGGGTTCAATCCTCGGTCCCAGCACAGATTTATTTGATTGCCAAACCCTTCCTTCACCTCTGACAAGACGTGTATTAATCAAAATTGTGAATGTGTGGAATTGCAGACCTCCACCGTGGTTCGGATCCCACGTTAAGCTGTAGTCCTCCATTTCATCTCGAATCACCCTACCATTACACAATTAGCGTAAGCGTATCCCGAAGTGGAAGTAAGACGAGGTGCGAAATAATAATAATGTAATTATTTTATTTTCCCTCATGTCAACATTAATAATATCAAAAATTTATCAATTTTTTTATATAGATATTTTAATCACCAATATTTTTACTGGCAAGCTTCATAGTTGTCAAAGCAGGAATATATTTTGATTCTAAGCCAAAGGCAAGAAATAATCTAATAGATTAAAATTTTTCTAAATTTCACAGCCTTTTACAGACAAATAATCCATAGCAATTGCTGATAAATTTCAGAAATATTTTTTATTATAATTTAAAGTTTAAGTGAGTAGAATTTTTATTTTCCCCGTGTTTTACCAACCATCTATGTTAACTGTATTTATTCACGCAAATAGAGTAACGATGAATAATATAACTTATAACATAAATGATTACTAATGAATTTACTAGTATTAGCATGAAGAGAGTTTTGTAAACCATTTATGAAAAAACCCATCCTTAGTACACCCAGCTTTGATTAGAAACCCAACCTCACCATCACAGGTAGATGGAATAGAGGAGATTGACGTTTAATCCATGGGTCCACTGATGCGAAAATCTTTATGTGGGAAACAAAATTAAAAAGTGTGTAAGTTGTTACTGATAGGTTTTACTTCTTAGCATCTAACTATCGATTTTAAAACGACAGAAGAAATCATTTTGGTTCTAGTAACTAAAAAATATATATTTTAATCCAATTTCTGAAAAAACTTTTAAAATTTAAAAAAAAAGAGAGTTAATTATAATTAAATCTTTTTGAAATATAAAGTAATACATACTTGCTTTTCGCTTTCCTAAAAATAGAGTAGTTAAAAATCATCATGGTAAAGCTTTATTGCTTTCCTCTATAACTTAAGTTAAACTATATTTGTTATGCCAGAAACTCTGTTAGTCTGAAATTGACTAAAAAAAATTGAAAATAGAGATATTAGACCAAAAAAGAAGATTAAGAATTAAAAATATAAGAGAATTTTTCATTTTCATCCGTCGAGAAACTTTTTATAAATATGTGTGTATTTATTTTATAGTATTAACAGCAATTTTCCTACTTCATTCAATTCCAACTTTCATACTCCGATTTTGTTAGAGAATAATTGTTTGTAACTACAAACTAAGTCTCTGTTACCTACAGCCCAACACATGAATTAGTCTACTTTATTTTCAAGCTTAAATTTTGTTTACATAATAATTTATAGGGTGTAGTAATAGAAATAATTATGATAAACTCAATTAGAATATAATATGTACGTATTATTGCACTTATAAACTAACTTGAGTTTGGAAATCAACACATAATTGATGTTTAGAGAATAATCGGTCAGAGGAATTTATATAATTTGTTTAAGGTCTAGTATCTATCTTGCTTTGAAGAAGATATTTACTAGTTTTAATATTGTTATTTTTCTATTTAGTAGATCCAAAATCCCCATAGATAGACACACGACATAATGCAATGTGTTAGTGAACTGGCCAGATATAGAGAAGTATTTTTCTCCTAAAATGGTTTCCAAATTTCACACCAGGAAAGTTCGGTTACATTTCCTTAAAATTATTGTTTCATCATAGCTACCAACTTAATGAAAATAAGCGAATAGTACGGGCGAGAAAGAAGATATAGAAGACGTAAAATAACTAGTTATACTTATCTGGGTACCATTTTAACATAATGGTGTATTATTCCTTTAAAAGAATTAAAATTAAAGGTTTCATCAAAGTTGTAAGGTGTTACAACTTACCTTTGCCAGAATAAATAAATACATTTAAATAAATAAATAAATTAAGAGGGTGTATAACCAAATACGCTTTGAAAGATAGTTGAAGACACAGAATAAAAAATAAAATGAGTAAAATACTTATTGTGCCTAACATGTATTTTAAACCAGGGTCTAGTCTCAAAATTAGTTGCTATTTATAGCTAGGGTTATTTTCTTTATAAAACTAACCATCTTACTATTTCTAACAAATTTAAACTTTGTATTAGTTGGCTAGGTTGGCAGTATAGATAATGTACAATCTTATTGGTAAACCAGTGTCCAAATCTGGCATGGCCTTTATACTGTTGTATCTCTCAAAGTGTTGTATTACATCTTTAATTCTAGACATTACTACTGAAATTTATATTTTTAAGTACATATATATTTAACTGTGTATAGTTATGTATACAATGTTTATGATAATTTACTCGTATATACATAGCTGACGTGATATACTTGAAATTAAAACCACATTCAGTACGTAGAGTGGAAAAATGTTCCTAATTTAATTCCGTGTTCGGAAAACATTTGATCTAATATTACAAGCTACCTTTATGTATAAAATACAGTTTTAAAGAATGTTATAAACTGCTTTCAGACTTAACTGATATTATAAAATAAATAGTTTTGTATATATAGTGTTTATAAAATATATTATTTTTTGGCGCATGCATAGTGAAGTACAGATAAGTCTTTCATAATTTATGTTTTTTAAACTCTGTTGGAGGAGTAAAATAGAGTAAAGCATCGAGGGTGAGATAGAGGAGGTATGCTCTCATTTATCGTACGGAGAAATGACGATGACAGAATGGGGTAAGTCGAGATGGGGTGAAACGATCTCTATGTTGTGAGCAACAGAAAAAGAGAATAAAGTTGAAGCTACACGTGAAAAGGATTTAAACGGGAAAGTTTCAGATGATTCCCAATTTACATAAGAGATTTAACTGGTCAAAGGATATAACTAGAACGTTCAATTAGTGTAAATCATTAGATTAGATATATTCATAGCACTCCCGAGTAATTATATCCGTTTGATACTATGCTTTTATTGAAACGTTGTTAAAAAAATACTAAAGGAATTAACGAAATTAAAAGCAAACTTCTTTGTAGATTTACACTAAACATAAGTTTTTTAAATACTACCCTGACAGAAGTATTATTTCATAAGCTTTACTGAGCAAATAAGCATTAATTGATCTAAACACGGCCCCATATTTTTGAAAAAATTATGATTGATTGAATGATAAATCAAACTTGATTATTTATTGAGATTATGTAAGGAACGAGCTTGTGAGAATATTGGATAAGTTGAAAATAGGTTAATGTGAAATTGTTTTATAAGTTAAAAATTAAAAAATATAATTAGGATCACACATATAATAATTGAGAAAGAGATAATTACATTAATCCTATTAAAAACAAAATAGGCCTTATTCAAATATTAGATTAGAATTTGTAATATAATGAATAGATGAACATTTAGTTAATATGTAATATGTTAAAATTATTGCATATAAGCTACGTGAAATTACAGTTCTGAGTAAAAATAAGAAAGTAAATTGATAAGTTAAATTTAAGCCTATTTAGGATCATTCATTTTCTAATCAAAAAACAGTAGTCCTAAAATACAATTAAACATCAGAATGTATTAAATATAAGATAGATGGATTTTTTTTGATATAATGAAATTAGGTTAATAAGTGCTCATCATAAACCGTTCCTTAGCTTGGTTCGTTAATTCCTCTCCTTAATATTTCTTCGTTGGATTGAAGTTTATTGACGACATGTTTCGGCTATTCAGCCATCATCAGGTCTGAGACAAACCAATGCAAACGGATATTATTTGAATGTAAATAATGTGAAAATAAATTGAGTGAGAATATAAGGAAAATTGTATAAAGATTAATATGTAAGAACGAGATAGTATTATTATTTGATAGGAAGTTCGAAAAATTGTTGAATTATAATCAGAATTAAACGATCAAGCTTACCTCTTAAATCTAAAGTGGGGTTGAGATGTTCTCCCCTATGTTATCCGGTAATGATATGTATAAATTATTAAATTGTAACCATTTAATAATTAAATTCAGAACATTCTGTTGTCAACATAAACAATGAAGAAACAATGAAAAAATATATATATAATTTATTAATATAGATGCCGCTAGTGTGTTTGTTGATTCTAATAGATAGAAATAAGAAAAATTGGGTGGAAATTATGAATTTTGAATCTTTAAATTTTGTGGAAGATATTTAATTGTGTGAATAAGGGATTGGTTTTCGAATTTTGTTTGCTCATTAAGAATGGTGTTATGATGAAAAGAAGCATTGTAAATATGGAGGTTTTCAGAAATTTTCATTTTTAAACCTTTCGTGGAAGGTAGTAGACGTTTCATGCATTGAGAAATGGGAGTAGGTTGATGACCTGAAATTTTTAAGTGTTCTGCAAATTTGGATTTGGTTCGATTAAATTTAAAGTCACTGATGTGCTCAGAATAGCGTTTCGAAAGGGCCCTTCCAGTCTGGCCAATGTATGCTGCATTACAGTCACAGGTTAATTTATAAATACCACTTTTGTTGTAAATGTTTTGAGTATTAAGGTTGGAATTAGACAAATGTTTTTTATTTGTATTGTTGGTTCCGAAAGCAATCTTAATATTATGTTTGGTTAAAATTCTGGTGATTTGATTGGTTTCAAGGCCTGTGTAATTAAATTTTATCCATTTGGATGTATCGGCGTTGTCAGAAATGTTTGTGAGGTTGGATTTCTTAGCCATTTGGGCTTTTTGTTTTTGGATAATTTTGTAAATGATGGAGTGGGAATATCCGTTTGATGTAGCAATTTGTTTGATGATATCGAGTTCGTTTTTAAAATTCTTTTTAGATAGTGGTATGTGAAGATTTGAATTACTAGGTATGATTTCATCTGTATGGGTTGGTTTCCTGTAGATTTTGTACTCGAAGGTGTTGGTTTTGGTTTTTGAGATGTTGAGATATAGATAGCATAAGTTGTTATCATGCCCAAGTTCAACAGTAAATTTAAGTTTGGGGTGAATATGGTTCAAGGTGTCAGTATTTTGAAATAAGGTATGGTCAAGAATATTGTCTTATATGATGAGTATGTCATCAACATATCTGCAGTAAAATTGAATGTTGATGTACTTAGTAATGTGATTGATAATTTTGAGATCATTCGTTTGCATGAATATTTCAGATAATATGCAGGATATTGGGAATCACATGGCTAAACCATCAGATTGTGCATACAATTTATTGTTGAACTAAAGTAATTCTGATTTGGCTATTGTTTGGACAATGTCGGTTAATTGATCTATGTATTCCTTGGAATAGTCTTTTTGATGGAGATTGGATTTGATTATGTCAATGGTTTATTTGATGGGGACATTTGTATAGAGATTAGATATATCAAGTGATAAAAATTTTGAATTAGAGTTGAGAGTTATATTTTGCAATTTATTGGTAAGATCATAGGAGCTTCTGACATTGTAGGAGTATGGGAGTTGTAATTTATCGTTTAGAGCATGGGCCATTTTTATAGCTATTTTATAGGCAGGGGCATTTTGGTAATTGACAAGTGGTCTTATTGGAATGTTAAGTTTATGAATTTTGGCTAGTGATGTGAAAATAGGGGCTTTTGGATTCATGTTGATAAATTTGTAGTTGTCTTTAGGATTGATGGTTGAAGTGATTTGTTTTAATTTATTTTTTATAGTTTTTTGGAAGTTAGTGGTTGGGTCAGTTTTAAGTTCAACGATATCGTTACTATTGATGAAATCAAGAGTTTTGGAAATGTATTCTTTTTGATCTATTAGGACTATAGTGTTACCTTTGTCAGCTTTGACATTGATGATTTTATTTGACTTGAGCTTCTTTTTAAGTTTTTTGACATCGTTAATTTCTTGGGTAGGGTTTTTGTTCTTTGAATTTTTGAGAATAATCTTTTGAAGTTGGTTGGAAATTAGATGTCGTGTATGTTCTTTAGATTCATGATCAATGTGTTGGATAGCGTTTTCACTGTCAATGATGAGATAATGTATTTTATTGGAAAGAGGTTCTGAGTGATAATTAAATTTGTATCCTTGATTGAGTATTAATTCTTCTTTGTTATTAAATTGAGTTTTAGTAAGGTTTAAGGTTCTGGGATAGAATTTGTGAGCTTGTTTGGAGGTTATATGTTTAAAAGGTTTATGTAAATTGATGAGATCATTAAGTTTCTTTTAAAGAGTTAAGTGTTTAACTTTGAGAATATTGGCTATTGATTCATCATTATGAATGGATAACTGATCCCAGTAAAAAGGATGTACAGAATTGGAAAGTTCCAGATGCAGGAGGTAAGCCTGGTAGTTCAATTGTTGTCTTTTCTTATGTAGAAAGGCAATTTCATGCCTGATTCTGATTAATTGACAACATTTAGTAATCTTGTTTAGCCTGTTGTAATTGCTTTTGAAATGAAGTTTGGCATAGTTAGGTATTAATTGCTTAGATATACATTAGTGGTTAAACCATAAATTGGCATTGGATTTGCTCAATTTGATTTTGGTGTTTAGATATTGAAAGTATTTACTAGCTTTGGAAGCTTCAATAATTGTATTTATATTCGTATTAACTTTAGTAAGGAGAAATTGATTGAGAATATTATGTAAGGAACGAGCTTGTGATAATATTGGATAAGTTGAAAATAGGTTAATGTGAAATGGTTTTTTAAGTTAAAAATTAAAAAAATATAATTAGGATCACACATATAATAATTGAGAAAGAGATAATTACATTAATCCTATTAAAAACAAAATAGGCCTTATTCAAATATTAGATTAGAATTTGTAATATAATGAATAGATGAACATTTAGTTAATATGTAATATGTTAAAATTATTGCATATAAGCTAAGTGAAATTACAGTTCTGAGTAAAAATAAGAAAGTAAATTGATAAGTTAAATTTTTGCCTATTTAGGATCATTCATTTTCTAATCAAAAAAACAGTAGTCCTAAAATACAATTAAACATCAGAATATATTAAATATAAGATAGATATTTTTTTGATATAATGAAATTAGGTTAATAAGTGCTCATCATAAACCGTTCCTTAGCTAATTATGATAAACTAAATTAAAATAAAATATGTGTGAATGTGGGGAATACCAGGCCTCCACCGTGGTTCGGATTCCACGTTAAACTGTAGGTCCTCCATTTCATCTTACAATCACCCTACCATCTCACACTAGCATAAGTGCGTATAGCCCGAACGGGTAGTAAGACATGATGGTAATAATAATAATAATAATAATAGTTTAGTTTTAGTATTTTAGGTGATGAGAAACTTAAACTTGTTACAAGAGATTTAGACGGTATGAACAGGTTGTATAGTTTGAAAACTAATGTGTTTTTAATATTTAATTATTTGCTATGTTATAAAAAGTATTATTATAAAATAGAAATGATAAATAAAATCAAGCTCAAGAAAAGCTGGAAATATTTGTAAGTACTATATAGAGAATCAGAAATGGCATATGTAATGAGAATGGCTTCTTAACTTTTTAATTATTATTATTATTATTATTATTATTATTATTAGCACCGCGTCTTACTACCCATTCGGGTTATACGCACTTACGCTAATGTGTAATGGTAGGGTGATTGTGAGATGAAATGGAGGACCTACAGTTTAACGTGGGATCCGAACCACAATGGAGGCCTGGCATTCCCAAACATTCACAAGTTGTGATTAATAAACGTCTTGTCAGAGGTGAAGGAAGGGTTTGGTAATCAGATAAATCTGTGCCGGGAACAAGGATTGAACCCCGGGCCCCCAGCACAGAAGTCCGACACCTTACCTCTAGACCACCAGGTCACCTATATTTCATCTTGACAGTGAGTTTAAATTTTATATATGTAAATATATTTCATGAAGAGTAATCAATTTATATTGTTTGAAATATTGATTATTTCTTGTTCTTTTTATAACTGTCCTCTTTATTATTTCTCCCGTGAAATGAGAACAACAAATTAAAAGAATGTGAAAAAAGAAGCTATATAAAAAAAAACTTTCCTTACTATCTCTGTATTAGGATTCATTAAACAGCACTAAAGCTTATTTCTAGAGAAATAGGGACAGTGATTCATGTGTCAGTCAATGCTTCTTGATATGTTTATATTTTTTCCCATTCCTTAATTTGTTTTCAACTAATGAACAGCTCCTAATCGAAATTAAAGACACACATTACTTTTTATTAGAATATAATATAATACGCAATTATTTTTATCTGCATTCTTCGGTACAAAATTTTAGTCAAGAGGTGTCCATTTTTTTAAATTACATATTTCAGAAATGCTTTACTGAATGAAAGTAGCACAAAGCATTAAACCATAGTTATAAAGATTAATATATATATATATATATATATATATATATATATATATATATATATATATATATATATATATACGTATAAACGAATACAATCTATAGCTTTGAATAATAATATTAATAATACTGATATGAAAAATCTATTGAAACGAGCTTTAACTATTATTATATCATATAAATTATTATTGCCTTCTAATTTAAAAATTGTATTTGAAGTTAGTAAAATATTTTAAATAAAACACTTATTTTAACGTGTTTTAATTGAACGCTCCACATATTCCATGGTGTATCATTACAGGCGAATTAAATAAACATGGTAGTATGAAACTATTATTATTTAAAAGTTATGACACAATACAATGCAAATATTGTAAACGGTATCATACTTTACAAATAAAATATTGAAAGAGATGTAATAAATATTAAAGAACTAAAGATTCATGACACATAACAATTTTTTTAAATCTCTCTAGTTACAAAAGAGTAGCACTTCTAGTAAAACAATAGAGACCAAATATTATATTTTTAAGAAATTTAACTAACTGGTATTATGGCTTAGTTGCCCAAAGAGCATAACATATTTACAGATGTATCACAATGAATAATCAATGTTTTATTAATTTATTTAGCACCGCTTCTAACAACCCGTTCGGGCTATACACTAAAATAATAATTACGCTATTGTATTAGAAACTGAGAAAGTTGAATTTAGAGGAAGTGAAGCCGAATTTGTGTGGCGGGAGAGTGGAAAACAATTTAGGAAAAACCACCCCTAGTTCACCCGACCGAGATTCGAACCTCAATCTCCCCATCCTCGGCAGTCTAGCTCAACATGATTAGCTTGTTAGAGAGGTGGGTAGTAGTCTATGTATCCACTAAGAATTTTCCAAGTCCATTTATAATTATTGATTAAAAGCTTTAAGAATCTAGCACATAAACAAACAACACTCATACATTTATAATGACATAAATTCAAATAATAATTTTATAAAATAACATCATAAAGGATATTATAATGTCTAAATCAAACATATAATAAAAAAACTATTTAAAAATATTCGACGCATATTTTTAAAATCTATATTGACATTCAAGAATTTAAAGTATTAAACGTTTCTTGTTTGTGAATAAATGATATTTCATGGTATTTAAATTAAGAAAATATGTTTGAATTTCCAAGCAAATATTTGACATGTCAAACTTGACGTGACAACTGAAACGTCGGACCAATTCAACACAATTTGATTAAATGGCATATAAACCGATATCACGATACTCACTTCAATCAATTTAAATCCGAAAATAAACGTGACATTTCGTTACATGAAATAATGTTTCATTTAGGAAAAAATAATTTATATGCTTGACACAACTTTTAGAACTCAGATATTTTTTTATATTTGGGAAAAATCATTTCAACTCCTTTAAGCCTTATGGGGTTTCATTTTTTATTTTCAAGTTTAATTATGCTTAATCATTTATTTATTAAATATTTATCCCCATCTTACTACGCTTCCAAGCCATCATCGTTTAGTTTATTTTTAACACCACACCTTACTAAACGTTTGGGTTATACGCCTATGTACTAATTACACTGTGAGGAATGCCAGGTCTCCACCGTGGTTCGGATTCCACGTTAAACTGTAGGTCCTTCATTTCATCTCACAATCACCCTACCATTACACATTAGCGTAAGTGCGTATAACCCGAACGGTTAGTAAGACGCGGTGCTAATAATAATACTAATTACACTAATGGCTTAAGGGATCGTTAAGGTTGTATTAAAGGAAGTATAACCACATTTGCATGGATGGATAGTGGAAAACAATTTTTTTTAAACACCACCATTAGTACACCCGACCGAAATTCAAACCTCGATCTCCCCGTCATCAGCAGTATAGTCTACTGCAAGTAGCGTGTTAGACCACGCCGCCACAGAATTGGGTTATTGTATAGTTAATATTGTGGGCTAGGAAAGAGGATGTCAGTATTCAGATGAAATGTACTCGAATTTGTGGGGTAATAGTGTTGGAAACCATCGCAGTAAAACCATTCTCTATACAACCAGCCAAGATTCAAACCTAAGTCTTCCTTTCAATGGCAAACCATACTATACTTACCTGTCTTCTATTATAAGTGTACAACGATGCGAATCAGTTGAGTATTTATTATTATTATTATTTAGCACCGCGTCTTATTACCCGTTTGGTTTATACGCTTTTAAGTACTAATTACACTAATGGATTAGGAATTGTGAAGGTTGAATCAGAGGAAGTGAACCCGCATTCGCGTGGAGGGAGAGTGGAAAACCATTTAGGAAAACCCTCCCCCAGTTCACCCGACCGAGATTCGAACCTTGATCTCCCCGTCCTCAATAGTAGAGCTCAACACGACTAGGGCGTTAGCCAACTACGCCACCGAGGCGGGTATCAGTTGAGTAACAGTTTTCATTGCCTTATAGTGATCCCTTATAACCCCTTTATGTCGATGGGCCTAAAAAAACTGTTTTATAATGCTCGTACTTGTATTGGATGTAATCGTCATTTCACTAAATCTATTAAGATGTGTAGAAAAGGTTTTTTTTAATATTGGACCATATTTTACCTATTTGTTAACTCCAACTACACTTAAATACCAAACCCAATTTTTTGTGTTGGTAAAACATAATTTATATAAATTTTCAAAACATATATCTTAAAGTGTTAAGAAGATATATACTTTACTCCACTTACAGTTTTGTAAACTGTTTATATCAAATTATTTTATTGTAGTTTTACTGACCTAATAAACTGTGCTATTAGGTTAATATTACTCTCTATTTATATAAATAAATGCTTCATAGATAGTACTATTACATTATAGCTAACCTAATTCTAATTTTAATCTTATATTAATTATAATGATTTAAATGTTAGCAAGAAGCGGAACTTAATATTAATAAATTGATAGAAAATATTATTTGTCAATATACAATACACAGAATATTTATTTAGGTTAAAAATGATAGAATAACATAACAATACAATTTTTATTTGGTAGGATCAAGCATAGTTTTGCTCGCTAAACGGTCATTATGATTATTATATTATATTTATTTGAAATAAAAGTGCGTACACCAAATTACTACGTGTAATTTCATCGGCATTGTTTGAATATTATGTTTAAATATGCTTAAAGTCATTATCTGCAATAGGCCTACATTTAAGTTTAGATTTAGTAGTTCATATAAGATATGAAATATTAACGAGATCGTGGTGATAAAGAAGAGGCGATAGATATTGTAGTTGGAAAGGTTTATATAAGCTGTAAACACTAAAATATATAGTAAGGTATAAGATGGAGCGGTAGAATTTGTGGCATTAGATGGAAATAATGTCAATTTGAAATTAGGAATATTTTCAAAAATGTAGTTTGGTCATTAAATTAAAAAAAAAGAGATGTGTTAATTGTTTTTATTAATTTCAGATATTCAACGCGCACGTTTTGAAACGATAGATTTAATCAGCACGCGATACTTTCTATGAGCGAGAGCAAAAGGTCATAACAATTTTGCGATTTCACATGAAATTTCAGGCATATTTTACTCTCCCCACTCGACTTGACAGCAACAACCTTAATTCCCCTCCAAAGAAAGTGGTGTTACGGATTTTTATCGCTCAAGATAAGAAAAATCTTTAAACCTCAACTAAGTTTGAACCTACATATATTGTGTCCTGAAGAGAGTACTTTACTGTAAGACCACTGAGGTCAAATTTTAACCAGTATTCAATTTGAAATATTGCATTGAATTAAAGTGAACAAATCATAAAAACTTAATAAATATCTAGAACCCTTTAACCCAGGTTATAGTCTAAATATTATGCTTTACAGAAAACACATTTCGTTACAAGATAACGTGATTTGTGGAAATAATCTTTAGTATCCTACTATCATTGTTGCCATTGTATTGCGCAAAATATTAGTGATTAGTAATATTTTGGTGGTGAGGAAGGGAAGGGTTTGAAGACGGAGGGGTGGTTTGAGTAATTTGACACGGGAGATTTATTTTCACCATATACACAGGCAGGATATAAAACGACAAACCAAATAAATATTAATGAACCAGATATGGAAAGTATGCAAATGTAGTTTTGTTTGGCTAAACAAATTCCAGGTGGAATAATGTTAATATAAGTCACACTGAAAGTCAAAATTGAAAGCCAGGAGTTAGAAAACCTAGATAAGTTAAAGTACCTGGGAAGTCTGCCGACGAAGGATGCCTACAGCACTGAAGAAATTAGGTCGAGGATCACCATGGCCAAGGAAAGTTCAACAATAAGAGGTTAGTTCTGACCAACAAGTTGAGTTGAGCTTAGAACTGAGGAAGAAACTGATGAAATGCTACATTTGGAGCATCGTACTGCATAGAGCAGAAAATTGTATTATCAGGAAGATGGAACAAAAATCTATATAGTTTTAAATTGTGGTACTGAAGAGGACTTTAGACTTTTATCTTTGCTGTATGATTGAACCAAATTAGAATTCCTAAATTCATATGCAATATTTTCAGAGGCCTAAATTTTGTAATTCATTCTTTATTAATCATATATTTTCAATGAAGTTTACATTTTTCATTAATTTGCACGTTTTAACTTTTTATAAAATATTATAAAAAATTTGTAAGTCATATATATAATCAAATAATAGATTGGTGGACGTTAGATAATGATGATCTACACACCTTATAATAATCACAAAATATTGTTAGGATAATCAGTCTCGTAGATTACGGTGATAAGGACATGCAGTGCGAATCGAAGTATATATAAACTTGTTCAGGGTACTGACTGGCAAACATAATGGTAAGAGACCATTGGGAAGACCTAAACGCAGATGGGAGGGTAACATTAGAATGGACCTCAAAGAGATAGGTAGACTGGATAGAACTAGCTCATGATAGGGATAGGTGACGAACTTTTGCCAGTCTGGTAATTAACTTTCAACTTCCTAATACCCAAAGTAATAAGCAAAAAATAAATAAGAGGGAATAAGATTTGAAAAGAAGTTTGTGATTTATTAGATTATAAAAACCTAATATGAAAACGTTAAATAATAGACAATAAAGTAAACATTGACAAATATAATATATATACACTCATTGAAATAGTAAATTGAAAAATGTTTAAAAATAATAATTAAATATTAGGTACAGTTAAAATAGCTAAAAAGATAAGCATAAATAAATAGTTTTAGTATAAAAATATATTTAAAAATTTAATATAAAAAATGAATTCTGCTTGTAAAATTTTAAATTATAAGGTATTAAGTCATAAAATTCGAAAAAACGAGAGTAAGATAATCTTTCTCTCTTTATATATAAAAGCGAAATCCCTGACTGACTCCCTCCACTCATTCATCACTCATTCTCACACTTCCCACAAAGCTATAAGGCTGAAATTTGGCACAAGTGTTCTTTATAAGCTAATTAGGAAAAGTAAAGATGTTTCATTCCGATGTTTTTTGATTAAGGGGGTAAAATTGGGGTAGCCATCCTAATTAACAATATTGCTTTATAAGCTCTTTTTAGGCGTTTAGGGGGTAATAATCTGATAAGTTTGTTCTAATAATACCTTCGAAAAAATACAGCAATTATTTTTAAGCCCGTAGATGCTTGTAAGGGGTGGAAACAAACTAACACAGGCAATTAATTATAAAATGTTGTGGTGTTTGTAGAGTGTGTGTGAGTAAGAGGGCCCGACCCGGGGTGGTGTGTGGTCCAGCCGAACTCAGCTGATAGCACCCCAAGCAGTAGGCAAGGGGGCCTGACGAAAATAAAACTCCCATGAGAAATGATACATGGTCACCACCTCGCGGTGTTTCTCGGGTAGCGAGCGCTAAGAAGCATGCCACAAAAATTCCTCATTTCCAACCAAAAATAAATAATAACACAATATCCCGTGCGAAGGATGTGAATTCCGCGAGTATTATCTAAAATATTAATTTATTCCCAATCCTTAAATATCTACTCAAATATTATTTAATTTCTATTTTGACTCATACGTGGTTAAATTCATAATAATTATCTAAAATCTTACAAGAAAAAAACTTCAATATTTAACTTAAATCATATATCATATGCTCTATTCATATAATGATGCTTATTTTAAAAGTAGGGCTATTTCGGATTATTTAAACTGGATCTAACATTTTAATACCTACATTATTTTTGGACATTTCTCAACTTAATTGATATCTACATTATATCACATATCAACGCTGCATTATTGTCCGACTTATCTTTAATGTCCTAATTTTTTGATGATCCTATAAATTACAAATTTATATTTGATTTTAATTCTTTCTTGTACATGTTTGTTTTAGTAAATGGTTTTCGATGAACTAATTAGTAAACTGTAGAGACTAAACTAATTTCTAGCCTCATGAGGAAGTAAGCTTGTTTTCAATGGAGCACTTTAAGTGTTAAAGTTAGTTAAATTTAACAATATCACTTGCAGAAAGGTACATAGAATAGAGACAAATAGAACGGTGACCCTAAAAGACCCACTTTAAACTTCACAAAGGAGCAATTATTGTATTCAAGGAATAAATTAACCTCAATTGGTCAGGAAGCCAAAAGGAGTGGTATTGTTAAACTGGTACGCATGCAATCTCATTTATATTTTTTTATGTAATAGTCCCAACCCTATACTAATCTAACAGAATCTCTCTTTTTAAATTGGTTTCATTTATTTTTATTTCACTTTTATAAAGAACAATTTAACTTTATGTAATTTTAGTAGAAGAGATAAAAATTAGATTTATTTACCTCGCGTCTTAAAAGACGTCCAGCCTGTCTGTATATTTTGCCAACACAAAATTATAAGCTATGAGAAAGATAAAATTTAAAGGAAATATACCTTCATTCATGTAGGGAGAGAGTGGGAAACAACTTTAGTAAAAATAACGTCTCAGGACACCCGAGGTAGGATTTAAACCCTGAAAACAAGCAAAAAAATCTTGACGAGAAAGAAACTTTTTAATGCGTTCTCCCTTGACCCCCAATGCAGGATTTAACTAAGTAATATGTAATATTTGTGTATCGGTGTGAACTAAAAAATAATAATCTTTTATTCATATGGGAAGTATCTTATATCAACAACCAGATATTGGTCTTTAAATAAAACACAAGTGTAAATATATGAAACACTGAATAATTAAAAAAAAAAATATTTTCCATTTATTTCAATGTCTGGTTCTATCCATTAGAGTAATTAAGTCCCGTGGTATTAAATTCAACACTATTACATCACATGCCCTCTTCATAATATTCCTATGGCCTGGGGCAATTGAATTTGAGTGAGCCCATCTTGCAAAATATATTATAAAAATATTCGTGCTTTAGTAAAATTATGTGCCTACATAATACTGTCTTACATTGTGAACATGAAATAAATATCAAAGTATTAATAGATCAATAATCTTCATGATTTTTATATTTACAATTTTATAACTTCTTTTAAAATATACCTGGGTCAGGAAATAAATTATAAAACACATTTCCTTTTAGTCAGGTGCAGCAAGACTTTCTGATGTAAGAGAAAGAGATGTTTGGGTGTTGGAGTGTACTGCACCACTTGCCTCATAATCATAATCATCATCATCATCATCATCTAAGAGTCCCAGTTAGATCATACAAATATCTTACAACACTGAGAATTGTTCAAATATGGACATATTTCACAACCAAAATTTGCGTTTTATTGAAGTTGTCAAAATCAGACTAAACCAAAAATATTATAAAGAACTATAAGATTATTTATAATTTTTAATATATATTAAATTAGGTGACCTGGTGGTCTAGGGGTAATGTATCAGACTTCTATGCTGGCGGCCGGGGTTCAATCCTCGGTCCCGGCACAGATTTATCTGATTACCAAACCCTTCCTTCACCTCTGACAAGATGTGTATTAATCACAACTTGTGAATGTGAGGAATACCAGGCCTCCACCGTGGTTCGGATTCCACGTTAAACTGTAGGTCCTTCATTTTCATCTCACAATCACCCTACCATTACACATTAGCGTGAGTGCGTATAACCCGAACGGGTAGTAAGACGCGGTGCTAATAATAATATATTAAATTAAAAACACAACACTTGCAAATTATACAAACTATCCCACCGTGCACAGCAGCCCAAACTAATGTTCAGTTAATTTTCGTCACGTTTCTAGATTGGCGTCACATTGTCTAATGCACACACACACTGTGAAATATAAATATTCCACACGTCCACACAAAATTCTTTAGCTGCTTTCTAAACACAAGTTGCATTAAACCACATGCTTAAAAGTGTAGCTAAATATTGAGAAGGTTTTTTGAGGCATCATCATAGATCCCAACGATGGCTGGATTTCCTTTATATATTCATTTATAATAGATACATGTAATTCACATATAATATACATATATATAGTAAATACATAAATATACGGGCTTTATGGTTGATCACCTGTAACAATTGATGCGGGAAAATTTCGTTTTCCCTTTCATCATGCGTGTCCGTCCTTTATTATAAAATACATTAAAATTTACTAGATAATGCAAATTACAGTGATTAGCTTTTATTTTGATTAGACATGACTGATAAACTGTGTAACTAGCTACTATTTTATATATACTAATATTATAAAGAGAAAATATTTTATTTTTTGTTTTTTTTGTTTGTAATGGATAAACTCAAAAACTACTGGACCGATTTTAAAAATTCTTTCATCAATATAAAGCTACATTATTAGCGAGTAACATAGGTTATATTTTATTTTGAAAATTTAATTAATTATTTATAAAAATGTCGATAGTATATTATATAGTCGTTGGAAAAAAAAAAGTTGTTGAAGGGAAAGTGGGGTTGGTAAAGCGGGCGGGGGGTAGGGGTGAGGAAAGAGGAATGAGATGAAAATAGGAAGGAGGATAAAAAGAGAGAGGGGGCTATAGAGTGATGGTAGGACTGTAATTTCAAAAAAATAAGTAAAAAAAGTTTGGTTTTTATATTGACATGATGGATGATTTGAAGCTTTGTTTTACAGGATTCTTTACAATATTTTTTACGGGGAAGGGGGCTAGTATAAGATAAAGGCAAGTGTATTTTAGTATATAAACCATTTTATTATCTTAAATGGAACGGTATTTACTTAAAGTGTCTTTTAGCAATTTAAAAAAAATCGTAATATCTAATATTGTCTGGTTCGAAATCTGTCCCACTTTAACGACTCTTAATCCTCCAAACATTGTATTGCGTTTTATTTTGTACTCGAAATAAGATCACGGATATTAAGGACTGTGCCACAATCTGTGTAATCAAAGAGATTTTTACTCGAATAAAAAAAGTGGTTTAAACCCTCAATATTAAACTTAATGTACTTGGTGGGTTATTGAACTAAGAAGGTCTTAAGATTAAACCCTCGAGTCATAGAACGACGCAGTGGAAACGTTAGAGAGAAGGGTAGATAAGTGTATCCTACACTCAGTGAGGACAGTCACACCATTGTTTTCACACGCTGCCAACTACCAGACCTCCGGTATAAAATTGCAGTTTCACACATACACCCACATGGAAACAAAAATAAAGGTTTCCGTTTTATAATGCTAGTGACGATGTGGATGATAAAAATTCGTAACAATAGACGATCATTTATTTTAGTGTCTGGTAGTTACAGACACTTTAAAAATAATATTTTTTAATTTTTTAATACTCTAATTAAATACTATAGGTATTGTTGCATTGAAAGTTTTTATTAAAACCAGTCCTCATGGCTTTGTGATTAAACTATTTGTCGGAAAGTCATGTGTTAGTGCTGGTTCAATCACGGGTTGTGCTTTTGAAGATATGTATTATTTGAATATCTATACTTATAAAATAACATGTCCTGACTGACTGACTGACTGACTGACTGACTGACTGACTGACTGATTCATCATCGCCGAGCGCAAACTATCAAGGCTACAAGCATGAAATTCGGACTGTATATTCATTTTGTCATGTAGGCACCCACTAAGAAAGGATTTTAGAATATTCCACCCCAAAGGGGTCAAAATAGGGGATGATAATAAGTATGATAATATGTATGAAAGTCCGTCATTTTGAAAGTTACATAAACAAAATTTTGTATTTCGGTTATTGACGTAAAACAAATAAATACGTGTTTCAGGAATTTTGGAAATTTTATTTAATAAGGGATGAAAAAGGGGGTGAAAGTTTGTGTCGGACTTGCATTATTTTTGATCTGAGGTCAAGCTATGGTCATCAACGTAACGTAATATTTTAAATTAATCTGTGAATACATATGTATATTTTCGTATTTGTATATAATCAACTTCCACGCGAGCAAAGCCGCGGGCAACAGCTATCTAGTAGATCTATAAAACTAATACTTAGATTAGTTTAATTTTAACACCACGTCTTACTACCCTTTCAAGTTATATGCTTATGTGCTAATTACGCTAATGATAGAAGGGATTAGGGACGTTAGATTATTAGGAGGTATACCTGCATTTGCGTCGAGATAAAGGGAAGTAATTTATGAAAAAATCTTAGTACACCAAACCTCGATTTATACCTAATGTTAATGGAATGGGAGTCAATGTTGGATTTAAGAGGGCCATGGGGTTGCCACCCCCTCCTTCAGAGAAAATAACAAAAAAATATTTAAACCAATAATTAATTAGTTACATTCAAAGTGATTTAGTAAAGAGAATTATAATAATACTAATTAATTATTCAAGGAACACCCAAAAAACAATAATAAAACGATCTAATTCTAAATGAAAAGATATAATTGATATGAAATATAAGGAAAAATTAAAGATAGACAAAAAAATTTAATTAGCAAAAGACATAATAAATTAGTGTGTCAAGAAAGTTTGCAATATAACCAATAATAAATGTGGTTAAAGATATATAAGAGTATAATCATTTGGACTGGATTCATTCATAACATGCTTGGGTTATTTTTTATTACACGAAGAGTAAAATGTGTCCCAATCGTTACTAAGCCCGAATAATGTCTTTAAACAATTGATCTATGCTTATATCTAACAACATTCCAACGCTCTCCTTCATGGCTTAGTCTATATGGCTTAGGTTCTATGGCTTAGAGTAAAACTTTGCAATTTTTGCGACACAATTTTTTTGAGGGGTTGAAAGCACCTTGTGTAATCTAATAAATTTATTTATCTCACGAGTTATTGAATATTTATCGTCCGCATTGTTGCATTTGATAAAAAAAATGGGGGGAGGGGTAAACAAAGAGAGAAACTTTCCCTCAAATTACGCAATGCACATAATACATATTTAATAGTTTACCTATTTGTGTCTAAGTGTGCGTTTTTACTAATAATTATGAAAATAATTAAACTATTACTACCAAATTTGTCAAAACATATATATTATAGTGTTTATTATCCTCTAAAACACCATGAATATAATAAGGAAATCCACCAAAATGGGGCATGGTAGCGTTTGAGCTTTGGAGGCCACATATATATCTAAATATCTAGGATCCAAGTCTAACCAAGCAGGCAGAATACGTGGGAATCAATCATTCTAATACTGGGAAGTCCCAGATGAACAAACTTTATGGAGAACAAGAATAAAAAAATGCATGTTGGTTACACTAGCTTTACGTTATCTGTGCTGCGGCGTGTATTTATGCAAGGGGAGAGCTTTAACCGTTTTTATAACATCAGCAATCCGCACGGAAAATGTGTTTACTTTCCACTAAGCGGAATTTGGTTTTAACACAAAAAGGTACATATTTTTTTTGTATCAAATATAAATAATTTTACCAAAATCTTCCTGTTAATAATAAATCTTATGTTTTATTTTATAATAACTTTTTTTTTGCTTAGTGGCTTAGCACCCATTCCAGCTATCCTCATTAATACTATAAGGTTATGGATGAGGAAGGTATTGTTTTGAATCAGTGTACTAGCATAAGTGGGAAACTTTTTTTTTTAATCTCAATAAACTTAGCAGGCATTCGAACTCAAACCTCTATATCACTAAATAATTAGAGATGTTGAGGCTGACGCCTTTATACAAGTGACCACAGGTACGGATATTTCTTATTAATTTTTTCTCTCGTCCTGTATATACGCATTATAATGACATGGCGATAAGGAGGAGGAAAGTATAATTTATAGTAAATACACCCACATTTGTGCACAGGGAAATAGGGAAACAATATCTGGAAAAGCAGACTTTCATGCATTCAACTAGGATTCGAACACTGATCCGCCAGCAAACGAGACAAAACAAACCTTAAGTGTATCCCACGTGATCCCTAATGTGGTTGTTCCGGTATTATTATGTAATCATTCTACAAATGAACAATTTAGCTATATGTATCTTGACACGTTTTATCTGTCGTGCTAAGAAAATATTTTATAATTCAACTTGTGAGGAATGCCAGGTCTCCACCGTGGTTCGGATTCCACGTTAAACTGTAGGTCCTCCATTTCATCTCACAATCACCCTACCATTACACATTAGCGTAAGTGCGTATAGTATAACCCGAACGGGTAGTAAGACGCGGTGCTAAATATTATTATTAATATTAATTTAAACAAAATGTAGGCCAGAGTTTTCGTACGCTGTAAAACGTTTGTTTGGCCATTTATTGAGTACCTTAAGGTTAATGACCGGTTTGTTGAAAGCGTGAATGGCCGCATTATTTGGCCACACACACACACAAACACACGTTCTTTCCCGCGAGAAAGAATGGCGTCTCTCAAATCCCGCGGGAAAGAACGTATGTTGTGGGGCGTTGCCACACGCCACGATTTAGAGCGGGTGGATTTGTGACGTTCTTTCCCGTGTAGTGTCGTTTCCTCAACTGTTGAGGTTACACTAGGCCACGCCACACTGCACACTTTTGCACGAACTGTGTTTATCTGGTGAGTGTTAGCTTATATTGTAATTAGAAGTATAGTAGTTGTATGAAACATCACTGACATTCGTCATTCTAGAAAAAGAAGGTTCCAACTGAATTTAAAGATTTATAAGTCTTATTCAGCATTGTGGAAAGATATGTATAAGGAGTATGTGACTAGAATTTTAACGCATAGTGGACCTAAACGATACATAGACATTGTTTTTGCAAAAAAAAAAAGTAACAGTTGATGAGAGGCTCTTTTCGAAAAAAGCCACAAAATTTACATTGCTTTTATCTTTCAGTTATACACTTCTTTTTCCAGAAACGTATTATTTTCCAGCTGCTGTTAACTACAGGCATTTCAATAAAAAACATGCAACATATATATTATTTATTATTATTATTATTATTATTATTATTATTATTATTATTATTAGCACCGCGTCTTACTACCCGTTCGGGTTATACGCACTTATGCTAACGTGTAGGGTGATTGTGAGATGAATTGTAGGACCTACAGTTTAACGTGGAATTCGAACCACGGTGGAAGCCTGGCATTCCCCACATTCACAAGATGTCTTGTCAGAGGTGAAGGAATGATTTGGCAACCAAAAAAACTGTGCCGGGACCGAGGATTGAACCCCGGACCCCCAACGCATACGTCTGACACCTTACCCCAAACCGTCAGGTCACCACATGCAACCATACATAGTTTTGTTTTTCTGTCATTCATGCTCCTTGTCACATCAACTTATCTTGAGCACACCACTAGAAATTCCATGACAGCGTTCCATTCCAGCCGACACGATAAATGACAGTTTTTGTTCTTAGACACACAGTCTTTCCCTTGGTATCAAAACCTCATGTCCAATCACGTGCGATTAATCATGGCGACTTCCTGTGTGTGGGCGAGTAAAGTATTTTTCGCGCGAGCTATTTGAGCCATTCCAATGCGGCATTCTTTCTCGCGGGAGAATATGTATTTATGGCCACCAAATGACTTAAGGGGATATGGTTTAATTACAACCGTGAATACTGTTGGTATCATTTATATATTTAATTTATTGTTTTTCTATGCTATATTCAGGGTAATGTTTGAGAAGATTCTTCGAATATTTACTATCATAAAAAAACTTTCATGCATTCGGTCATTATGTATACCTGCCTGTGTATTTATTATTATCATTTTTGAATTTATAAAATCATTGGAGTCAACATTTTGAGGCAAAATCTCTTTTTAATGCAATATTGCACAAATGACAGTAGCCATGGGCGTGAAGTTTTTGAGGATCATGCTAGCTGTCATAAGGAAAAACAGGATTAGAAATTTAGCGAAGTTATACGGGCAAAATTGGAGGTACAAGGAGTACATGAGATATTATAGGAAGCAAGGATGAGTTGGTATGGTCATGTAATGAGAATGGAAAAATAAATAATCCCTATGTGGTTGATGGAGACTAAGTATATAGGAAATAACATCGCAAGGGAGACTAGGAAAGAGATTAGAGAATAAGACAACAGTAAGTGTGGGAGTAAGGAGTAAAGTGTAAGCCAAAAAGGAGGAAGAGCTGTGGAAGTAAAGAGAAATATGAAGGCACTATTGACCCAGCCACAAGATGGAACAGTTGATGATGTTGATAAGAGGTTAAATAAATAGCAGCTCAAGTCATCGTGGCTTTGTTGCTGATAACTCAGCAGTCGACGAACACAGACTTTGCCTTTAGGCTATGAGTGATGAATGACCCTGCGCGCGGAATGAATACTGGATAGCTTAGTAGTAAAACTTTGGCGCGCTATGCTTAAGGAGGGGTGGAAGAGGTTGCGAGAAAAAGCCATTTTGTTTTGCAGTCTTTATGGCAAAAAAATGTTTGACCAAAATAAATAAAATATTCTTCAGTACAAACATCGAATTTAGCTGTCTTCACACGGTCTCCACCGTTCTTGAATATATTATGTCAAGAGTGTCCTGGAATTTAATAAATTTATAGAATTTGTCATTTAATGCCACTATGCTGAGTCATGAAATATATGAAACAATGTTTGATATCACCAGGTGAATAAAGTTAAAAATTTTGGCCAAACATATTTTGATTTAAAAACTGTAACAATACTAATCTTTTCTTTCGTCACATTCCATAGCACCTTAAGATCTAGGATTATATTCCCACGTGACAAATATATTTAAATTGTATGGCTGTGATTGGCAGCATAACATTTACAATTATTATTACAAATAGTAACAATTTAAGTATTATTATTATATAATTATTACTTCACAATTAACGCTAAATATTTTTGTTTCACAAAAATAGTTTATGAGTGTGAATATAAAGATTTGGTTCCGTGAAAATAACATGATCAAAAATGATATTAGATGAGTGTTATTTTTAATTCTAATCATGAATTAACTAAGTATTTTACTATTTTTACCAGATATATGTAATCTAAATGATTTTTTTTTACTGTTACCATAATAATGCTTAAGACACAAAAATTGTTGGGAAAATTAATTACTTCCAATAAATATGTATATTCTAGATGTTACCTGGGAGCGTTATTATATTTTAAAGCCCGTCTAATGATACTTTATTTAAAAAATAAATGTTTTATGCTTTCCGAGACTATACAGTTCATAAGTTCATAAATACTATAAGAGGCTCCCATAATATTAAAGTTAATAGATGAAGAAATTAGCATATTTATAAAGTTTTAAGACATGGTAGTAGAACTTCAATATGTATTAAAAAGTTGTTAATATAAAATTAAGCCATAACGAACATTTTCTAAGAGAAGAATTTGGGAATAAAATATATGGTTAACTTAGGAAAAAACATCAGATTCTTTTATGACATAATAAAATTCCAGAGTAAAAATTTGTAAGCTTAGCCTTAAATGGTAACTTTTTCACTGAACTTGAAGGGGAATAACTACAGACACGAGAAAGAATATTACAATATACACAATATAAATTTTCCTTTAAAATAAATGGGCCAGTACTTCTCACATTTCACGGCTGATTAAACCCGGCAATCTTCTAGAGTTAACAAAATTGAAGAGTTGGTCTCACTTTCAAGATCCGTTAAATTTAGCAAGCACCTGCCTATTTTTCGTGGCCCTTGAGGGACTCCCGAGTGATAAAACACGACATCTTCAGCGAAACTTATAACCCTCGTGCGATGTTGACATGGTGCTTTGAATTGCAAAGTGGCACGTCCACAGCAAAACATTTACAAAAAAAAAAAAGAGAGAGAGAGAGAGAAAAGGTGAAGAAAAGAGTCACCTTATAAGTTTCAGGCATGAGGTGGTACGTGTGTGTTATTGGAAGAGGAGAAATAAGGTCTGGAAAGAATATTTTCTGTGTCAAGGCGTCAGAAGGTTTTATCTTACGTTTAAATAAAGTGTGGATGGCTATGGAAGGTTTAAGGCTGTGGCTACAAATTTTTAAGGATGTTAAACATTGTATTTATTTTTAAAGTCAAATTGGATTATGGCAAATGACACTTGAATAGAGGCATCAAAAACGTGATAAGCTATAATATTTTATTTTATTTTATTGAAAACTGTATTCGGATATTACTGTAACCATGATAATAGGTAGTTTATATTGTCTTACAGCTATAGTCATAACAAAAGTTAATTTCTACCTTTATTTTGTATTTGAGTTATTTTGGAATAAAAGACAGTTATAAATAAAATAGGAATGGGGACTTTCTACAAATATCATGGTTGTATGAAGATGTTTAATTGTATCAATTGAGGTTTTAAAACTTTTGATTCTTAGCTTAAATGAATGAACTGAAAAGTCTTTCATAAACTATTTATATTGTGGAACGTCCTCAAGAATTTTCTATTCATAGAATTCAACTATCTTACTAGCTAATATAGTTTATTTCCAACGTTTATTTTCTAATCTACTGAAAAGAGAATAAGTGGATTATTTATTTTATAGTTACTTATCTTTTTTATGATTACAAATACTTAAAGATTATAATTATTACGCCATTCTTTACTATCATTTTGGACGATTACCCAGTTTTTTTACACCAATGGGATAGGAAATATGAAGCATACTTACATCTTCGTTAAGAAAGTGATGAAATGATTTGGGGTACGGTTCCCAAACTTTGAGATCGCGCTGCCCTTCACAAGTTAGATTTTCCGTGTGATGCCTGTGTACCCAATTTTTAAAATAAATGCCCGAATTAAATTTGGTGGAATTTTTCTCAAATAAAATTGTGATTTACATTACTAGCTCTTATTCTTTTAAAGTTAAAAATACAAAATTAAAACACAATTACAGAATGAATAAGAAGGAATTGGACTAAATCATACGAGAAAACAATATATACCTATTCTTTTCTTTTAAATATGTACGATTATACGAATTGAAAAATTGATAGTTGTATTTCACTAACCATTATAATTTTAATTTTCCTCATAGCCAACACGCTCCAGACCAAGACTGACAATGCCCTAGGGCGTCGTGACGCACAGTTTGGAAATCCGGTTCTAGGGTCTGGCTGTGATAAATTTATATTTAATTTTTCATATTATAATAATTTTAATAAATAAATAGTATAATAATTTATTTAAATATATAACTTATAAATCAATCAGTGTATGATGAAAAGTTGATAAAATTAGAAATTACAGAGTTTTACTATACATTAAACAATTTGGAAATTTTACATGAGCGATAGTATAAAATAATTAAGAATGACAGTCGAAAATTTTATTTTAACATGAGAGCCCTTGTAAAATATAAGATGTAGATAAACACATTAAAATTGAAAACATATGACATTTAATTTACTAGGCTCATTATAAATGGTCTAATAATTTGATAATGTAAAAAAAATCAAATAAATGTTATTATCTCATTATTGTTTTATTTTACCACTGATTATGTTTTTTATTGTATGTACTTAATTAATTGGAACAAAATGACTAAGGAATTATTTTAGGAAAAGTTATTTTAAAGTAGTGAGAAATTAATAAAGATATACAGAAAATATATAAATTAGAGTTTACTGATTTAAGCTTATAGTAGTAATCCCTTTCTTCTTTAGGTATTTGATGCTGTGTGTACAAACATCATTTGAAGACTAGTTTCGATGTAAGTCTACATCATCCTCAGGTCTTGAAAACACATACAAAATATGGTTGACAAACAGTGAACATTTATTGAATACTATTGGAATGAATATTGTGATTTACTTGGTAAGTAAATAAAAGTTAAAAGAATAAAGTGTAAAATAAGAATTTGCTAAACACAAAGGTATATTTACGTATGTTTGAAGAGGAAAGTGTTGTACCTTACTGCTTGTTCGTGAATTAACAAATTTATGTAAAATTGCGTGATATGAAAGGGAATGGCAAATCGATGTTGGATCAATCCATCCAACGATAATGTATACAAGGGGAGGTGTGTGATCATGTTCGTAGATGTGTAAAACTGTGGTGTGTATCTATGTGTGGTGGTGTATCTACCTATATAATACTCAAACATACCACATTTAATATCTTCTTGGGGCTTCCATTCAAATCTTGCTTGGGGTATTTAAATGGATCGTTAGCCATTGCATAAGTTGTGAAGAATTTAACTAGACGTAAGATATTTTGGGAGTTTATTAACTACGCAGTTGTAAAAAAAATATAGTTAGGTAAGCAATTCAATATATTTGATTTGATTTTTTCATCATCTAGGGGGGGTTTCCAACTTAAAAGTGCCCGATGGCCAAAATTTACCAACTTTGATAGTTTTTGACAAGCTATTAAAAAACGAGAACAATATTTAAATATGAAATTCATAAGAAGTGGTAATTTAAACACGTTTATTAAGACCTTAATACTAAACGAGTTTTCTAACTATAATATACTTTGTTTGAACAATCAATATAATATTTCGATGTAAGAAAGTCATTAAATATGAACAATATTCGTTGCTTATTTTGCCCACTTATTTCAAAACTAATTTTACTACAGATAGTTCCTTTTCTAAGAAACTTTGCGAGAAAAAAAAGGCGTAACTGGCCACCAATTGGAAACCCCTGGTTGAAAAAAAAGGTGAAATATTCATATTGTATCTCTTATACACCTTACAAATTCCCACCATTAGAGAAATTTATGGGTCAGCGATTTGATCGTGGAATTCCTGATAACGCTGCCCGTAGCAATAAGTGGCAATCAAACATGTAGAATGGTGGATGCTAGTAATTATTCATGTTTTGATTTACTAGCATATATTCGATGATTAATGATAATCTCGGCCACACACCAAACCAGCTGCCATACAGCGATTTAAAAATAGACAATATTTTAAGATGACTTTCTTAAAATCTAGATAAAATTAACTTAGATTTATTTCAAATACTAGATTACTTTAGTATTTTATATATTTTATATATACATAAAATACTAGATTACTTTAGTATTTATATATTATATATTATATATAAAATACTATATACTTGTATTTTATATATTAATAATACATGATATATATATTAGATAATATATACATTATCTAAAAGCCTTGAAGAGAAACTGATAATATAGATAAATGTGGAAATATTTATGTAAGCTTAGACTTCAAAATTAAAAGCTAATAGCCTAAACTTGGCATCCATGCTAATTGAAACAAAAGGATGTACTCCTGGGTAATACATTTTTAGATGTATTATGAATGTGACGTCATAGATAATATGAACACCTATATGATATACCAATTATGAATTTAATTATTACTGTTCATAATGTACTGTATTCTTAATCATAACTGTGCAATTCTTAAATGCTAATTGTTTAATAATGGTAGCATAAATATGAATAATGGTAATTTGCTTCACTTTCATTTTATAAAAGTATGAAATTGCATTGGTTATAAAAAACTACTTATTGTAAATTGTACGTATGGTTTCAAATATCTTTACTAACAATTTGATTTTTTTTAAACATTTCAAATACTATAATGAGTCATCTAAGAAAACAACATAAATTCGTCAGTTGAAATAAACATATTTATATTGGTTATTTATTTCACCATATATGGACGCTAAAGTTTATATTAAAAAGAATACTTAAAAGTATTATCATATTTCTGTAATACGCTCACTCTATGAAAAGGTAAAAATTCTCTTGATTTAAAGAACTTTATAACTTTAGCGTCCACGATACCCTCTATATCTAGGGATAAACAAACGGGTAACTTTATCAGGTAATACAGCTAAATCCAAAAAATGTATCGTAGTGTGTGTTTTTTTAAGACTTCATTGGAAAACATTTGAATTTGAGTCCGGTGAAACACTCAACACTATTAAAAGATATAGAACATTTAAAAATAATTAACTGAAATGATAAAACCATTTCAAATATAGCACTTTTTGTCGAGTTAAGAATACAGATAACACCACATCATCGAGATTGCTGGCTCAAACATAATCTTTTAACCAATATTTTGGTTAATTGTCCGTGAATGAGTGGAAACTATGTTGCGCTGAGCATACATAATGTTGGGGACTTATTGTCATCACATCATTGGTTGACTTCTATGCGTTTACCAAGTGAAGTGTTTTGTTAAGGAATGTTATGTAATCTTGTGGTTAAATGATCAAATTTATAAGTATAGAGGAATTAAAAACCACACGCAACATTGCGCGAAGTCACCATATACACTAATAAATTGATGTTCTCGGTATATGTAGTGTGGATTAGATCACAATTAAGTACATATTAAATCTATATACCAAAGCTTACATGTTATGTATTCCAGAAGAATTCTCCACGTTCTTAATAACATCTCAGAGGAAACAAGAAGGGATATATATAATTTTAATTTAATTTAATAAATGCTTTAATATTTAAGGAAAACACTCCACTCTTAAATATCGTATATCTTACCATCACAAATTTTGGGGGTATGTTATTTGATTGGTTAAACTATCACAAATATAATTCACCACTAATATAATGGATTAAAAATCAAAAGGATGGCACAAATTAAAGGTAGGCACGTTAGATACACGTTTAAGCTATGAAAATAATGGTTCTAGAAGTTATTAAATTATTATTTAAGTACAACTATAAATTTGTACGTTTTTAAAATACTGTTTAGTTTTTCCCCCTATGTTTACTCTTGAAAGGAATCAGTTTTACCTTGACAGATTACACTATGACCCTATCAAATAAGCTATATCATATAAGATTAATTCAAGGTAAGCTTGCTACCTTACAAAGTAGACGAAGTGTACATATTTTATTTCGTGTAAAAAACCGGTAAGGCTTATGTTTATAAAAGTAAAGGTACAAGTTTTAAAAAAATATGTTACAGTGGTAATATCTTTAGATTGATCTCTATTAAAACTGGACGTTATCTTTATATTATCTTCGTCATTTAAGGAATTTCATGTAATAATTGTATGTACAGCATATATAGCGATTATTATGATTGATTACATTGTAAATATATAATACTCTACAAATCCATGGGGTGGTGGTATAAAAATATGAGTCGTGTCAGCAGAGTTATATTGTGGGAAACCAAATTATATCTTTCGTCATCGCGAACAATTTCCTGTGACACATGTAGGTTGTCACCTCCACTAGATTTCTTTGGTAACGGATATGACCTCCTTTTATCCTAACAAGAAAAAGCCGAACAGACTGAAAACATGAACACCACCGTATCGGAAAAAATATATTTGATGTGTACATTTTGCCTCCGTGTTTTTCTTTATTGCCATCCATCATTGAGGGTTGTCATGAAACGACATGTTTTGCTAGAAAGTGCAAGCGATGTCTTAGGAAAAAATAGTATTGAAAAATCTTCAAAGAGAATTTATACATACGCGTTTCGTCAAAAAAACTAAGTTTTTTTTATAGTTTCTTAAAACTATAGAGTTTATATAAATAAAATTGCACTCACATAATATGGCTGACATAATATCATAGCTATTATGTTAAAAAAAAACACGTGTATACATTACTGACCAAAATGTATGCATCAAAATTTATTATATAGCTAATTGTTTAGAAAATGATGTAACTAGTCTATAGACCTACATTTAAGTAAATACAAGTGTGTGGATAAGCCTAAGTATTACTATCAAGATATAATATTCTATTAAAGCAAAAAATTCTTAAATCTTATATCTCAAGTAGAGGATGTTCAAAAAGTCACACAACCTTATGGGAAACGAATGTAATTGTTTTCTTCTCTTCCTGATGGTGAAGAACACAGAGTATCATTAGGGTACATGTTGCAGCAACGTGATTATTGTCATGGTACGTCAGAACGATATGTATGGGTACATCCACACTAGGAGTTATGTCCGGATTCAGGATGCCTTCTCAAGAAGTTATCCAACAATTTCTCCAAACAAATCCTCCATCATGAGGCTACCCGAAAGTTTCAGGAAACAGAGAATGTCGTGGACATACCGAGAAGCGGTCGACCGAAGGTGTTGACTGAGGAAAAGTTGATCGACGTGCAAGCTGCATATTCTGTGAGTACCCAGAATTCCACGTGACGCCTTTCGAGACAGTCCGGATCCCTCCGTCAGTATTTACCATACGGCATGCGCAGGCCCTTGAAAATGTACCCCACAAAATTCGTATCGTTCAGCAACTTTTGCCTGGAGACCTGCAAAGACGTTAAGCTTATTGTCACTGGTTGATGGAATCTGTAACGCCAGATAGGGGAAACTGAATGCTTGGTACTTTTCTGACGAGGCGTTGTTCTATCTCAATGGATACGTAAATGCCCATAATTATCGGGAATGGGCCACGGAAAACCTACATAGGCCCTGCATTTACAGAAGTTTGTGTTTGATGTGCCATCTCACGTAGTCGCATATTCACTACCGTCCTTCCAAAACACATGAAGAATGACGCTTACGTAACTCATCCACACATTTATTCAGGAATTGCAAGAAACATTCAGGAGTGTTTCGATGCAGTCTCACGGCAAACATTGCAAAGTGTGGTGAATAACATGATTAACCCTGTCTACTTGTGTGAAACACAGAACGGAAGCACTTGCGGCACTTACTGTAAAATAAAGGAAGAAAACTATTAAAACTCATTTCCCCATAAGGATGCTGACATTTTTAACATCCTGTCTATATTAAATAAGAGGAATTACTATATAGAGTGTTCTTGGATTAAACAGACAAACTTTGGGAAGTGGTAGGACGTTGATAAAACTAGCTCTAAATTTCGTTTGAGGATTAAACCTCTTTCGGCTTACCTCGAGTAAATGACAAAAAACTAAACAAAATTAAAATATAAGTATTAAATAAAATATTTGAATTATTTTATATATTTTGTTCAAAACTATGACAATCCTGGAGATGAGAATTTCATGCTTTAAAAGAAATTATTTACCTTTATGTTTAAATTTTTATACCATGTGTTTAGCCAAATAATAACGTGGATTTCGGGAACTTTCACATATCTGACTGGATATTTGATATCGGATTCCTCCTAAACTAAGCCAAAAATTAAAGCAAATTAGATATCATCTTAGTGAGAATTTAAATCAGCACACCTTTTATGAAAATATGTTTTCAAGAAACTTAATACTTTAAATTTAGTTAGTTAATTTCCAATCTTATTTTACAACTACAGACCCAGTGTTCAATTATATTTAATGGGTAACGTTCCAACTTAAGAATTTTTCCCTACATTTAATAAATTTTTACTAACTATTATACTTTTACTATTTACTATGCAGAAACCCCCCTCGTGTGTTGCTAACGCGTAGTCGTGTTGAGCTCGATTGCTGAGGACGGGGAGATCGAGGTTCGAATCTTGGTCGGGTGAACTGAGGTGGTTTTTCCTAACTGGTTTTCCACTCTCCCTCCACTCAAATGCGGGTTCACTTCCTCTTATTCAACCTTCCAATCCTAATCATTAGCGTAACTAGTACTTAAAGCGTATAACCTGAATGGGTAGTAAGACGCGGTGATAAAATAATTATTATTATATTACTATGCAGAAAAGAATTGTACTTAGTAGTTAGAACTTTTAAAACACTAATTGATACAGGCTTGTAACTAGCCGATAAAAACTTTGTCCATTAGTCATTTCGTAATATTTAATGACACAACCTAAGTATCATATTGTCCGTAAGACTATTTTATAGTTTAGCTTGGTTATTTAATATCAAATTTAACACAAGTTTGGTCAATGTTTGAATTTAAGTTATGTTGATTTCGACAAAGTTTAAGCGTTTGAAGTTCGATGACGTGGTTTTCAGCTTTTGATGCTTGACTTGCCTCAATAACTTCAGTAAGAAACATTCATCAAACAATTAGATTAAATACGCTATTATTTTCTAGACCAGTGAGCTTATTTAATTCAAATATGTTAAGGTTTATAATATTTTTAAAAAACTTATTATCATTATTTATCCAATAAATATCATAAAATTAAGTATATAATTCTTACAATATATAAAATACTTTATTATACATGTATATTACATAAATGATTATGTTTACAAAGCTTTGTATTGGAATAATTAGCTGTTGTAATGCACTAAATTTGTATTTATCAACACTGACAATTTCTGGAAAAGTGGGACGTAGCTAAAAATATAATTTGTTTTGAACTTAAAATATTTCAAGATTCTACTTATTTATTATAAATTAGTTGAAATAAAACTTACCGTTTTATAAAATTTACCATTTAAATAAGTTCAGTTTTTAAATAAACTACACAAACTGTTAAATAATATTTAAATTTAAATACCTATTTAAGATTAATTAATTTAAATAGTGCATTTAATTAGGTGGCTGAAATTATGGGTTATTTTGATGGTGTAAATCAAATAAAGAAAATTATTGACCTTTATTATATTTAAAAGAACCAAACTAGTACTTAGAACTACCAGTTTCTCATACTCATATATAAAATAAGCCAGTAATTTCTAACAAGAACTATTAATATTATGTTTGTTATTGTTATAGAAATGTTACCTTTTATTTTTTGAAAGCTGATTAATTAACTTCAAGATAATATACACGAACTAAAATACTGCGTGTCACGTACATTATAATGTATAATGTAAATCTCTCCTAGCACATAAACTCTCCCGGAATAAGCTAATCAAAATAATTTTAGGAAACTCCTTCCCTGTGTTACAAAACATTGTTTGCCTCCTTGTGTCTGATTTTATTTGGTGTTTCTTTGTCCCGAATTGGAAGTCTCTAAAGTAAACAATTTTTTTCTCCCTTTATTTTCCTTTTTTTTACATATTTCCATTGTATAAGAATGGATTGAGGATGTCGCACGTTTTAGTAATATATGTTTGAAAACGACGGAGGTTTCCTTAGGAAACGTATTGGTGATATGTAAATAGAGAAATAGAGCAGAATTTATATTTGGGTTTTATTTTTCTATTGTAGGTATACCTGTTCGTTTTGGGTAAACAACCCTTAAAGTAAAGTTGAAAAGTCAAGACTTCCGTAGCTTAAAATAAGAGAGATCATAAAATATTTATTTGTATCCATGGATGTTGACTCGATATCTGCAAGCTCCCTCGTGTCCTCTCTTATTATATTGGATGTTGAGAGATGGTTCAAATCCTTGCTTAGTGCATTGAGTGGGGTTTTACACACTGATAGTTATCCCATGGAGTAGAATGATAAAATAAGGTACATTTCCCTAAAATTCACCTACCTTAACTTGTTTATTAACAATACTACTGTTCGTAAATAACAAGACTTGCCGTATAAAATATATAATTTATCGTGCACAATAAACATGATCGGTGTGACAAAATTTGACAGAATGTGAAATGAGAGAGTAAGAAGAATCAGTCCAGACAGGATAGAGAAGGCACGACTAAGGTGGTATGGTCATGTGAGATGAATGGAGAGTGAAAGGATGATCGGGAGGATGTTGGATATGAAGGGTGGAGAAGAGAGGGGGAGGAGGAGGAGTCCGAGAGGAAGACCAAGGGACAGATTGTTGAAGGGAGTAAGGAGGAGTGTGGAGTAAAGAGGAGAGGACCGGGCCAAGGAGGAGGGAGAGAGAGGTGGTGGGAGGAAAGGAGTCTGTGGAGAGGCTAATGTCCCCAAACAGACTCAACCAATGGCTGGAAGCTGTTGTTGATGATGATGATGATAATTTAAACTGATTTATTTAAAAACCACATTATTTGAGACATATAATTATTTTTTTAAGCTGAAAATTTTTCTTTAATAAATATTTCGTAGTTGTACAAATATCTAGCTAATAAGAACTGTACTAAGATTTTGTTAAACAATATATAAAATAATATCCATATCTCTACATACAGTCCAATATTTTTCATGAATCCCTTTCATGGCATAGAGTACACATAGGGTTGGTGTTTTTTTTAATAAAGCTATTTTTAGTCGGTAGTTAGGTCACGTGCTACGTGAATAACAGCTGTTGCAGGCACCTTTTTTTTTAAATCGCTACGCACATAAAAGGACACCAGCTAACACACTCGCTTTCGTGGCTAGCCTGTATATGACCGTAATGTCCTCTCAAATGAAATTAGTTTGCCACGGAATGAATGCTTATTTATTAAATATGTAGTTTTATTGCGATCGTATAGCGGTTACGTTGTGTTAGTTAAATTAATAAAACATCATATATTTAAATTACTATTTATTATATATGTTAGCTTCTAGTATTTCAGGTGATATAATATGTCACGCGTTTCGAATAGTATTAGGGTAGCCGTCAACAGACTTAAGTTAACTTCACAATATCAATGGATTTATACGTGATATAATATTACTCCTATTAATTATCACGCCTGACTTTTTATTACAAAATCTAGACCCGTGATGAATACCTGAGCGTCTAACGCAAGGTGTCGATAAATAGTGAATAAAAACATGACTCTCAGAGTTGACCCGGGAGAGTCCTTGACCTAAGCCCGAAGAGAGAAGCGTAAGTAACGAGTCTAACTTTACTCGACTAAACTGAGTTTTTATTTATTTAAAGAAAGCACTCCCATTGGTTCTCGTAGCCCAACATGGACCAAGTAGCCTAATTGTCCTCCAGTATCGTTAGAGGCGGTACCCACCTTCCTTAAAAGCTTTTAGGGCATTTTTGTTTTGTCTCTCACAATGACGGTTTTCTTTAATACTGGATAGCAGGTTATTAACCCTGAAATATCCCGTTACTGCCTACGAGGTTGATAAAAACATCTTATATTTTATACAATCTTAATAAAAAGTGGATAATAATGTAAGTATTTATTTTTCTTTCTTAGTTCGTGACAGTCTCAATTAACTGCAAGTAGACAATAGTTAGCGAATTAATAGTTGTTGTAAATTTCAAGTGGCACCTCTCATCTATATATTTTGTATTTCTGTCACTGGTATAATATAAGATAATTTAAACATATTGATTCTTGCAGCACATAGAATATAACGTCATATTTTGTAATACACACACAATCCTACATAATTAAAATGTAATATAGTTAATTTTAGTTAAACGCATAGGTGTAAATACAATTTAAGTATTTTCTGATCTAACTTTACTCTCACCGGGAGGTCAGGATTGACCCCTTTATCTTTATAAAGGGTAAAGCTTCGAAATGTCAAAGTCTAAAGGTAAAATCTCCATCTCAAAGACAATGACACAAATACTTTCAAATCATTGAAACATTTAGAAGGAAGAAGGAAACTTTGATATATTATAAACAGATCTGATTTATTTCAACAAATAGGGAGTATCTCAATATGTGATTAATTTTATAACATTTACTAAAGATAATTTTACACCGATTAGTGATTAAATTATAACTACGACATAAGCATAAACAAGTTCACATAAATATCAGCATACAATTTTATTATGTTCTGTGTTCTTTTCTTTTTCTAAGCATTTATCTTTACCTTAATGTACTCAAAGTATAGTTTGAAAATTTGAAACAACTTATCTTCAACTTTTGTTTGATAGTTCCATAACTAAGAAAGTTACCTTCATACACCTATATATTAATAGTTTGTATTTAGATTACACATACAAAGCCTAAAATCTATTTATATATTAAAATTGCGTTTTCAAAAGAGAAAAGATTAAAACTCGTTAATATTCATACTGAAAACAAACCAACGTTTTAAGGATGCTGATAATGTATTTAAAAACATAGGTTTATATATAGTGATTCTTTGAATATATTTCAAACCTATATATTTATAAACCTATTATACACTTAGAACCAGTTTCATAGTCAGATTTGGCACTGCTCAAGTGCGGCTACTTAGTAAATACACCCTTTGCTTGTTTGGGGCTACGATCCCAAACCCCCAGTCAGTTTTCTTTCCAAGTGGATGTAAACTAATATAATTCCAAAGCTACTTTTTGATAGGTCTTACCGTTAAGCCCCAAGATACCTCTAAATAAAGGTCTGCACCGACTTTAAAGTGGCTCCGCCATTTTGAATTTTTTCGGAGGCTAGAATTTTTTTTTTTTTTCACTTTTAGGAATTTTCCCGTCGGTTATAGGATAGACGCTATAAGTTTCCCAAATTTCAAGTTTTAGCTCATCTGGAAGCGGGTAAACATTAATATCAGTGAGTGAGTGAGTCAGTCATGTGGCTTTATAGTAGTATAATAATAATACAGGAAGACGTCTACCTAGATCTTAATGGAATGGGCCAGTTTCATCTGCAAAAGTGACCCATTTGATTCGAGTTCAGGTAAGTATCGTTCTGTATTTAGTATAGATCTTCACTTGAGGCATTATCAGCTTGACTATAAAACTGTCCCATATAGAGAGGGTTGAATATCACACTTTGAAATAATTCTACCTATTACGACAGGATATTATTTTTAAATGATAAAACAATCTGTAAAATTAAAACAAATAACTATAATTAATATATCTAAAGTCACAATTGAATTTACATAACTTTATTTAATTTGATAGAATTATTTTTGTAATTATTTTTGGTCTGATCCTTAGGAGGTATGCATTACCCTCAAGGAGAGAAGTGTTGTGATCATAAAAAATAATCGAACTCTAGCTTTCAATAAATGTTCGAGCTCCTGACCCACTGAATCTAAATACTATATATATATCTTGAACTAGAACCGAGACCATTTTACCGATCACACTAAACTTGGTATCTATGATTTTCATAAGGTCCACCCCGAAGAGTTTTTGGGATTACGTATCCAACTCTAAAATTAAAGGTGGCTTACCGAAGAGAAAAAAAGAGAAAAAATATTTTTTCTCAAAATCCGCCTTTACGATTTTTATTGTATTTTTTATCTGGGCGTTGTTTAACGTTATAAACGACATGGCAATTCTTGTTTTCCAATGAAAATGACTTTAAGGCCACTCCAAATAAATAAAAATTTCTAATTTTGATCAAACATCCACAACTATTTGAGGAACGAACAAACTTATAATTGTAAAGTTGTAGCTACTGTTGAAATTAAAAATAATTTAATCTGGAATATATTTTTTATAAAATAAATAGTTTGACTCAAACATACTTTTTTTTATGAATTATGTAATTGATTATGTTCTTTGATATAGAGATTCTCCTATTTACTAAATGTTTATTTAATAGTGCATGTTATTACATTTATGCTCTTTGATTGAGTTTTCATGCAACGTTGTATATTATTTTCACAAAATTTACACGTTTTTAATAAAGGTCTTTATTTTAAATATAAAGAGAGAGAAATTATGTACGATGCATCATAACCATTATTTTCATGATGTTGAGCATGGCAATAATTTTAAAATTTCAAGCTCGTAAAATGTTTATATATTATTACTGTAGTATTCTTTTTTCTACTGTCATATTTCTCACTGACTTTTCAGGCTTTCTGCGAACATGTTATACACGAGTGGGCTTCGTTTCAACTGGCGCCGAATTTTATTGTTAACGCTAGACATGTACGAATTTTAAAAGAAAGAGCATATAGAAATATTTTGAACTTTTTGAACCGACGTAGCATACATACAATCATGATGTAAAAACAACATTAGCTTTAAGGAACACTGCGTGAATTAAATCTTAAAACTTTTTACCCTATTTGAGTTAGAAATGCAAAGAAGTAATGAATAAAGTGCTTATTTTCTACATAGGTAGTAAATAAACTTAAATAAGCTTTATATAATACAAAATGAGTAACTGAATAATTTAATTTTACTGTGCACTCATTCTTAATATTCGATCAGGAAGGCTTCACCTTTACATTAATGAGGTTGGAATAGGATATTATTTAAAGAAAAAGTACCCACATTTGTATAAAGATAGCTGGTAAACTTATCTAAGGAAAAACACTCTCAGTAAAACCAGCAAGAATTTGAATTATTCCCTTTCCGTATTTGATTTATTTTCCCTTTTAAATTGTACACTACAAGGTAAGGCAATTGTTCATTCATTATAGCGTTTTTCTTAACTAAAATATAGGTTACCTGGTGGTCTAGGAGTAAGGTGTCAGACTTCTGTGCTGTGCTGGGGTCCGGTGTTCAATCCTCGGTCCCAGCACAGATTTATTTGATTGCCAAACCCTTCCTTCACCTCTGACAAAACGTGTATTAATCACGACTTGTGAATGTGGGGAATGCCAGGCCTCCACCATGGTTCGGATCCCACGATAAGCTGTAGGTCCTCCATTTCATCTCACAATCCCCCTACCATTACACATTAGCGTAAGTGCGTATAACCCGAACGGGTAGTAAGACGTGGTGCGAATAGTAATACTAAAATATACTTAAGTGATATGTACTCTCGTAACATCTACGCAAGTTCATAAAAACAAAATTGGTTGTAAGGATTTTAAAATAGTTTAACTTACTAGTTTTCAATCCACTGTAAGGAACGAAACGTTATTTACAGAATATTATAAAGTAATAATGTATAAAATAATATTAGATGTTGAAAGCTTTGCGTTTATGTTATGTTATCACATAGGCTAGTGATTTTAGCGCTAATTGTACTCGAATAACAATTTTTTTTTTTTTAGGAAATTTCATATATTAGCTTTATGGGCTTAAATTACTAAGCATTTAATGTTCTTTTAGTTTCAAACAAACATCAGAACATATTAAATAATTCTAAGCCTGCATGTTTATAGTTTCTAAATTATATAAAATATATATATACAGGTCTGTAATCGTGTTATTTTAATTATAGACTGATTTATACTATTTTCTTCAAGATTATGTGTTTGACGGGTCATATTAATTTGAATGAGTCTCTGGATTATTAACACAAATCAAAATAGATATATTTCCGATGTTGTTGTTAAACTTAGAACCACACGTAAAGTGAATTCCTAATCATTTTTATTTAACTTAGTTTTACACTACGCATTGAGTAGAATATTTTTAAACTCCACCAAGATTAATTTTAAAATATCGCTGTATTTTAGATAGTTATATAAAGTGTGAAGGATTTATAAAATAATAACAAATTTATGAATTTCTAAATTAATATTTTTTTAAACATATCTTCTAATCGGAAGAGTTTTTCCAATATTTATTAAAAATTACATTTGGAAAAATGTATTGAATACGGGAGCCTTGGCTCGCAGACATTCAAGCTTTTATTAGCACAGCATCTTACTACATATTCGGGCTGTATACACCTATATATTAATTAAACCAATGGGTTAGGGATGAGTAAGCTTGAATTTGGAGGGAGTGTTCCCACATTTTTGTGGTGAGAGAGTGAGAAACAATGTATGAAAATACCCTTCACACACCTAACTAAGATTAGAGCCTTTATCTTCCCATCATCAGCAATCTATTATATTAATAGTGTGACGCCTTAGAGCATATGGCCACCAAAGAGGGTCACAAACATTCAAGTAAGAACATGAGCAAAAAAAAAATAACTTTAGTGACATATTAATCGAAAAAACTTTGGCGCACTTATAGATAATTAATCCCTAGATATTTTGCTAAGTATTTAATAGGATTAGTCCATTATTTTAACTTAAACTCTCTTCAATTTTTTTTTTTTTTTGTAAACTATTCTTTAATAGACATGAGAAAAATTACATAAAATATGAGTCAAGTTTTAAAAGTGGGTCACATAAAACTCCCATTTATTTAACCCAAGACCAGGCCCGTTATGTTCCTGCGCGTGTTAATCCTCTTGGATAAAAAAAAACTTTGAAATTTTACGTGTAAACGAAACATTATATGAGATTAAGCTTTATCCCTATGAAGCTTCTTTAATGTATATTTCATGTTCTCGTCATTATTTCCTTAATTATAAAACAAATTTTTTATGTACTATACTAATTGATTCACTTCTAAAGTAAAGTGGTCTATGTGACCTTTAAATATAGTAAGATTTTGGTAGGAAGAACAGTAGAAGATAGTTAATAAGGTAGCTTTTCCAAAATGATTTTCCACTCTCCCTCCATACAAATACAGGCACACTTCCTCTAAATCTCACCATGATCACCCTATAGTGATAATGATGCTGGTGGATTAAGTTAATAACACGAATGGATATAAATATACGGTGATGAAAAATTCATTATAATTGCTATATAATAGTATTTTTTATTAAGTTTTTTAATTAACACCAAATTTAGATTCATTGTAGCTGTGCCAATTTGCATACTTCTTAAATAATTTATCTCCATTGGTGTTCACGTGACCTAAGATGTCCTTCTCCCATGTAGCAGTTGACAGTGTTGTCAGTGATTGGGAAGTCAAGGCTTGAATTCCATCTGGATGCAGTGAGGCCATTTTTTTTAAAAGTAATTTTCTATTTTTTGCCCACGCAACTTAAGGTAGGTTCTCTCTAAACTTACCTTCCTGATCGTTGGATATCTAGTGCTGATGTGTGGATGACCCAGACGAGTAGTAAGCACTTCACACACGCACGCTGATGCGCGCGCACACACACACATACAAATATACCGAGTTTGATTTAATGATCTCTCATGTGTCTTTATACATGGACATTGAAAGGAGGGTCTGTCAGAATGGGGATTGCAAACAGCGGGTCATAATAAGTATACAATATTTTATTTATTATTATTATTATGATTAGCACCACGTCTTACTACCCATTCGGGTTATACGCTCTTACGCTAATGTGTAATGGTAGGGTGATTGTGAGATGAAATGAAGGACCTACAGTTTAACGTGGAATCCGAACCACGGTGGAGGCCTGGCATTCCCCAATATTTTATTTCTTAAAGTTAAAGTAAAATGTTCTAATAGACACCACCTTAGAAAAATTAGCTCCCTAAGGCTTGGGTTTGAAACAAAGTTTAGTAATCAACTAATCAACCACTTTTAAAATAGAACATCAAAATCAAAAGCATTCTAAATCATATTATTATGAATGTAATATTTGTGAGTATAAAGCATGATTTATAAATATTTATTTATACATAAATAAATGTTTATACTTACATATACATACATGCATGTTTGTAATTAGATATACACTACATAAAGTTAGATACAATATTAATTTACTTTTAAATAATGTAAGTTTTTTTGAAACCAATTACTGAATGTAGATTTAATCATAAATGCCTTAATTTTGAACTTTTGGTTTAAAATGATTAGTTTTAAACTATTCACACTTGTTTGAAACAAGATATAAAGTGTACGGTATATCAGATTAAAATGTAATTTATTTGATTTATTCATAAATTTATAGAACCACGTTTTAATCTATCATATTTCTAATTATAAAAATATCTGGTAAATTAATTAATCATCGGTTCCTATTAGTTAAATTATTTAAATCTAAAATACGGGTTTTACAAAATACAGATTACTATGGATCAAAAACAAATTACACGTGGATTAGTTGAGGAAATACAATAAATTTTATATACATATATATATACATATATACATATATACATATATATACATATATACATATATACATATAAAATATATATATACATATATACATATATACATATATACATATATATATATATATTATATATATACACACAGTATTTAACTTCTGATGGAACTCATTGGAACGGCGTTTCGGTACCTCTACTACGGCTAATACGAATTAATTCAATAGACAATCATATTATGATGGATTTTAAAATATTTTCTTCTGTTTTAGAAGAAAATAATGGCTTAAGAACACGTCTATTCAAGCTTGAATTTTTAAAATATTCTGGGAGGATCAGACCCCTGGTAGTGCGTTCCAGTACCTAGAATTTTAGAAACCAACCAATGTGTACATAAATATATATAATCACCCACTTTGGTGAACGCATGGTCCTTGCCACTACTCTCGTGTTAGACTAGACTGCCGAAGATGGGGAGATTGGAGTTCGATACTGGTTGGGTGTATTGAGGGGGGGGGGGTTCCTTGGTGGTTTTCCACTCTCGCTCCACGTGAATGTGGCTGCATTTCCACTAAATTAAAACCTTTCTAATCCCCAGCCCATTAGTTTAATTATTACTTAGGCTAAATGGGCAGTAAAACGTGGTACTAAAAATCATAATCTATACTTATAAAATAATATGTCCTGACTGACTGACTGATTCATCATCGCCGAGCGCAAACTATCAAGGCTACAAGCATGAAATTTGGACTGTATATTCATTTTGTTATGTAGGCACCCACTAAGAAAGGATTTTAGAAAATTCCACCCCAAAGGGGTCAAAATAGGGGATGATAATATGTATGATAATATGTATGAAAGTCCGTCATTTTGAAAGTTACATAAATAAAATTTTGTATTTCGGTTATTGACGTAAAACAAATAAATACATGTTTCAGGAATTTTGGAAATTTTATTTAATAAGGGATGAAAAAGGGGTGAAAGTTTGTATCGGACTTGCATTATTTTTGATCTGAGGTCAAGTTATGGTCATCAACGTAACGTAATATTTTAAATTAATCTGTAAATACATATGTATATTTTCGTATTTGTATATAATCAACTTCCACGCGAGCAAAGCCGCGGGCAACAGCTATCTAGTATAATATATATCTGACAGATATTTACGCACGTATAGGTGATAAATTCATATTTCAACATCGTACGTTAGACTATGGATTGATAAGATTGTCAATACCAATTCTAGAATAGACAAGTTTAATAAAGTTAAAAGAATAAAACTATATTGTTTTAAGTTTAATCAGTTATGAAAATATTCATAATTTTCCTCAAAAGAGGAAACAGAATTATTTATACATGTCTTTAACTCCTATTAAAATGAATTTTATAATAATGTATTAATTATATTTCTTGCATTTTTTTACTTTATCTTGACACTTCTGAGAGAAGGTATTGTGAATGTAAAAAAGTATCGAACTCAAGATTTCGATAAATGTCGACGTTTCAAGACCTCCTGAAACCGTAATAGTGATTTTTGCAGAGCCGTCTCCCTGTCTGTACTTTGGTCTGGGGTTTTCATAAGTACCCCTCCAAGGGGTTTTTGGAATCAAATTTCTAATCCTATATTTAAGGGTAGTTTACTGAAGCGCAAAAAGAGAAAAAATTCAAATTTATCTCTAAGGGTTTTGATTAAATTTCATATCTAAACTGCTTATCATATAAATAAGGTAGTTCTCATTTTATTACAAAAATGACTTTTAAGGTACTTTACAAGAGGAAATTTGAATTCCGACCTACTCAGCACGAACGAATATGAAAGCTTGGCATTTAGTCAGCGTGTTCATTTATTCAGGTAATTTAAGGTTTGATCCATTAAATTGTGTCAAAATCAAAATTAATATAATGGAATATCCTCACTAAGTTAATTGCACATTCTTAATACACAGATTGAATAATTTGAGCTTTTACCTAAAGTGTTTTGGTTGTATCAGCCATTGATTTTTGCTTAATTGTAATTGGATAATTATAATCTATTACGATCAGAGTAAGTACAAGTCGTGGTACTAATTGAAAATCCAGCGTTAACTGGTGTTACTATCCGTTTAAATTATTTCACATTTTATACCAAGCTATTGAAATTTATATATGATAATTATATACAACTATACGAGGAAATTATCTGTATACATTCTAAAAAATGAAAATGATATTACGCTACTAGCCCCTAAGTGTAGTAAGACGCGGTGTTAAAACAAAAAAATTACTTCATTCAGTGACATTTTGGTTATGATTAACGGCAGGAGTAGCTTGGCCACAAGAAATATATAAATATCTTAAATGATAGCTAAATAATATTTTTAAGATATGAATACCATTTTAGTGGTAGTAATAATACTTTAATTGTAAATAAACTATTTTATTTATTCTGTAAAGTATTTTAAAAACAACGAATAAAAAAATATATCTGCATTTGTTAAAATACATACAAGAAATATATTTATTTGATTATAATTTGTATTTCTTGTTAAGGTAGCAGCTTCGGTTGGCGAAAAAGTATAACTCGTTGTCAGGCCACAAGGGTTGAAATACAATGGTCTGTGTTTTTTATTTATTTTTATAATCGCGTCTTAACACCCGATCAGGTTACACGCTTATTTAGTAATTACGTTAATGGTTTTAAGGATAAGAAATGCTATATATAGATAAAGTGTACCCCCATTTGCGTGGAGGCAGAAAGTAATTATTTTGAGGACACCACCCTCAGTACACCCGACCGACATTCGAACATCGATCTCCCCGTCATTGGCATTCTAGTCTACTGCGAGAGTTGCGCGTTAGAACATGCGTCCACTACTTTATTATATCTAAGCTTATACTCACTTTTACTCCTCTCCTACAAAAACTCTTTATAGTATCAAGAAGAAATAGAGGATATAAAACCATAAAACTTCATTTCTAAACGTATCTTAAAATGTTCGGTTGTGAGCCTGTATAAAAAATTAGCGTATTTGTTAAAGGATCACTTTTTCATAAAGCTTTGTCATAAATCTCTGAAAATATGCTTAATAAGACGTTAAAAATTATCTGATTTAATATCTACAAGTTTGTCCAATTAATAAAACTTGAAACTATAAGATCATTTTTGGATTATTTAGACTTATTTTGACTTGAATTATATTTTTATATGACGCATCGTACGCTTTAATATTGCTTTAAATTTTAACTTTAGTGGCCATTTATTGCTTCGCGAAGCAACAACCTTTTACAAATTATTTTTTATCATATGGAACATGTTTAAAAATACTCTAATTGGCCTGTAACCCAAGGCTTAAGACGTTTTTCTCTTACAAACTTATCAAATGACGAAATTTGTAATATTACTGTATGTCATACCCATATGGTTGTGTGAATTAATATTTGATAATATATTGCTTGAAATACTTTATTAGTGTGAATAATGGCAGTGCAATTTAGTTAAGTACACCTCCAATAAATATCACTGCTAGTTAACATACGAAAATTCCTCTTTATATTTATTGCGCACGATGAACTCATTTCATTTAATAGCGAGGATTCTCTATGACAAACCCATTGTAAATGTATAACAGCAAGTGAGAAGAGTGGAATACAACTTTGTCAACATTTGCAGGCAGACAAAATTTCAAATGCACTTCGAATAAGTGGATTCTTGTTAAGTGTAAATACTTACACAAAACCGATCGCGTACGTTGTCAATACTTAGCCAATTTTACTGGGTTTACTATTGATTTATTCGATTACTCTAAGCTAAACTGTAAGCATCAAGCATGATCTATTATTTCCTTAGACATTTGTCAAAATGACTATACATATAGAGTATTATTATTATTATTATTATTATTATTATTATTAGCACCGCGTCTTACTACCCGTTCGGGCTGTACGCACTCACGCCAATGTTTAATGGTAGGGTGATTGTGAGATGAAATGGAGGACCTACAGTTTAACATGAAATCCGAACCATGGTGGAGGTTTGGCATTCCGCACATTCACAAGTTGTGATTAATACACGTCTTATCAGAGGTGAAGGAAGGATTTAGCGATCAGATAAATCTGTGCCGGGACCAATGATTGAACCTCTGACTTCCAACACAGAAGTCCGACACCTTAACTCTAGACCACCGGGTCACCTATAGAGTAATAAAATGCACTAGATCTTTAGTTTGAAATCTATTCAACGGAGGACTTTACCTAGAATTAAATGAAATGGGCTAGTTTTGATCAGGAAGCTAGCTCATTCTATTCTGGTCCAGGTAGGTGTAGTCATGTGTGTTATATTTAGTTTCACTTGAGCCGCACTAAGTGTGGCTGTGAATCTGGCCCAAGACGCTTAAAAAAAAGAATAAAGTATATAGTATTGTCTACATGCATAGTAGCAATTTTTTTGCACCGCGTCTTAATACCCATCCAGATTAGTGTAATTACTACTTAGACGTATAAAGTGTTATTGGGTTAATAATTTTGAATTTATAGGAAGTGTACTCGCATTTATGTGGAGGGAGAGTGGAGAACCATTTAGGAAAAATAACTTGGTACACCCGACCGGGATCGAACCCATTTTTGCTTTTCGGAAGTCGTGTCTATTACGAGAATAGCGCCTTAGACTAAGTGGCTACCAAAGCAAGTTCATAGTAGCAATTATTTTGTAACAAAGAATTTTACTATTTATCATAATTAATGTAATGTTAAAATATTTAATAAATGATTTGTATATTATTAATATTTAATCCAAGCTTAAGCGTGAGTGAACCTTTTTACATCAAATTTGCTTCAAAAGTCTATTTGTTTTAAAATATAATCTCTGTAGATTTAAAATATTTTTTTAAATCATCATGTGCAATGATTGATATATGTTATACCTAAATTTATAAATACATAATACACAACCACCCTTAATTTTGAAATTTTGTTTTAAACCCTAGTTTAACCCCTGTTTCTTGGATGAAAGTATGATTTGAACAATATATTTTATTTATAAACTCAACACTCCCGTAGAAAACAATTCACTAGTTATTGGTTGTGTGAAACCATTTAACTATTAACTCTATATTTCAAAACTAAAACACATTCTGTAAATCATAATTATCTTGTTTTTTAATCAAAAGATAAATTTCCCATAGTGAGTATTTTCTGATTTTAAATTAATAATGCATCACCTGATATGGGAGTGAATTACTGTCCCAACAAACATTTGTCAAATCTTTTCATCCCTAATAGATAAAAAACAAAAACATTTAATGACATAATGAATTATTGGATTTGTTTTTGTTGGAAGAAATAATTTATGGTTTTACTTGCAGTTCTAATATGAAGAGCTCAACAGAAATGAGTTAAAAGGACACATTAAAATAAAAAGTTACTGTAGACGAGTCTATTTGAAATTATGATATATATATATTATATATATACTTTATTTATAGTATTAAAACCACTTGATTGTTTATTATAGAGCATATAGTTTGACGGAACTTAATCTTTAAGGCTTTATTTACGAACTAATACGTTTTTACTTGATGGATTGTATCGGAAGAATATTATTTTACTTTAGAATGTACAGTTTTAAAATAGTATTTAATATATTAATAAAAGTACATTTTGAAGCTATAAAAATTGTTAAAAACCAATTAAATCAAAAAATTATATTATTATTGTGTCTAAAGGAAAACTGGTGCTTAGAAATGTTCACGCAAGAAATTATAATATACTAAGTGGCTATATTTAAATATGTCTTACATAAATTGAATGAATAAACTAGGTTATAAAATAATTCTTAATAAAAGCACACCATACATTTTAGAGGTTATTATACATTAATTATAAGAGCTAACTACTTGCAGTCGCTTGGGGATAGTGTGTTTTATGTGACTTGCAAGGACAACCACGTGATGGAAAACAGTTCTAAAATGTCTATTGAATATGGAAGCAAATGGTTATTACTCATACATTGGGGAGTACAACTAAGCTTTTAACATAATATCGTGGGGTACAAACCAGAAACTTCCCTTGTTAATGCTGATGACCTGATTAGGAATGTAAAGATATTAAATGAAAGTAGCCCTGATTATTTTTAATAGGAACAATCAGCTGATGAGTATTGCCAAGCATGGGGTGAGTGGGGAGTGGTTGAGGGGGAAGGCTGTGAACAAGTAATAGTTTCACTTCGAGAAACTGTGCAAATATTTCGAGGACATATTATTTAATGATAGCAGGATGATACAAATAGAGGCGAAGAGAGGATTACCGAGAAATAACTATCTACCAGGCACGTAGTGTTTATATAATGATTCCTACTTGCGAATCTGTGTCTTATATAACTGGAGAATGAACTAAGGAGCTATGAAAGAAAAGACAATCGATGTGCCGGTGACACCTTATTTTTTATCACTGCATTTCACAACCCATTCGGGATATAGGTTGACAACTTATTCTTTTAAAAGAGTTGGATTAGACCAGACCGGTATTCAATAACTAAGCAGGTGGGCTAGTAGTAAGTGTCCAACAATAATGGCGTTGATTTGCTAGCTGAGCGTGGTGATTAATTATCCACGAATTGGTTTCATGACAAGAGTGGAACAGTAGTTCAGTCTCGAGCACCCTACTGTGGAACTTCTGGTTCACTTACATTATTTGTTCACTACCAATCCATTCACACTAATGTGATACTCAGACCTTGCTCAGACTAATGGCCAACTTAGTCTCGTTCTTGCATACAGGCCATAAGTTTCACAATGTTAGGAGATTCTATAGTCTATGAAATGTTAGAAACACGTTCTAAAGATTTGAATATATAATTGTGTAAATTTTCTATCAATTTAAATTAAGGGAGAATAAACAATGTGAGACGCTTAACTTAGTATCGTTAAGTACCGTTGTCAACGTATGGTATATGTATACGCATTAAAAAGAGATTTACATAATACCATATCCAAGGTTAACACATTTATTAGTTATATTATACTTTTAAAGAATAAAATATTAAAAAGAAACACCTTTAAAATGGGAAATTATGAAAGGAACAGAGATTTTAAGGAAACAACGTCAATTCTATAAGTCAAAAATAAATAACTCACTACACGTCATTTTATCCTTCTATCACTGGAAAACTTTACAAGTCTGTTCAGTAATGTGTATCCCCACTATTAAGGAAAATATTCTCTACTCTGGCTGGCGCTCTTCGGATGAGGTCATTATTCATGTCCTGAAGTGCAAGACTATCCCATTATTCCAACGCAACACCAATAAGCTGATGCAAATTCTCAGGTGAGTGTTGACGAAATGAATGACCTCTTTAAGAATGTAACAAGTATGCTCAATCGGATTTATGTCCGGTGACTGTGCAGGCCTTCTCATTTGAGTGATGTCCTTAAGTTCGAGGCACTGGCGAGCTACGTGTGCATGGTTAAGCGTGGCACTGTCATCGGCAATGATTAAATTTTGTCCCAGTTCCCAAATCTGGTAATCACAATGGGTTCCACGATGGCCTGACAATATCGGATACCAGTCATGATGCCACCTATTGGAATTAGTGGTGTACGATGGCCTAGCATTATACCAGCCAAAATCAACACAGATCCTCCTCTGCTAAAAGCGCAGAACTCCTGAACATCTCTGTACTGGCATCAGCATCCAGAATCTCTCGCGACTATTGTATATCTTGTGTTAGGCCAGAGTGTAATCCACCTCTAATCGCAAAACAAGCTATTTCTCCATCTTTGCATGCTCCAATTTCAGTACGTGGTTGCTCAGTTTCTTTTGCAGATGCTGTTTTGTGGTCGTTGTGAAAAACGTTTGATGGGTCTTTGATAATGGAGTTGAACTTCCTGCAGTCGCTTACACACTGTTCATAAATTAAAATACAGTTGTTAAAGCGATGTCACTTCTCAAGGCCCTGGCCGTGGAACTTAGACGCCTCCACGAGGAGAGCTGCTTGTGGTGATCTTGGGATGCTGCTGTCACACGATGACGAACTGTGTGAGGTCTGTTCTCAGTATCCGGCGTGTCTCTGAATCTTCTCCACACTTTCGAGACATCACTTCTACTGTGATGTACTGTAACTTCTTGTATGCAACCACTTTTAAGCAGAATATCAATCCGTGTCCGGTAAAACTTATCTATCGGTAAGCGAGGCATTTTTACAGACTGACAGTGCCTTTCTAAATTAATCGACGCATCGGGCCATCTACACGAGTACTGAGATGAGTAATATACGTTAATAAATTGCACAATACGTTAAGAAATTGCATATTTTAAGAAGTTGTTTGTTAACTTAAAATATGGCAAAAACAAAAATTTAAAAAAGATTACATTTTAGTTTTTTCTAAATTGTATAGAAGAGTAAGAATTTGCAAATTTTAAAGGACGTTCGACTCAAAATATTTTACTTCCTAGACTAAGATAAATAGTGAGATATGTTTAATTAGTTTTCCTCAAACCAATAAATTAATGTCTAGCTAAGAAAAAAATTACTTTTAGCATAATGAACAATACTTTCAGTGGATTTAAAGCTTCGAAACTGTCATTCACTAGAGAAATACTGCGATTTGATTATATCTATCTTCAAGTAGTCGATACCCTTATCGATAAGCTGTAGTAAGTTATTTAGGTCTCAGTAATATGAGTAATAGGTTACTAAAGCAAATATTGCTTAAAGGAGGGATCTATCTTAAGCTAAAATGGCTGAAGAAGCTGATGAAATTTGTGGAGCACCAGCGAGTTGGTAGAATCGTATTAAACTGAGTAGCGCTTTAGTCCGCAGTTCAAGATTGGTTGGTTTTACCTAGAATACCAGACAATGGAAGAATTTTAGGGTTAGACCTTAAGTAACATAAGAAACAAATAGTAGTTAGACAAACTTTGGATAATGAGACTGACTGCAAATCCCCAACTTCCTGGATTTTAACCTAATATTTCATTTCAAGGGTAACTATCAAAACAATAAACATACACTTGAGTGCTCATTTTTCAATAGACTATCTTTGTCACCTTATCTAATACAAACAAAGAGAAAAACTGGAGCTCAACCTCAAAATGAAATCACTTAATCATATATTACTTTAATATTGGTGTGTTTTGATAATAAATTAATTTGTAAACTTTTCTTTTGATACGTTTTTTAGTATGTTCTCTTGCAAATTTTCTTCGTTTAAAGCATTCAAAAGGAGCCCTTTTTCAATAACATACAAGGTGGTATATTAAAATAAAACATATTTTATAAAATTTCACAAAACTAAATATATGATAAATTATGTATTTGAATTAGAAATTATTTGCTTTCAACTTTCGAATAAAACGATTTTTATTTGGTTACAATGTATAAATAATACATATTTTGTTCTTACACTTTCAAAAAAACTATAATTTAAACTATATTATTCTTTCCTTTCATTTATAATAACCTCACTTTTCTTTTTATGCATATGAAATCTACTTCTGTATGGATTTTAAAGTTTCCTGTGGAACGAAATAAGTTTGTCCACCAACCTCAATATCTATTCACTACTAATGTTGGCTAAACTCAGAGATAATTTAGTTAGTATTGATTGACATTTGAGATTTTGGTGTTTCCAGGCATCAGAACCACGTATCCACACACAGTATGAATTTAAACCCGCAAACTAAACTATTAAATATAATCTGACGTGATTTTAAAATTATAGAAAGAATATAAATTACAAACTTGCCGTGACCTTTTAGAACAAATAGTAATAAACATATTGGAGGTAACATGTATTCTCGCTATACAATGAACAAATTTGCTTTGTGAAAAATGAGGTTTCAAATTTTACTAACATTTATTTCATAAATATTTTGAAAGGTTATTGTCTTAGAACTGAAAATAATGTGTAAGATTCAATTTCCCATACAAAAGTCGGTCTTTCACGTATGTATGTGAAGTTAGTATCGCTGGCAATGTTCTCAAATTATATTATCTATAATAAATTATTTGAGACTGAAAAGCTTAGAAAAGTTCAGAAATTGTATTAATTAAAACGACACTATGCATATAATGTAAAATAAATAATTTTTATTATCACTTTTTTGATCAAATATTTTTTTTTAATTCTTAGGCTTTTTTTACTTAATCTATTTTTTGCTGTATTCTATTTCTACAATAAGTTTAAAATTACGTTAGGCAATATTAATTTAATACTTCATTAAATAAAATTATTTTAAGTTCTCAAAATATAAAATGTTATTTAAATTAAGGACAAAATCCCCATATTATTAATTTTAATCTTTTTTTATAATTATTTATTTATTCCCTTTCTAGTAAAACGCTTCTTATTTGTTTAATCGCACCACATTTTCTTCTAGCCTGTCCTTTTCTCTACTAAGATCTTTATTTTATTTTCCTCCGTTTGAGTAGCTGTAGAACGCCGGTAGAAACTGTTTTTGTGGATATAACTGAGCTCGTACAAATGAAGGGGTCGTTTCTTGCAGCAAGTTTAATCAAAGCAATGTGAGAGTTTGTTTAATTCAAATAGTATATATGTAGAGGAAGAAGAACATTTATCCATACGAACACTAGCCTTGCATTGCTTTGTCGAAATAAAACTACTTTAGTTCAGCGACAAAAAAACACATTTATTTTGCACATGACGTTCTCTTCAAGCAAATAATGTATATACCACGCACTACTTTTAATCACATATTGCGCTTCTTTCGACATTTACGAGCTATTTATTCTCAGATTTACGCTAGTGGGATTAATAGAATGTAAGGTAGAATTTTAAAGGTAGCCAAGCCGAAATTTCTCGGAAGCTTTTTATTAACAAATGCCTTAACCTATCAAGTTGGAATTAAAATTACAATATCTCCATTACCGGGAAACATTACAGAACTAGAGTGACACCTTTGTACATATGATCAACGTTTTGGCAACTTTCCAGTCTCCTATTTGGAATATCTTTGCAAAATAGGAATATAATTAACAACTACATTGATAGCTATGCAAACAACTAGGTCAGTCTCATCTTGACGGTGGTATGAGGCAGTTTCGAATCTTCTCACTTTACTTCCAAATAAATTTCGAGTACATTCCCTTAAAAATTTCATTTTTCTCATCCCAACACTTTTGTGTAAGTATGCGTATAGACTGTACATAAGTTTCAGTTTATAAAAACCATAATATTAATACATTTAAAATAAACTCACTGATCACAGTTATGTATTATCACACAAATTACAAAATAAACTAACATAAGGCTTAAAAATATGATGCTATTCATTCAACACTGACTTGCATTATAATTGTGCCACAGGGTGAATCAAACATAACATTATATTTATTTCTTCTTCCAATTCTACTCTTCCCGATATAATACAATGTTCCCAATAGACAAAGTTTTGATTCAGCCAGGTGATAAATTATAAGCCTAGACAGTTTCATGGTGATTTGGTTGTATGGGTACTATTTACCATTTAAGAAAAACACCTTCAGTACACCTAACTGAGATCAAACCTCAATCTTCTCATAGTCAATGAACAAATCGATTGGAAGGAGTACTTAGATGATTTCACCAACGTAGAAGGCAGTAAAACTACTTCACTATACATAACATATATACATAATCCTACTTAACATATTTAAACATAATATGTCCTTAGTGTCTCATATTTATCATCTGTTGGATGCATGGAGTATCTAAATATTATTTGATACTTATTAACTATGCTTAATTATATGTACAAATTAAACCCCTATTTATCTTATTGTTTAACGCACCTGTGATGCATTGGGACTAAGCTAGATATTAAATGTTGTTTAGAATACATATATATCATTCAGACTGATTTATTTTGTTTATATTACACATATTTGTACAAATGATAATGAATGCCATAGTTAATGCAACTACACAACTTATGTTTAATTGAAAATAATGTGTTTGTGGTCAAATATATTCTAGTCTCTTTAAATTAAATTGCCTCCTGCTTTGGGAAAACCACTCTACATTAAGTAATTTTCAACTATTCAGAAGAATTATCCAGAAAGAGTCCCAGTTAGATCAAAGTTTCTTAAGTCATAAAGTGGTGTCAAAATAGATGAAAAAATTTAAAATAATTTTTTATAGTGCCACGTCTTAAAACCCGTTCGGGCTATATGATTAATTATTAAGAGGAAGTGTACCCTGATTTGAGTAGAGGAAGAGTGAATAACCATTTTAAAAACTACCCTCAGTACACCCAACCTAAATTTGAACCTCAATATCCCCGTAATCGGCAGTTTAATATAATGCAAGAGTAGCGCCTTAGACCATAGCGGCCACCGAAATGGGTAGTTAAAAGTTTTAGTTATGGGTGCAACTCAATATACGTTTTTTTAAATATCGCATTTGATTCAATGTATATATACGCATAAATAGTTTAGTCTAATTGCTAAGGATGAAGACGGTCGTCTAGAGGAAATGAACTCGAACTAGAATTAAGTGAATAGGGGTAATCAAAAGTGATAAATATTCAGACAGCCACCTAATTGCACCTAGCTAATGTTCTAACCACAATCTCAGCCTCTGTCAATAAATCCAGTTCATTTCTAGTGGGGAGTCTTAGACCAAGTGACGAGTATCATGGATACAAGGACCCGGATTTTAATGACTTGAAATTGTAAAAAAAAAAAAAAATCTTAGAATGTTAAAAAGAATACTGAAAAATTACTTATAATTTATAAACGTTATTTCCCAAAAATATAAAAGAAAACTTTAAGAATAATACACTGGCATGGATTACACCATTTACAATTTTGTATTCTGAAAATTGAAAAATGATACCTGGAAACGGAAATCGAACCCGGGACCTTTATTTGGCTTAGTGCACCAATGATCTAACCACTGAGCTATTTTATCCTTAAATATGCAATCCCTTTCAATTATAATAACTGTACAGGTGGCAGCAATAAGCCAACTACAGAGTTGAAGGTGTCTGCGTTATCTGATAGCTCATAGTCTTAATAAAATCACACATTTGTAGCCGACGATTTCCGCATCCATCATAGACTCTGCCTTAAAATATGAGTGAAGAATGACCCTAGGTACGGGACGATTCCTGGCTATCTCAGTGGTTAGAGGATTGGCGTACTAAGCCAAACGTCCTAGGTTCAATTCCCGTGTCCACGTGTCATTTTTCAATTTTCAGAATATGATATCTATATGGAGTAATCCTCAATAAAAGCATACATAATAGATTTGGTTATTTGATTCTTCATTTACAATTTGGAAATAAAATAGATATTTATGTATTGAAAGATCCTTTAGCATGATATAAGCTCTATCATCTAGCTAAACATGAATATTGATTTACAAATACAAGCTTCTGGAGCACAGATATATTTTCAGCCTTGTTACAGTATTTCATCAGGAAAATGGATTTTACTACCATAAAAGTATTATTACTATCACCGCTTCTTAATACCCGTTCATGCTATACGCACTTACGCTAATGTGTAATGATAGAGTGATTGTGAGATGAAAATGGATGACTTGCAGTTTAACGTGGGATACGAACCACGGTGGAGGCCTGGCATTCCCCACATTCACAAGTTGTGATTAATACACGTCTCTTCAGAGGTGAAGGAAGGTTTTGGCAATCAGATAAATCTGTGCCGGGACCGAGAATTGAACCCCGGACCCCCAGCACAGAAGTCTGACCACAAAAGTAAAGTGTGAACAAAGTTGATTTAAACAAGACTTTTTTTATTAGTCCTTAAACTGTGTGATGAAAGGTCTTGAGTATTTTTTAATTTAAAAAAATATGAATATTATTCCAAATAAAAACCTAGAAACTCTTCATATGATATAAAACATGTCCAAAATGAATTTAAAAAAAAAATTAAAAGTGACATAAAATAAAACTGTATGCACCTAGGATCTCATGAACACATATTTATACAATCGCATATTGCTACGGCAATAACTTACAATATAATTCAAACTCTTCTTTCTTTGAAACACTTACGTATTATTTTAAAGCGCGCACGTATTGGAGGGCATACATAGAATTATTAATGAATTTTGCTCCTCACATTAAGTGAGTTTTGATTTTTGTTTTATGTTCAATTTAGAAGTTTTATATCATCTTGTTTTTATGGGTGTATATTATAATTTTATTTGTATTTTAGCTAATACTTGTAGTTCTCCGACATACGCTTCCTAACAATGTCCAAGTTTGACACACACAATACTCATAGAAACTGGTTCATGAATGTGTAAGCCACTTCTGGATTGTGTAGCCTCATTTGGTTTGAATTTCACTCGAAGACGTGCAGGGAATTTGTGTTTCGGTTTTTAAAAATTATCAAAAACAAAGGAGGAATCTATGGCAAACTTTTCTTAATAATCTATTCTTGTTTCGAATATGTGATGAAAAATATAACTTGGAAATGAGAATAAAACTTTTCGTTTTGTTTTGTTTACTACGCTAATAATCTACCACTGAAATATCCACGTATTCTATATAATTTATAGTCTTATCATGGTCATATATATTCATAAGTAATTCATGGCAATCAGAAACACTACCACGGTGACTTGTGTTGATATTTTAAACTTTCAAATTGTACCATGTGTGATTGTAAAGGGCGCGCATTGTCAAACAATGTACTGAAGTTAGTATTGGGTTTAAATTCTGAGCTGTTCACAAATGAGGCGTCTATTTGTAAGCATCGGTAAGTCAATTTAAGAAAATTTAGAGAATATTAGAAAAAATTAAAATCCCTTTTATGTTGTAAATATTTATTTGTATTAGTCTTAAAGAGTCGTCAAAAAAATTAATAGGGTTATAGCAATCATTATAAATGATATATTTATATAATTAAAGTGGGATCTAATTAACATTTTTGGACTTTTATTGTTTAGAAAGTTATCTTTAGGTTTGTCTTATTTATAAAGGAACAATCGGGATTTGACTGCGTTTGAAACTAATATGATAAAACAAACCAAATTATAGAAACACTAGCATGAGGGTAGATGATAAAGAAACAATCTTATTCAACTAAATTATTATTTACTTAAGTATTCTCCATTACACAATATTCTTAAGCTAATTTAGTGCGTGAATGTGCGAAAAATAAATAGATTAATATTATATTCACTTGGGACAAACAGCCATTTAAGATAATCTATCATGTGACCGTAACAAGTAGAAATATTGGTGGTCATGGATTTGGTCGAGAATGAAGATCAACTAGAGCTAAGATATGAAGAGCAAAGGGGAGGGGGAGGGGGGGGAGAGAAGGAAAGTGATACAGCACACATGTTCCGCGATAACAATTTTAATATTTCAAACACCATTAAAAAAAGCCAGTAACTATAATTTAAAATTTATCTAAATATTATAGATACCTCTTTAAACCATAATTTAAAGTTTATTAGAAAGGTTTCATGGTCGTTTAACAGATTGAAGCACCAACTCAATTTGAGTTAAAATTGGACTATACCCTTATTATCTCTGTGCCATTCAAATGATAAGGACTGTGATGCTAAATAGGCTAGATGTATCATTTATTTAAATCACAACAAAAAATAATAAATCTAACCTATTTAGTATCACAGTATTTTCATATTTTAAATCAACGCTCATTATTATTAAGGTTTTCTAAAACGTTGTAATTAAAATGACACATTTTAAAATTAACCCCGATATCGGTACACTGAAAACCTTATATATCCGGATTTGCTACTCAATTGTTTTATAATCAGAAAGAGAGTTTCTAGATGTTAGCCAATTATAAAAAAAAACTAATTTTCGCAATTAAAAAATGTGGACGTGTCCAATTTTTCCGGTATACACCTCAAATAAAAAGTTCAAATATATTTAAAAAAATTAATTCTCGAACACAAAGACTAAATTTTAATCCACTGTGTGAATACAAACAGGCCCGAATTAAAAAAAATCAACGTATCTAATTACCCGTCCGGTATATGAATTTTAATTATGCTATTGGCATAAAATTAGGAACGTTTCATTTAGAGGAGGAGTACTCAAATTTTCGTGGGGGATGGTGGAAACTGATTTCAAGATAACACTTCTCAACACACCTGGCCAAGATCTGAACTTTGATCTCCTCATCGGCAAACCATTCTCAATGAGCCTGACACTTAGCCCACGTGACCACCAATTCGGTTTACATATAATGGTTCATAAAAATTTCATGACAGTGAAGTGCTGATTTTGTACCCAGATATAATACAGAACATTCATTTAGTTTTTTGTTTATTTTATACCGAGTCTTAAGTACCTGTTTAGGTTGGACCTTATTCATAAATTACGCTAGTGTATGGGAGAGAACAGGTATAATCAAAGAGGAAATATACCCGCTTCACTGGCAAAACGGTATAAGGTATCATATCATGTTAGACTGGTTTGCGAATTAAGGAAGAAAGGGAGTGGAATCCCTCTATTGAGGTTTTTTAATTTTCGCGAAAAGGTTCCATGCAAATATTGGTGGTTTACCTCTCAAATTCTTCCTCCCCCCCCCCCCCCCATGCCACCTATGTATGAGTATAACCTTAAGAGGTAGGAAGATTCGGTGATAAAAAAAAAACCCAGAGGGAATGCCCAAGAATGTTCATGAAAGTAATAAGAGAGGGTCAGGGAAAAAACATAACATATTTTGTCATAAAGTGAGGGTTAACTATGATTCCTGGTTGCATACCACTTGAACTACAAGTTGTTTTATAGTCAGGATCTTGAGGACAACTAATATCCATTAATATTTTACTTATTTTTTGTAGCTAGATTTCAGGATTTTATAGACGTTTAAATAGTGAGAATATCTCATCTAAATCAATGAGGGTTATTATGTTTTGGCCCCGAATCTTTTGACTACTTAAGAAAAAAATTGAGGAAAAAATATTAGTAAAACAAAACGGGTTAGGAACTCCACTCTCCCCACCTACGGCAAGCCATATTAACAGTAGCGTGACGCATTAAACCATGCAACCATCATCGTGGTTCTTATTTAGTTTATAAATTGACTTTGCATCAGAGGTATTTGCTATGACCTAGTGAGAGCGAACAAACGGTTTTGGAGGCATGCCGAGTATCTATTGATTTTCGTTCAATAAATTCTCCAGGGAAACCTGAGTTTTGGGAGGGTGTGTTTTATTTCATTTGAAGTTTGTTTGACTTTGATAATCAGTAAATGAAAATCGTGACAGTCCCTGAGTAAGAGGGGAACGTGGGTTATAGAACGTGGTATTGACCCTCCTGATTCCTATCCACTTTCTTCTTTTACTAGATGAGTGGATTTTTTTTTATTGTATTAGTGGTATTTAACATGCACTTTCTAAGACAAATAATTAGGATACGTATGACTTAGACTTAGACACTAACCTAATCGTTGCATCATAGCTTTAAATTCCTTCGCCCCCCCCCTTTTTTTTCTCTAAATTTCATTGGTAAAGAACATTTGGCCCATATTCAGATTAGAAATTCGCACCCTAAATTCACTTGGAAAATACGTTTATGACTGAGGTAAAATATGTGATAACCGACTCGTCTGGAGTGGGTTGTCGGGGTTCGAATCTGGACAGGGTCTACTGAGAATTGCACTTCTTAATATATTTTTTCACTCATTGTGTGAATGCGGGTGCACAATAACCTGAGATTGCCTTCCTCCTCTTTAGACCATTAGTTTGGACAAGCAAATAGCCCATAATTGGTCACCATAACCGTGATACAAGCTATGCCATTATAGAATACTGTAACTGGCCCCATCCCCCGTCAGGTAGTCAGTCATTTATCAGGATGTCGACAGCAGATAGCGACACATACATTACTACATAAACACAAGTTCAAGCTATAGTGTGTTTATTGGAGTGTTAGCGTTACTAGAGCAATACGACACTATTCAACATAACTATAGTCTTAAGTTACACTAATTAACAAGTGGTTTACCCGTTTGAGAAGTTTAATGGTCTAAGGCGTTATTCTCGTTTTAGACAGACTGACCTGCTGATGAAGGGGAGATCCGGGTTTAAATTCCTGTGGAGTCAGCTCGGCTTGGTTTTACCTAAAATTGTTTATCACTCTCCTTCTACGCAAATGCGGTTAGATCTCCTCTAAAATGCTTCTTTCTTCATCCCTAACCCATTATAGTAGTTATCATGTAAATGAAATACCTGAACAGGTAGTGGTAATACGCGGTGATTTAAAAAAAAAGAAGGAAGTTACGATGTAGCTTATTCGCACGAGGTCCGGACGGTAATCACACAGTCATAAAAGAAAACGTTTGTATATCTTGTTATTAATAATTCACGCCTAAAGGAGATATAATTCCTTATCCAGAGGTACCGAAAGGGTTATCCCACCCCATAATTTCTATCTTGAAGGTGTTAGATTATCTTCAATTTGCCACACTGGCCAATCAGATGCCAGCTAAGTCCTCCAAGAGTGAATGTATATTAGAAAATGTTAAACCACACTCAGGGAATTTCCGCCTGATTGTATATGCATGAGGCAGAAATCATCTAAGGCTTCCAACATATTTTCTCACCCGGGTCCTTGTGTAAAAAGTACAATAAACACTATATACTACATTTATTGAGAAATTGAGAGTGATAAAATACCTTAAAAATACCGAAAAAATACGTTATTTTTGTATCACCAAATCCTACTACTTGGTCATGTTATACGCATTTATGATAACTACCCTAATGTGGTAGAAATGAGGAAGGAAGCATTTTAGAGATAATTTACCCACATTTGAATTGAACTATTTTAGGGAAAACCACCAAACACCCTCAGTAGACCTGACCGGGATTTGAACTCTTGACATTAGCAAGCCAGTCTAACACGAGAGTGACGCCTTAGATCATTCAGGCCAATGAAGCAGGTAAAAAATAATATGTATGCTCGTATTGTACTTGTAACATAATGTAATTATGATTACAGGCTACTCCGCCGCTGCGCTGCTCGCCATCTTGTTTGCCATCCCTTTCGGTCTTAGAGTACTGGTCCATCAGGAGACCGGCCGCTGGACCAACATGCTACAAGGCTTCTATCACGCCCACTTGGAACTGTTCCTGGGAAATGCTTGTCTTGGTGAGAGAGCTGAGTAAATATTCTTAATTATCCACTGACTCTCTTAATGGTGGCACTTCGCTCAGAGATACTGATCCTTTAGTTCAAAGGCTCTTCAATACTTTGCCATAAGGGGTTTATCAAAGCTTCAAGTATGGGTCGAAAAATAAAGGATAAAGAGAAGGGTGGGTGGTTATTTAAGTAGTTTATTCGAGAGAGAGTGAAACTCTGTAAAATTATTTAATAAGGAAGAAATATGAGGTAAAATGTGTGGTTTTATACTACTCAAGTTGGGCTAGCATTTTAAAATGTATTTTTAGCACGGCATCTTACTACCCGTTCGGGCTATATGCGTATGTACTAATTCTAATGATAGCTTTAGGGATTATTATGGTCATGTTCATAGGAGGTTTACCTGCACTTGCATGGAGGGTGCGGAAAACAAATATTGGGAAAACCACCCTTAGTACACCCGACCGAGATTTGAACCTCAATCTCCCCACCATCGACAGTCAAATCTACAGCGATAGTAGTACGCTTGACCATGTGGCCACTGAAACGCCTTTAGGATACTATTTAAAACGCGGAGATTAATTGTAACTATTTTTTTTAGCCGTTCCCTACCGAATTAAGTATATAAAAAAAACTTGCTTTTGGCTATGTGTCTGAAAATTTCAAAACTATCTGAGAAAAGTGCAATTTCATAAAACGAAAATGACTTTAAAAAGTAATTTATCAAGTTAAAGGGAACTGATTTTTTATAGCATTTACTTCAAGGAATATTATACAAAAATTACAAATTTTAATGACGAGGCTGCAATAAATATTTAATTTAAACTTATTAGGTAAATGTATGGACATGGTTCATGACATCATAAATATAAATAGTATGGTGCACTACACACAATCTTTCTTTTATCCTAAAATAAAGAGACATCTACCTGAAACTCGTAAAATGTTGTACATAGATAATATACATTGCCGCAGAAACACTGTAAAAAGAGCATAAGTAAAATAATATACAATGCCACAGAAACATTTAGTAAAGAGTAATATCTTTGTCCATCTAAAACCATAGCTCTCAATTTCATGTTTCAAAGTTACTCATAAAAATGTATAAATATTTGTGCTATAGCTCAGAAATGATTGGTTTTATAAAGTTACATTCCAAATTAAACAATTTGTAATTTGTATATTCCTATAACTTTAAAAAATTGCACAGTTTGGGGGCCACATGGTATGAAGCGTCACTCTCGCAATACATTTATTTCAAATTTAACCTCCTCATCCCTGGACCTCATTAAAGTAATTAGTACATATGCATATAACTTAATCGGGTAGTAAAAGTTGGTGACTAAAAAACCCTTTACAATAATACTATAAGATCAAAATTGGAAATTTCCACTTCTATCAAGTATGCTTACCCTTAAACTCATTTTCATGGAAAAATTAGGGTTGCCATTTTGTTCGTAATATTAAGTAATGTCTGGATACAAATTTTAATCAAAATCGTTTGAGCGAATTTTGAGAAAATCTATTTTATCTCATTTTGCCCTTCAGTAAATTACCCTAAATTTAAGGTAAGATGTATAACTCCAAAAATACTGAGGAAACCTTTTAAAACTATTAGTACCAATTTTAGTCAGATAAATAATAGGTTTTTAGTTCTATTCAGCAACAGACAACATCATAAAAACAACTTTTCAGTTTCAGAGAATTATTAAACGTCGACATTTATCAAAATTTAGATTATTTTGACGATAACAATACTTGTTTCTCCAAGAGGTCTATCGAAAGAGAAAATTGAAAAGGCCTCTAATTTAAAAAAAATTAACTGTGGTTTTGCAAATAAAAAAAAATCTCAAAAATTCAGAAATATCGTTGAGACTTACATCAAACTGTGTTATTATTATCACCTTGTCTTACTACCCATCCGAGTTATAAGCTCTTACGCTAATGTGTAATGATAGGGTGATTGTGAGATTAAATGGAGGACTTACAGTTTAACGTGGAATCCAAACCACGGTGGAGGCCTGGCATTCCACACATTCACAAGTTGTGATTAATACACGTCTTGTCAGAGGTGAAGGCAGGGTCTGGTAATCAGATACATATTTGCTGGGATTAAGGATTGAACCCCAGACACCCAGTACAGAATTCCAACATCTTACCCTTAGACCACCAGGTCACATATAAACTGTGTTACTTGCATAAGAAAGAAAGTTGACTTTAGTGAATTTTTACTTTGAAAAGACTCGTTTAGTATCAAATAAACAGATACATCCTATTTTAAACTCAATTAACGCTTCGATCGATTTGTGGTTATGACTTTTTTAGTGATACTAATACAAAGTAATTATTTTAGTGTAAATGGCTTCTCCGACTGTGAATTTATTCTTCATGTCACAGATTCCCAACCATTTCTAGTCAACAAACGTGGAAATTATTAGTTTAGAATAAAACGGTACACGGGTTGTTGGACAAATCAAGATTTTTTTTCCATTATAGGTTTAATCAGGCGCAAATATGAGATGAGGATACGATAGAACGGGGGAAAGGTGTAAAGGTAGGGCTTGACTCTTCTGCGTATGGAATGTACAAATGAAAAAGGGAAAAAGTCACACTAATCATAATTTCCAGGACAACAAATGTTATCTCTCACACCCCATTAGGACCCCAGTAAATATTTTTTTAACTTAATTTAAATTTGACACATACCCCTTAGCCATAATATAAAGTTATTCAGAAAGGTCTCAAGATTGTCTAACAGATGGCAGCACTAACTCAAGTTGGGCTAAAGTAGGACTCTCCCCCTATTCCCTCTGTATTCTTAAAATATACTTGATTGACTCATGAATGGACTAAAGAACATCTAAATGTGAATTATTTTAAATAATATTGATTCTCAGCAAAAATATATTAATTTATATAGGTATTTCTAAAAATACAATTATAGCTGTAAATTTATTTATATTTTAAGGGTCACCGATTATAAAGCTCTTATATAAGCTATATATAATATTTGTATAGTTATATTGGAACCTTGTATCGACCACAATATCCATTCGACACTCAACTTCATAATCAGATGTTCAATTATTATTATTATATAAGTAGTAACAATTGGTAGGCTTAATATTGAGGTTTAGAGGTAAAAAAAATTCAAGGGATATTAATCCAGCCACTATAAATAGTATCGTTTTATTGTTTGGGAACCTGGAATTGTTGAAATTAGAAAACATATATTCAAATACAATAGAAAAGCTTATTAATAAAACTCGTTTGCCATTTCAATTAGTTGTCACCTCTGACAAGACATGTATTAATTACAGCTTGTGAATGTGTGGAATGCCAGACCTCCCCCGTGGTTTGGATCCCACGTTAAAATTTAGGTCCTCCATTTCATCTCACAATCACCCTACCATTACACATTACCGTAAGTGCGTATAAACCAAACGGGTAGTAAGCCGTGGTGATAATAGTAATAATAATAATAGTTGTATAAGTTAAATTGTTTTTTGTATAAAATCTAACAAAAGTTTTCAAAATGTTAATGTAAAATTAACTTTAGTAATCACAACACCAGTTGAACAAAGCAATGACATTTTAAAAATTATAAAGAAAACTACTACAGGAGATGAAATTAATTCTACTTTCCTGAAACATTTTCTTGTTTTTTATTTGCCTAAAATAAAAATAAAGCGACTTTTCAATTTTTTTCTTTTAGAATATTTAATATCAGGTGCTTCTATGGTGAAATGGTCTAGTAATAGACTGGGATGCCGATGATGGGGAGGTAGTTTCAAACCCCAGTTGGGTGTAATGATAGTGCGTTTTCCTAAATGGTTTCTCCCTCTCCCTCCACGTGAATGTGTTTACACTTCCTCTAAATTTTACTTTCCCCTTCTCTACTTCATTAGTTTAAGTATATAGCTCGAGTAGGTTGGGAGACTTGGAGGGGAAAAAAAGCACAATATCTTAGTTTTCTTGTGCGAATGCGTTTTTACCAATTATATTTCTCAAAACTCGAGCTTCGCCATCTTGAAATCATCCAAATACGAATTCCTATTTTTTCTAATGGTCATCAAGTCATTCACAAGCTGAAAATCAACAACAATGACTTAAATACATAATAATAATAATTAGTAGTAGTAGTAGTAATAGTAGTAATAGTAGTAATAGTAGTAATAGTAGCAATAGTAGCAATAGTAGTAATAGTAGTAGTATTAGGTGTTCTGTCCTAGGACAAGTACATTCGTTTTGTTAGTGAGCTTAGACGGCCAATGTGATAAAAAATAATAATAACTTGTGTGCCATACTGTGACACACTGTAAGTGTATAACTCGAGCGGGTAGTAAGTCTTTTGGTACAAAAGAAAACACTGGACATAATGAAAATACTATTCTATTTTGAAAGAAGGATTAATTTAGTGCGCTCAATATAGTTCCGAGCACTCAGGTATTAAAGGATAATACAGTAGCCTCGTGGCTTCTTTGGTGCTGACTGACAGCTCACGGCTGACGTCTGACAGTAAACATTTAGGTATATAGCTATATTTTGACCGTCAGAAGTGACAGCTGCTAAACACATGTTTGTTCAGATTATATGGTTTGGCGTAGGGATACATCATATGGTCTGCCAACTTTTCAGAGCTGTCAGCTGACAATTTTTGTAGGTATAATCAGATTTGTTAGCTATAGCAAATTATGTTACTGATTATTTTGCTTGAAACAACAAAAAAGTTTTGAATACGAAGTCAAGAGTTTGAAATAATTTGATTAATATCTCCTGCGCATTCTATGATGGAGAAATTTAACGTTTGTTCTTTCGATCACATTTAAATCTAAAGCTTTCTCTTAAATTAAAACCACTTTCACTTTTTGAGGTAGGTTTTGTTATGTTTAGAATAAGGAAGAGGAAAAATTGATAGAATAACGTAAAAGGGAACGTATGTAATATGGTTTTATCACATAAAAAAGAACACGGCTCCCACATAATATTGCTTGTCACTGAACGAAGAGGAAAACTAATCATTACCACACAATATCCCACCCAAGTTTCATTCTATCGGAACTCATTAGAAGAAACACACAACTAACCTTCCTAAAAATCATTCACAATATGTCAAAAAAATATAATATATTAATGAACAATTTTCATCCACCTATCTGATAGTAGCTTTCTTGTGATACTGAAAATAATTGGTCAATAGTTGTATTGATTACAGGGTAATTTAAGGGTTTTAACATCCTTTCAAGACAGTAAGTAATATTATTATTATTAGCACCGCGTCTTACTACCCGTTCGGGCTATACGCACTTACGCAAATGTGTAATGTTAGGGTGATTGTGAGATGAAATGAAGGACCTACAGTTTAACGTGGAATCCGAACCACGGTGGCGACCTGGCAGTAAGTAATACATTTAAAATTATTTGCAATTAATTATTATTATTATTATTAGCACCGCATCTTACTACCCGTTTGGGCTATACGCTTAAGTACTAATTACGCTAATGGTTTAGGAATTGGGACAGTTGAATTTAGAGGAAGTGAATCCACATTTGAGTGGAGGGAGAGTGTAAAACCATTTAGGAAAAACCACCCCAGCTAACCCGACCAAGATTCGAACCTCGATCTCCCCGTCCTTGGCAGTTGAGCTCAACACGACTAGCGCGTTAGTTAACTACGCCACTGAGACGGGTAATGATAAGTTATTTCGTATCTCCTAGAATTTTGGAGATATGATCAAAAATTGAAATTAACACTTATGTGGAATCTCCATTAAAAATTATATTCACAATTTTTGTTTGCAATGTCAAACAGTCCCTAAATACGAATTTAAATCAAAATCATTATAGCCGATTTTTAGAAAACGGATTCTTTGTCCCTCATCCATTAAGTAAACTGCTGTTAATTTTAAACGTATGCTGCATCTAATTAATATAAATCCTTTATAGAATCCTAATTAAACCCACGATACAAAGCTTTAGCCCAATCTATTAAATGGTCGTCTATTGTTAATATATTATAATAGCTTTTTGGGTGACAACTCTGGCTTAAACCGATGATATGGTTTGGCACTAAAATTATTTCTAGCACATAATTGAAAACTTCTGTACATTAATTATACAACTACATTTTAGTTTGTTTTTTAAAGATGTACTAAAAAATTGTTTATAAAAAGCTTGTGTGTAAGGACTTACAAAAAAAAGTTATTTGTATGTTATATACAGCTAAAATTAAAGAAAATCATACGTGTATTTAAACTAATATTTTTATAAACAGTTATTTGTATCTCCTAAAAAAATATAAATGGAGTTGTCTTGTTATTGCACCGGGGTCTTCAATTATTCTGATATATGTTATCTAAAACACACAAATGTATCATGAAGCAGGCCCACAAACATAATCCATAATCTATCTACATGAATTCATATTTTATTGTTGAGCGAGTCAAGTCAGAGAGTGATTTGTTACTATTGCTGTCAATCTCAATCTAGTACAAAAAGTATTGAAGTCAGGCCATTATAGTGGACTAGGCTAGGCGCAGAAAAAAGACTAAAGCAGTTAATTTGGGTAATAAAATTATTTGGTGTTAATATTATGGGACATTTTATCCCGATTGTAACAGTCCATATTACGAACAAGGGAAAATCCGTCCATATTGCGATCACACCCAAAATATTATTGCCTTTTAAATAACAAGTATCTAGATTGTAAACAAATAAAATAATTCATGGAAATCACTACGTGAAGGTGGTGTAAGGAGCTGCCGACAGCACCCACTGGTCACATGAGCAGTTCCCCTAACCTAACCTAACCTAACCTTACCTAGAAATACTCGTGTTTTGTGATCTATTTAAATTTATACTGACAAGACTGAAAGGCCGTAATACTTCTGGGCACACGTGGGCCACCCCTATTAGAAAATTAGGGGCGGTATGACATGTCAAACATGGTGTGTCCCACAATCTGGATCTCTCCTCATTTGTCAAAAGCAGATAATCCTCTCCAGGTACCCATGTGTTCGCAATATGGACTATTCGCCATCATAACGACACCTTATGGAAGTGCCTTGAGTGTCTTTAGTCAACATTAGGAGTTATTAAGTGGAAATATTTTTTGATAGTTGGATAAAGTATTCGTAAATATTATACAATACTCAAATAAATATTTTTTTATCAAACTAACAAAAAATAAAAATATACAGCTAAAGGGTGACCTGGTGGCTTAAGGGTAAGGTATCAGACTTTTATGCTGGGAACTGGGGTTCAATCCTCGGTCCCGGCACAGATTTATCGAATTGCCAAACCCTTCCTTCACCTCTGACAAGACATCTTGTGAATGTGGGAGAATGCCAGGCCTCCACCGTGGTTCGGATTCCACGTTAAACTGTAGATCCTCCATTTAATCTCACACTCACCCTACCGTTACACATAAGCGTAAGTGCGTATAACCCTAAGGGTAGTAAAATGTGGTTCTAATACTAATATTAATATACAGCTAAGGATTTAATATAGCTTAGTTATCAAATAATCTATTTTATCTTAAAACTATTGTGTATATGCGTGTAGTGAGTATAACCCGAATGGGTAGTAAGACGCGGTGCTAATAATAATAATAATATGCGTGTAGGTGCGTGTTTCTTAATTGCACTGTACGTGATATCAAAGGTATTATTAATTTTGCATTTGGATTACTTACAGATTATATAAATGTCAAGTTCCTTAGTTTGATTTTCCAGTAATAAAAAAGGTTGGTGTTCACATTCCAGTTGGGTACGAGGTTTTTTATTACTAGATAATTTCACGGTCTCCCTCCAAACAAGCTTCAGTTTTTTTACTATGAAAATCTAGCTTCCTAATCCCTAACACCTGAGCTTAATTAATATTCATGTAAATGTGTACTTCAACGCAGTGAAAAAAAAAGAAAAGTGAAAGCTTACATGTTCTACAAAACGTTACTTAAAAGCGTATGATGAGTGTAGTAATGGAATACACACGTTAAATTGAAATATGCTCCAACTCAAATAACAAAAAGATTACATCAGAATAAATAAACAGTGTTTTACATCGAATATATAAATCTACCAAATCTCAATAAGTTTATTAGTTTATTTATCACCACGTTTTACAACCTGCTCAGGCTATACACATTTAATATAATTACTATAATGGGGTAAGCAGGAGGATATAAGTATTTTAGAGATAATCTACCCGTATTTGCGTGGAAGTAGAGGGAAAAGCAATTTAAGAAAAACACAACCTAATTAGATTTGAATGGAATTCGAACCCTGGTCTTCCCCGCCATCAGCAGGCCAGAGTGACACCTTAAACCGTGCGACCGTGAAGCGAAGGAGTTTACTAGTTAATATGCCTTTACTTGTAGTGTGATGGGGAGGTCGAGGTTTGAATTCCAGTTGATTCTATATAAGATGGTTTTTCCCCTCCCACCACGAGGATAAGTTTTCATAGTTATTTATTCCTCATTGCTAATCTTTAGTGTAGTCTTTTTCGGACATCTCAAACAGGTGTTAAGTCACAGTTAGAAAAAAAAAAAATCAGAAAAATAGTATTTTGAGGACGAGCATATATAGCCTATAATTGTATAACACATTTATAGTTTTGAGGAACCACATACATAGCATCTCTAGTTCAATGTTTTGTTTCCAGGAGTTGGTGTGATGATGCTACTGATACTGACAGTGGAGCGATATGTGTCCGTGTGCCAGCTTGGAAAAAGAAGGCCACTCATGGGGCCCCCTCACCTCATCGTGGCCCTCATACCTCTGTTCACCTTCCTGGTATACCTACCCACCGTATTCCGGTCCGAACTACGCCGCTGTGCAATGTCTGGAGGTACCTACATCTATTACAAGCGGGGGAACGCCCTCTTCCAACGGTCCACCTTCTACGCCGTGTACAAAGTACTTCTGGAGATTTTATTCAAGGTGGGGCCCACCATACTCTTGGCAGTACTCAACTTGAGAATCACGATAGTCTACAGACAAACCTGCGAAAGACGTCGTGGCATGACCCTCAGCAGAATGACTTCTTCTGAAGGGGGGGATCCCAGGAAGTACGCCGAAGAGCAAAGGTTGATCCTACTCCTAGGAAGCTCTTCAATCTTGTTCCTAGTGTGCGTCTCTCCTATGGTCATATTGAACGTCACTTTATCGGAACAAAATTTAAACCAGTATTCTTACCAAGTCTTTCGTGCCATCGCTAATCTATTAGAAGTGATTAACTATTCCATAACTTTCTACATCTATTGTTTCTTCTCAGAAGATTTCCGCAACACGTTGTTTAGTACTTTTAGATGGCCTTGGGTCGCAGACAAGAAATCTTGTCCCGGCACGAAAGCGGCCATGGATAAGAAGCTACTGGCTTGCAAGCCGAGTTCGCCACCTACCACCACTACCACCACCAACAACGTCACAGGCGCGAGTGCCTGTTTGCCAGTGGCGTCTTCCAGCACCGCCCATAAGCTGTGGCAAAGGCTATCTGGCTGCACCGGATCTAAAGATAGATGTAGCTACAGCCAAGCGGAAAAGGCGAGTGTTTAACATTCCTGAAAATGTCCAAGTAATTAGAGCTCCTCCTCTTCAAGAGTATCAAGTCTAAAATGCCACTACTGTCCAGTGATGGTATTTATATTTAAGAGAAACTAAACTAATATTTGATTTTATACGCATACATTTAATAACTTATTATTTTTATATAATAAACTGTTCGAAAACCGACAAAATGATGGCCTAAAGATACAAGAATAAAAAGAAGAAATAGCACTTGAAAGTGATATTATGTGATATTGTTCTAGAAATTATGTGATTAACATTGCTCAGAGTAGATTCAGATTAGAAGCCGTTAGGAATGATTAGATTACTGTAGACAATATTATAATAAATTGGGGACCCGAACGTACCAGCCTCAATAACCTTTTAACAGTATAGAGACAATAAATAATTCAATTTTTTGCTATATATAATAAAAAAATCTTAGAATCAAATAAATAAATATACATGTAATATCATTCATAATAAATATAAGTATGTGTATACTAAAAATGATGATATGCATGTTTTTATATGCTTTTAATGAAACACAATATATTGATTGAAATGAAATTTAAACTCTTGTAACATGCTCAATTTGAGCCGTACTAAATGTTGTTCAATTAACAACATATCCCTGATTTATATTCCAATTTAAATAAATAAGTCATGTTGTAGGAATAACCTCTAAATTTGTAGTTGCTTAAAAATTCTGAAAATACGCTAGTATGGAAATTTCTTCAACTTGTATCTAGTATTAAGCATCTAGTAAAATGTTTTTAAAAGGATTATTTTAATATTTTCCATTTAACTGTATCTAAACAAAGACCAAAAGTAAAAAAATAAAGATGGGCAAACAAAATGGATTTATGTTTGAATAAATATTAATCATATTTATTTGGTCAAAATGGGTTATTTGTGAATACAATATAAAGTAAAATGTTTTATTAACATAATGTCGCTCATGGGGTATTGAAAAATAATAATACTTAGGGAAACATAGCATTAAAATAGATTTACGTCTAAGGGAGTTATTAATTAATTCATTATTAAATCATTTAATAAACTAATTATTTGGAAACATAATATGGAAATACATAAAGCTAAAGCACTATACAACTCAAATTTTAAAATATGATGAAACTTGTGTTTTTTTACATCTTTGATAAATAGGCTGATATCTAATAATAAAATTATTATTCATTGGGGTTTTTCAATTCAATGATGATAGATCATGTCACTTGTATACATAAAAGAAAATAATCCTTCTATATAAATCAAATTGTCCGTGCAATTAAGGCTTGAGAGAAAAATATATAATTTATTAAGTATATCATATTACATAATAAACGAATACATTTCAGTAAAACACCAAAATCTGTATTATTTTATTCATGAAAAATGATATCGCATAATTTTGATCGGAAAATATTGCCACAGCTATTGTTGTACCATCATGCATAATGAGAGGTTTTAGTATCTTCAATAACATTTATGATCCATTGTACCGTCCGTTGAATTTCACTTTCTCAAATGCATATACTTGACTTTATTTTAATCTTGTGGTTATTGAAATTAATTGCCATATTTAATATCTATTTTCACATTCAATGGACTTGGAAGTATTAAAAAAGTCTATGTAATATGCCGGGTGATATTAATAATATATATCACAATATTTCAATCATGAGTTGAAAAATACTTCCTGTACATGAAAATAGAGCCCACGTATTCTTTTCGTTATACATATAAATTAATTATGTTTGTTAATTTTATGTAATGTGAAACAAACATTTTCAATTTAATCAAAATAAATAAAACTTCGGTAAATTATTTAATAGCTTTTATTATTATTATTATTATTATTATTATTATTATTAGCACCGCGTCTTACTACCCGTTCGGGTTATACGCACTTACGCTAATGTGTAATGGTAAGGTGATTGTGATTGTGAGATGAAATGGAGGACCTACAGTTTAACGTGGAATCCGAACCACGGTGGAGGCCTGGCATTCCCCACATTCACAAGAAGTCTTTTCAGAGATGAAGGAAAGGTTTGGTAATCAGATAAATCTTTGCCGGGACCGAGGATTGAACCCCGGCCGCCAGCATAGAAGTCTGACACCTTACCCCTAGACCACCAGGTCACCTAATATAGCTTATATTATTATTTTTAATATATTTTTTAATGTTAAAAGGTTTTACTCTATTAAACTTACGAGTCAAATTTGGTTTTCTATATTATTTTAATGTCAAAATAGTACAAAGAATAAAATTTTTTTTAGGTTTTATTAATGTGTATATTTAAAGATAAAAGATATAAAATAATGTTTATGTTCAATCAAACAAATTACCATAAGAAATAACAACAAAACAAGCTATACATTCCTGTAACTATCTATTTACAATTTTTAGTTAAACGTAAGAAATCTGTTTTCATTACTACACATTATCATATTAAAACACGTGGTTTATTTAACTGGCCTAAGCATAGTCAGTTGATCTCATATATCGCTAAAGCAAATGTTACAAAATGAAATTGTATTTAATATGTTCATAAAAAGGTAGATGACATATGTATTGTTGATAATAACTTCCAATAAATGAAGTGTTTGTGCTAATTTGTCCTGTATACAATTTTATTTGAAGTTTTAGTTAATTATGTGGTATTAAGAACATGAGAACTCATTGCCACAATTGCACAATATACAGTAGTGTTTGGAGGAGTACTTGTACAATTCCACCTCATTATACACACTTTAAAGTCCATTCTAAATTTGTTCCATCTGCGTCTAAATACTCTCACGTATTTACAGTTATAACATTTCATTTACGATTGTGCATATTGTTTGTATCAATACACACCCATTTTCTCCTTTATTATAACTCTTATGCTCTTTTTACTCTGATCTGAAAACTTACACAGTAAACACAAAATGAAAAATGGTGACCGAGGTTAACAACACCAAAGAGAACAAACAAGAAGTTAAAAGGTCTGCAAACGAGAATAATTAATGATAAAAATCTTAAAAGCTTTTTAGTTAGTAGCCATAGTAAGTAATATTCACGAAACTCTTTTTCAATTCAAATAAAGAGACGAAAAAATAATTGTAAGTAAATATTTTGGGAAAAGTGATACTTAAAATAATATTCTGGTAGAAAAGAATTTTTGTAGCATGCAAATCATTTTTTTGGTAATTAAATCCTACTAAATTAACAGAATAGTTTTATAGGTAGGTCTTATTAAAATTTTCTTAGAAAGAGTATTTTATTAACATTTATAAATATATTAATGCTCATCCTAACAAAATCAAGCTGTAAAAATATATCTGCTTACTCTTAATATTACTATGAAAAATTAAAATTCAATCATATATGGTTATATTAAATTATACCTGCATATCACCATTATTATCACCTTTTGAAAACGTTTTGTTTGACAATGGAAAGGGAAAAATAAATATCTAAGTATTTTAATATTCAACTAAGAAAATTTGTTTTTAACACCATCCTTATCATAGTGTAATTTTTATTCTACTTTTCTAAGCATTAACTTATCCGGAACGAAAAAACTCGAGAAAACAAATGCTATAAATATCTAAGCTGTACTTCATGCTGTGTAATAGGCTAATACGTCTCGTGAAAATCTATACACCTAATAAATTAATTGGGTGTCAGGATTAATACAAATACTAAGTCAATTCTTTTGTGAAAATATAATAACTTAAAGGTAAGTATTAAACCTAAATTACAATAAAAAAAATTCAAGTACAAATCTAGTTTCTCCCCCAAGTTACCACTCAAAATATACCTAATAGAAAGGAAAAATAGGTTTGTGATTTTTAAATATAAAATGAAACGTTTTGTTCAAATTAAAAAGTGAACTAGTACTGATATTTAAAAAAAAAATCCTTTATTAATTGCAAATATTTTGTGTTGTTTTAAATAACTTTGGTGTGTATTAAATTTTTAAAATACTAATATGAATAATGTGTGGACGAATAAAAGTTGCTATTATTAAACGTTATTAATAAGCAATAATCCGATACCTTAGCTCACTAGAGATACACGCTTTTTAATGAGCTAAGTGTCCCGGGTTCGATTCCTGGCATGGCCGATAATTTATCACTGGTGAAATGTAGGTTTACACTTTCACATTGATAAATCAAAAGCCGGGGACTAGATTCTGTGCCTGTCCTAGTCAGCCAGTAGTGTAAAATATATGGCTTGAATAAAAAACTGACCTAGGCCAAAAAACAATCGAGAAACAATAATGGATGTAATTAATAAGCAATACATATTTAGTTTACCATCAAACTTATGAGAAATTTACTAAAAAATAAACACAGATTGCTATGGTTTGTATATACCTGGGAGCGGAAGTGTTGAGTTCCTCCGCGGATACAAAGAGTCCATTAGCAATATTCTCTTTCCTCCACGACACCTCAAGGAAACGATTATAAGTATACACTGATTTTGGTTGGAAGAACCGTTTGAAAAATACAAACATTTTTCTTGGCAGCCAAGATTAATAACATATTACTTTATTAGTGTGTTATTTTATAGGTATCGTTAATATATATCACAAGTGACAGCTGCATATAACATGACTTGACGTAGGAATATATTAAATTTGTTTTTGAAGTAACTACCAGACACTGTTCTTTCTAACAAAATCATGGTATAGTCTTAGTGCAATAGTCTATCTTCCTATTTCAACGACTTCTATGAAGGAGGTGATGAAAGAAGGGAAGGAAGGAGGTGATGAAGAAGGGGAGGAAGGAGGTGATTAAGGAGGGGAGGAAGGAGGTGATGAAGAAGGGAAGGAGGGAGGTGATGAAGAAGGGAAGGAAGGAGGTGATGAAGAAGGGAAGGAAGGAGGTGATGAAGAAGGGAAGGAAGGAGGTGATGAAGAAGGGATGTAAGGAGTTGATGAAAGAGGGAAGGAAGGAGGTGATGAAGGGAAGGAAGGAGGTGATGAAGAAGGGAAGGAAGGAGGTTATGAAGAAGGGGAGGAAGGAGGTGATGAAGGAGGGGAGGAAGGAGGTGATGAAGAAGGGAAGGAAGGAGGTTATGAAGAAGGGGAGGAAGGAGGTGATGGAGGGGAGGAAGGAGGTGATGAAGAAGGGAAGGAAGGAGGTTATGAAGAAGGGGAGAAGGAGGTGAGGAAGGAGGTGAAGAAGGGGAGGAAGGAGGTGATGAAGGAGGCGAGGCAGGAGGTGAGGAAGAATGTGATGAAGGAGGGGAGGAAGGATGATTTTAAAGTTAGGCTCGTACTAGGTTATTGCACTAGGACGACTTATAATCGCTTCCATGAGCTATCGTGGAAGAGCTGCATTCCTCCCAGTGAAGGAACACGGCTATGGAATTAGGGTGGGATGGAAGGGGACGCTAGAAAATGCCAAAATTTTGTCAGTTTTTATAGTAGAACAAATTTTGGCCAAAGTAAATAAAATATTGCTTCAGTATAAACGTAGAATTTTATTTTATTCACATGATGACCTAAATTTCCTTGAATATCTGTCAATTATATACTGGAATTTAATGACAAATTTTTGCTCTTCATTTAAAAAAGTATTTTTAGATAATGGCACCATACTCATGATAGATATTCAAGAACTGTTGTTATAAAAATTTCAAGAAAATCAAACTATGTTTAGAATAAAATTATATTTTATTTATTTTGGGCAAAAATAGTTTTGCCATAAACATCGGAAAAAAACACTGGCCCTTTCTCGCATCCCCTTCAATTGCACTTTAAGGAACCTATTCGAACAAGAACAAGAGGGGTCTGAGAGGGGAGTGGGGGAGGCGGGGGGGGGGCTAAATCAGGTCTCATGAAGGAATTCGACCGTGCCCACTGGGAGATCGGAGTTGAGGTCCAAGCAGGATATTTTGACGATGGGAATTTACTCAATCGTTTCTCACTATTCTTCCAAGTTAACACGTGCACATTCCTTCTAAAGTGTATCTTCCTTATATACAGTAGCCCCATGGCTTCTTTGGTGCTGACTGACAGCTCACAGCTGACTTCTGACAGTCAACATTTAGGTGTACACCTAAATTTTGACTGTCAGAAGTGACAGCCGTTAAACACATGTTTTTGCAGATCATTTGGTTCGGCGTAGGGTTACATAATTTGGTCTGGTAACTTTTCAAAGGCTGTGAGCTGTCAATCAGCACCAAAGAAGCCATGGGGCTTCTGTATACAACATTGATGTAAAAGTTAGCAACATGTTTCACTAAGCGTATAACGCTTATGTCCTAGTTACCTTAATGTTTTATAGCTGAGGAATGATGAATTTAGAGGATGTGCCTCCGCACTTGCGTGGATATGAGAGTTAGAAACCCGTTTATTAAAAACTACCCTCAGTACACCTGACCGAGTCTTGAACCCCAATCTCCATCATCGAGTGTGAGTGTGAAACCATAGAGCTTACAGCCACTGAAGTGAGTAATGAAAAATTATCATTGTAATAATATAATATTTTAGATTATAAACACTAGAATAATAAAAACTAGAAACATTATATATTGTTGTGTCGTTTTGGTATAGAGAATAGTTTTGATGACTAAATCAAATTTTTATTTTGTTAGGACCAATGTTTACATATCAGTGGAAAAAATAAGTTTAGCTTTCAAGAAAACGATATCTAATTTGATGCACCTAGATTTTTTTTAAACTCTCCTGTCATCCTGTTACTATCTCACTTTTGTTGTTATCATTCCTTAGAACAGATAAGTGTTTATCAGCACTTGGGACTTAGCTTATAATGACCTCCATTCATTCATACCTTATCTTCTTCCGTCCTTGTTGATGAATAAGAAACTTTGACTCGACCATGATTCGAACCAACAACTCAGAGGCGCAGTTTCTTATCAATCATGTTCAAAGAATATGTCTTATCAGTCATGCTCAAAGAATATGTTTCTGGGTATTACAATTTTTACTTACTAACGGAATAGCCTAGGTATTTATTTTATGAACTACTGTACTTTCTTTTTAAAACCGTTGTCATCTACGATTGCACATAGTTGAATTTAACGGAGAGCTCAAGTTGGAAACGTGGCCCATTTTACTAGGCTGGAGTTCCCCCCATTTTTATTTTACCAATTTATCTCCATATAAAATGCTAGCTTTATTTATCTAAATACACCATCCTTATTTTTACCTGATACATCAAACAGTTGACAGCCGGTAAATTGAGAAATAAAAAATTTAAAAATATATATATATAACAGGGTTCAATCCATTAATTTGGAAATAAGGAAAAGGTTCTTGAAATCATTTCACTTTATAGATGCACCATTTACCACTTTATAGATGAACCATTGATGCAACTGAAAGAAATAGATTAAAAGCATTTGAAATCTGGTGCTATAGAAGAATGTTGAAAATTCCGTGGTGGCTGGTAGTATTAAATTCAGAAGTTCTAAGAAAAGCAAACAAAGAAAGAAACTTTGGAAAGATATATATCAAAGAAGAGTTAACATGATAGGCCATATACTGACACATTATAATTTGACGAAGATAGTTATTGAAGGAGATGGGGAAGGGGTAAATTTAAGAGGGTGACCAAGATTGGAGGACATCAATAAGATAACGAACTAAGAAGGTATTAAGTTGTTGTGAAAAAAAATGGCCAAAGATAGGCAAAACTGGAAAACTGCAACAAATCAACAATAAAATTGATGACCTAACGATGATTAAAGATAATTTGTGTTCTATATACCATGATAATTTATTTTGTTTGAAATCTTATCGTTAACTTATTTTTTTATTTTCATCACTACTTATTGAGGTCCCAAGGCCATAAAATAACAGTGATATCAAACGTGTGACTGGCAATTTGTATTTAGTAGTGTTTGCGACAGTGTTCAAGATGGTACTTACAGTGAAAACAGAGGTATGGTGAGAACAACAAACATCACGGAAAAATAGATAGATAAATATTAATTTGTGAGTTTTAATAAAGTGTTACTAGGACTTAATATAAGACTTTAAAAAAATCTTTTTTTAACCAACGTGTCTTACTATTAGTTCGGGTTATACGATTATATACTAACTACGCTAATATGTTAGGGATGATAAAAGTTGCATTTAGAGGAGTTGTAACCACATTTTCTTTAATTAAGAATAATAATTTAGGAATAAATAAACTCAATCTACCAAATTGGAATTCAAACCCAATATCCTCGTCATTAGTATTTCAGTCTCTTGCGAGATTGACACCTTAGATCAATCAACCACCGAAGTCAGTGTTTGTTGTGAAATAACTAACCATGGTAATTTAGCTATAATCAATGATAAATACACTTTGACATGCTTTGTGTGTTTTATATTATTATTATTATTATTATTATTATTATCAGCAGCACCGCGTCTTACTACCCGTTTGGGTTATACTCACTTATGCTAATGTTTATTGGTAGGGTGATAGTGAGATGAAATGGAGGACCTACAGTTTAACGTGGAATCCGAACCACGGTGGAGGCGTGGTATTCCACACAATCACAAGTTGTATTAATACATTTCTTGTCAGAAGTGAAAGAAGGGTTTAGCAATCAAAAAAAATCTTTGCCAGGACCGAGGAGCCCCAGCATAGAAGTATTACACTTTACCCCTTGACCGCCAGGTCACCTATTACTGTTAATAAATAGAGTATATCCCTATTAGGTTAAAATTAAGATTTGTGCCCAATTCTTATCTGTGGATCATACAAAAATGGTCGAAAATTACCTTTTAAATAGAGTTTTTATCCAAATAACATTCAATATTTTGACAATGTTCAGTATTTTAAACACTGACTAATGCCAACTTCGGTGGACGCAGAATCTAATGTGCTACTATCGCAGTGTACTAGAATGCTGAAATCAGTGAAATCAAGGTTCGAATCCCAGTAGGGAGTATTGAGGGTGTTTTTCTAAATTATTTTTCCCTCTCCCTTTAAGAAAATGCGAGTAGGCTTCTTCAAAATTCAAATTTCCTTATTTCCATATCCTTAGCTTAAGTTGAGTTTAGTTGCGATTGTAGCTCTATCAATCAACTCTTCATGTTAATTAGGTGTAGAAATTACAGAAAGGAGGTAAAAGCAGCTATATCCTTTTTTCTCAACTACAATAAGACAAAATCAAATTGAGAATAAATTCAAAGAGTGTTTGCCGCTAATATAGAATCGGCTTTTTTTTTACATAGATAGAAAATAATGATTCTTTTTAGAAAAGACGAGAAATTTTTATCGATAAAAATAAATAAAACATACGCATAAATAATTGCATTAAATCATAATGATTGCTTAGTAAAATGTTCATATTACATTACATATTAAGTCGGTATATTTTTAGCACCACGTTTTAATACATTTTCATGAGTTTATACGTATATGTTATTCAAGTTTATAAGTCAGGGATGAGGAAGGTTAAATAATGATGAAGTGTATTTGCATTTGTGAGAAGGGAGATTGAAACACATTTTTAAACCACCCTAAGGACACCCTAGCTGGATTTGAGCGCCGATCTCCCTGTCATAAGCAATCTAGTTTAACACCGAGTAACGCCTTAGATCATGTGGTCAACGAAGAAGGTTAAGAAAGTATAATTAATTTGCCTTTAAAAAAATTATTTAACGATTTTTTTAATTATTATTTTAAACTCTGTGTGTGTTACGTCTACGCTATGTGGTTGGAAATAGGGAGGCTATTTATAGAAAGCACACCCACATAATTATAAAATAGGAGGTAAATCTCATATGTAAAACCAACCAGTGCATCTGCTTAAATTCGAACCTCAAACCGGTTCAATGCCTTTACAAAAAAAAAACAATATTTTTTTTCACTTTTTAATAGCGCACTAATAACAAAGTCTGAAATGTCTAAAATACGGAAACTATATGTATATGTGTGAACTTTATTAAATAGAAAAAACATACGTTAATGTCACAAATGTATTAAATACTGTGACCTTACAATAACGTTTGTAATGTCAATTAACTCTTTGCTATTGCGTGTTCGGTATCTAGATATTTCCCCCACAATGTTCCTATAATCTACTGTTTCCAGATACTGACTTTCTGGCATTCTCCAATTGTTTCTAAAAGAGAATGTTCGTGTATAAAAGATATCCTGTAAATCGTCTGTCTCCACTCAAAATCATTACGAGAAAGAGTATTAATTAGAGAGAGAATTTCAGTAAACCACTTTTGTCAGCGACTGATGTTGGTAATTAATTTTATCTGTCATGATACGATTCAGCGTCTCTCTGGTTTGCTATAAATCGGTATCACTCATCTTGGCTGTTCTTATTAAACTGAAGCAAAATTACGTATCAAATATCATAAATGTGATGTATTCTCTTAATTATTTCACGTATTATACTATCAATATTTATTACTGCAGCTTAGTTAATTTTTAAATATCAAAATTATTAATTTATTTCTTGTAATTGGATAATGCATTTTACACCAACTATAAATTAATAATATCAATGTAAATCAAATGTTTATTACAACTACTATAAAAATTAAGTTATCAATTATTTGGTTAGGCATTGGGTTAATCCATGTTTATTTTGGTTTGACTAAAACCAGAACCATTCTTTTAAATGTGTTTGGCTGAATTTTTGTTTTTAATTATAGAATTCATAATTTGGAAATATTGAAAATTAAATTTTTCTATGGGTTAGTAAATCATTCTAGAAATAATGTCATGCTGATTTTTAAAGTTTTTTTTTATATTTCTGCAAATTTTTTCCCGATAAACTTTTTTGGAAATCAAATTGGATTAAATATTATAATATTTGTTTGCCTTAATATTATTCCTTTATAGCTCTACAAGAGATTATTAATGCACAAATAATATTATATCATACGAATACATAAAATTAAAATAAATCTCTGCAAGAATTTAAATTGTGCTTTCCTTTAGAATTTCAATAAGCCGCAATTATTGATACAACTGCATGATGCTTTCTTCTATAGAAGAATATGATTAGGAAGAAACATATAATTTAAAAATATATTTTTACGTTTAACATTGAAAACATTTTACAATATTCTTTTTAAATCGGTAATGATACTATCCATCAAAACAACGCAAAAAAAATTCTGATCCGTCTAAAAATTGGTGGTCAGGTGTTTTAGGATTTCTAATAAAGAATACAATGGATTTATTAAATCAATATAATTTGTTAATAAGAGTAACAAACATTATGTTATTTATTTATATATGTATTCAGTTATTTGTGTTACCAACAGTAAAACTCATACCAGTTGTACAGAAATCAATCGATACGGATAATTTGATAGAAAAATATAGATATCAATACAAAAAGTATACAAAAATACAAAATGTAATATGTAAATCCTAAATTAACCTAATATATCATTTACAACAGTTAAAACACAAGATGACGAGTTTGAATATCCGCATTAAAATATAAACCCATAAGCAAATTAATATTAGAATAGCTTTAGGTCTATAAATACCTGATAAGTAATACAAATTCTTGTACTCAAATATTTTTGCCACTAAACAAAGCTTAAGAAAGTATTTATTTTATGTATTTAAAAATAATAATTCTATCTTTAAATGTTTTTGAAGAAACACATAAAATGTATATTATGTAGTTTTAAAACTGGAATATTTAAGTGAAATAACAAAAAAAAGGTATTAACAATGTTCTAACCATACAGATTTAAAATATATCAATTTCGCAAAGATATAAGTTTAAAAATGTTAGTTTATGATCAAAGATTACTGTAAATATTGCATATTGTTTGTAAGTCAGTCATCTAATTTATCAATTTTATAAATATTAACTACTTATCTTAATTTATCCAAGTAAAAAATACACGTTAAATTATCAGTTATTAAAACGACACAAACTTAAATCCCAAACAATACATTTTTCCCTAACGGGAATCAAATCTAAAATAAACTAATAAACTACTGAGTCAGCTTAAGTGCTAAAAATGTTGAAAACACAAATCTGGGTCAATCCATTCAGCTGTAAATATGTTATAGACTGAATTGAACCTTCAGTTGGCAGCAGCTGGTTCTAAGCTTGTGGTTCTCGACTTTTATGCAGATTGGTGCGGGCCATGCAAAATGATAGCACCGATATTAGAGGTTTGTGCTTATTAATTATATGGCCTGGTCAGTAACAAGATTCCAGATGGATCCAAGTCCATATTTTGACAAAATATATATGTATCATTATTTGCTCAAATTTTGGCTGAGATGGATTTTAGTATTCACAGAGTAATAATATAGTTCAAATACGAGGGATTCTGCTACCTCAAAGTCATTTTATATATGATAAAAAAATTAGATAGTATAATTTCTATCCACTATATCACCATCACCATCAAATTTCAGCATGTAAACAAGTCACTTTAGTAAAATGACTCCATCTTCCATTATTATTTCACCACTTTTCCTCCTTTAATTGTTTCCATTCTTCTCCTTTTATTTGCACGCTTTCTGTTATCTGATCTTCCCCTTTCTTGTTCTTCCTTGCGGTCTATTTCCTACATACTCTAACTCCATTTTCTTTATAATCTTCTCCTTCTCCATCCTCATTACATGCCTAAACCATCTATCCACTTGATTTGTCTCTATAAATCATTTTAAAATAGAAAAATAAATATTTTATCTACTTTTAACTATGGTTTTGTTTATTGAAACTATTTTAGATTAGATAAATAAGTTCAAATGAGATCATTTTTGTTTGCTAGCATTTTATAAACGTTTAAAACAAGCACTACACTTTGTTTAAACTGTTATGATGTTATTAAATTCTTTTATTTCGTCAAATAACCTTTTTATTTAGTTATTAAAATAAAATCAACTTATATGTTAAAACTATATTGAAGTTACTTTCTTGATACGTTAGTTACATTGTGATAATCTATGTTGTTTATTATACATTTCCTAAACATACATGATTTAATATAACCTATTCAAGCATCGTGTTTGTAATTAATAAAGAATTAATGGTATAGTACATCATAACACTATATCAAATATTTTACTAAAATTGTAAAACTTTACTAGAATTTTTATTGCCTATTTTAAATACGTAACAATAATTTAATAACCTAAAGCCATCGTGCCAGAATTTTTGTTTGGTTTTATGAAGTTAAATTACTTTTAATTTAAAGACCAATTGTTTAACCCTCATAAATATATAGTTTTGGGAAAATAAGATTTTAGCAATAACTAAAATTATATTTTATTTATGAATGTATGAATTAATAGTACATCCATAGTACTCGATCAAACGATAACACAATAATTTCTTATAGGTAATTTAATATATAAAACTCTATTTCACATTTTTCAAATTTTGGAATTATATTAACGAGTAAAAACTGTACATTGCTGTTTCTAAAACTAGGATACAAATCTATAATATTTTCTTAGTATACTCCTGAAATATCATCTATTTTTAGTGTTCTTAATTTTTCTAGGAGCTGAACAATACTGAACCAAATGTTGTGTTTATTAAAATCAACGTTGATCAAAGTGAAGAGATAGCTGAAAAATTCAATATAACAGGAATGCCAACCTTCATTTTCTTTAAGAATAACACTCCGGTAAGTTCAGTTTTTTATTTTGAATCTATATAAAAAATGAACAAATGTATAGCAAATACAATAATTTTAAAAACCTACGTAAAATAAAAATATATGTATAGCTTATATTAGCTACCATTACAAGCAAATTGTTGATAAAAAGATATTTCAATAATTTGTTAAAGTGTATTAAAAAAATCTTACTTATAAGTTTTTTTACTAGGGACATTTCACGTTAATCTTTAAAACACGTGCGTTACATTATCACATGATTAACAAGCTCAACTTTTAGAAAAGACAAAACCTAGTCCCTTGGCCACCAGTTAAACTTTGCGAAGATTAAAATTCGCTATTTTGTCAAACGATAAAATATTCGTCCATGCTGTTAATTGAATAATGGGACTTTATTAAGTAGGCAAACATCCTACCATTTATTGAGTTGCTTTCGAAACTGTTATAATGGAATGCGAACAAATGATAATTACTGATAAGTCAAACAAAATGGGACTCTTGAAAATAAAGTTGTATAATTTTGACATGTTTTAGTTAAACTTTGTTTTATTTTCAGGTTTATAGCTTCCAAGGAGCTAATATTGGAAGTTTGAAGTCTACTATTGAGAAGTATAAGTAAAATATACATGCGGGGTAAAAAAACTATTAAATTATATTAAATTAGTCATAGTGAAAATGTTATGTATATTATTAACACAAATCACATATATCCCCGATTGTTTTGTTTACTTGGAATAAATAGGAGCTGTATATGTTTCATTGCGTAAAATCATGCCGATTTTTGTTGAGATAATTTACATTTTTAAAGTCAAATAATAATTTATATTAAAATGTAATTTATAATCATGTTTAAAAAAGTAAAATTAAATGTAAAAATATTTTAAACGGTAAGCCATCATCAAAATATTCCTGGTTCTTGAATTAAGTATGTATGTGTAAAATACATAATCCTAAACTAAAAATCTCACAAAAAATGTCACCATGTCAGTATTCTAGGAAGGTTTCAAGGAGAAATCAAACTCCTAATTTTTTTTTCACAGATGTTCTTTAGTGTGTAAATCTCACCAAACAAAAATAATTGATATTAAAAAAATTGTTTTGTATAATTTGCAACAGGAACTGTTAGTTCACTTTATTTTATAATACATTCACTGAAATAAATTTAAGTTGAAAGTGAAATTATAATCTAGTTTTTTTTAAACTATTGCATTTATAGACCCTCCCTTTCAAATAATAAGTTCACTTTAGATGTACAGTTAATAGAACAATGTTTGAAAACTTCTTGATATTTAGTAAAAAAGACTACATTTTAATAGTTTCATAAAAAATGAAATATAAATATTTACGTATTTTTAATTTATTGTTCCTCACCAACAGTTTAGTATGATCCAAAATGTATTGCATGCAACAAACTTTACCTGATACACTCTACATTAAATTTTAATCAAACTATAAAAATTAAATAAACTATTTGAGACTGACTTGCTAACTAACTTTCTAGATTTAGGAAACAATAAAGTTAAAGTTAATTTCCTCAAGAATGTAAACTCTTCATTCAACCTTATTCTTAAACCCCTCAATTTAATCCTTTGCCTGACACACAACACACTTTAAATCTATTATTCCTATTAACCCTACAACAACTTCGTGACCTACGGAGGTCGCATCAACCATACGCGCCACATGACAACCCCATCTCAACCTGCATATCTTGATTATACTCCTTATGTTTGGGAATGCATACAAACCATCAAGTTCTTTATTAAGTAGTATTCTCCAATATCCAGTTTTTTAAATATTTTGTTCTCAAAAACTGTCAATTTATTCTTTTGGTAGGGAGTTAGAGAACAACGCTTCACGTCTTCAAAGAACAACGGGTAGGATTATAGATTTTTTTTTATTCTATTTTAATATTTCGAGACAGAATACGAGATGACCACAACTCACAACTAATATAGTTATATTTTTAATTATTAGTACCTAAAATTAGTAGCATATTATATATTTTATAGAAATTGAATCTGTATAAAATCCCATATTTTTTAAGTATACTATGCATTAAAAATATATAGGGCCTATAGCATCTATAAGGAATATATTTTATCAGTCCTGTATGCTTTAATATTATTTAGAGAGTGTAGAAAGGTCCTATTTTAACTCAACCTTTAGCATTTCTTATATCTGTATGATTATTCGGTAGATAATACCAAATTCGTTTAATAATTTTAACTAAATTTGAGAAAGAAATTATTTGGTCCTAGTCCGAACGACATATGTAAATGTTGACCTCTAATGCAGGATTGATGTTTTAAACCACGTTAATAAATTGCTATTATTTATGAATATATCTTTAAAAAAAATTCATACTAAATAATATTGTATGTCCAACTTTATTAAGTGTTTATTTTTAAGGAAAACATCCTGTACCACACCAATGTATATCATATATGTAAAGGTCACACCTTTTCTTCACAAAAAAATCTCACGTAATTGGTTAACCTACATTATGCTCCTACACTAAAACTGTGATCTAACTTCTCTAAAATATACAATGAGGTTACATCACGCCACCCCTCCCCCCCTTCTCTTAATCATTTATACTAAGGTCACGTGGTATTTTATTTGTCTACTCTCTTGTGTTGTAAGATCAAAGTCTGGTTTCCCATTTCTAACGTCAACTTTAACGTTGACATATAACAAGGTTTTCAAAATTAATTTATGAAATATATTTGTAACTGTAACATAAAATGTCAGTAAACTTTTAAAATCTTATTTGAAATAAAGTCAAGATCAACTATTCTTTTAAAAACGAGAAAATACTATCGAATAATTTCCTTTAAAAAATACAAAAAGAGACTTACATCTTTAAGGAAATTCCTTTCTCAATCCTATAAGATAATTCAATTGTACATGTAATACAGTAGATGAAAGAATTTTAGAAACAAAGTAAAGTAATAAACACAATAGGGCCTTTATATTTAAGAATGGAACACAGCTTACAATTAATACTACTACGTCTTTGTCCAATGGTAACAACAAAAATTGTTAACTCTTTTCCTCTTTTTATTGTAAACCTTTTAAGAGGCAACCTCTTTTCTCTCTTTGTCCTATTGTAGCAGGGCAGATTTTAAACTGTATTCTTATTTTCATTTTAAAACTCAATGTATTTGTCCCTTTGTTTTTTTTCTCATTATAACCTTTCCTGTACTACATTAATCAAAACATTTACATAAGATAAATTTAATATCAGATATCATAGATAAACCAATGCAATCGTTAAATTGTGGGTGGATGTCACAAAGTTAGTATTAGTATCTTATTTTCCTTACAATTGTTTTTTTTACTAATAAACTCTTTTTTTACTTTCTCATATCAAGAGAAAGTATTGTAATCTTGAAAACTTGATCTCAAGATTATGACCAGTTATTCCGTTTTATGTGAACACAAACCCAAAAATGTGGATTTTATAATTTTTTATGTCTATCCCCATGCCTGTCCGTCTCTGGAAATTGATCCAAAATTGTTTGTAGGAATTTGTTAAAATTTGAAATTTAAATTTAATAAGGTTAGATCACAAAACCTTTTTTTTGTATCCTGCCCTTTCAATAATGGGTAGTTTACTGATAGTAATTTATTTCACTTCCAAATTCCCGAAAATGGTTTACACTATTTCGTTTAAAATTCCAATGCCTAGGATTTGATTGAAATTATAGATAACTCTGTGTAGTTGCTTTTTGGGCAAAAATTCGTGTAAGTATAGTTTACTGATGGGAAATTTTTGAAAGTAGCTAAAAGATTTTGTTCAAAATGTATATCTGGAAATTTTCTGGTATGACAAATAAAAATGTATAATTTTTTGAGGGGTAGAAACTCATAAGTATTTTACTGATAGCCGATTTAAAAAATTGACATTAAAAAATGGCTCTAACCATTTGGTTTCAAATGATAATCTTGGGACTGTTAGACATGACAAATAACATTGTTTACTTTGTTTCGGATAAAAATTTGATAGAGGATCATTTGTTAAGGAGTGATTTTTGAAAATTTGAATTTTTTTAAAATTATTATAACGATTATGCATTATTTTTATATCTGGGGAGTGTTTAATATAAACATTGCGAATTAAGCTCTATAGTTGCTTTTAAGGAGGAAATTTGGTTTTGGGTAATTTACTGATGGCATTTTTTTTATTATTTAAAGTTGGCTTTAACAATATTGTTCAAAATTATTAACGGGGGAATATCTTACATTATAAATAATGATGTGTCTTTATTAATTTAAAATAAATCAATTTAAATATTAGTTAACTCACGAGAATATATATAAAAATTGAATTTTTTGGAAATTGACCTTGAAAAATAAATTCAAATCAGGAATTTGGGAAACTTTTCCTGATAAATAAGAAAAACTTTTTATTTTTACAAATAAAATAATTTTAGGATAGTTTAGAAATAAATCATTTTTTGAAATGTTAATCTTACTAAATATATTTGAACATTTTGGTTTAAAATAAATATACAAGAGTGATATTGTGATTAACAAGATGTGATTGTTTTTATGAGGAAAACATACTTAAGGATAGTTTACTTAAAACTTATTTTTGAAAATTATCTTCGAAACAATAATACACAATGTGAGGATTTTTGTGCGATTGTCTCGTACCATTTATTTTACTAAGCTTGATGCACACAGATATAAACATGAAACTGTAGCATGTCCTCTATATAAAGGACATCTACAAGCATGACAATAAAGCTACGAATGAAATAAAGGAATTAAAAGAGAAAATTTAAAAAAAACGAACTAATCTATTCCTTTAGAAGGTAGAAGAAAATCAAAACTAATCTATTTCTTTAGAAAGTAGAAGAAAATGGCTTACGATGGAGAGGATGCAGTCCGATATTATCACCATACTTTCATGAGCCTTTCCGTAAGCATGGCAGCATTGCGGCTTGACGGATTGGCCTGTGGAAGCGGGAGATGGAAAAGAACTACAGTATCGCCAATCGACGCCTCAACCCTAAGGCGCTGATTCCCTAGCGGTACTTCTCGGAAACACTCTCTCCTATACCCCCCTCTCCAACTTTCCGTCCATTGATCTCTCCGTTTGGTTCGTTCCCGAGTTAGACCAAGCGTATAAAACATGGGAACCCGTGTGCCTCATAACTGCACTTCTTTGTAAAATTTCGTCGAAGGAAAAACTTCTGAACTAATCTCCAGCAGTACTAATACTGGTGGTCACAATGGATCAGGAGTCGGACTCGCCACCGCATCGCAGAAGAAGCCTCGCCAGATCCGATTAAGCGTCACCTTATATCTCCGACTTTGAATACTATGTCCTTTCGACAGTTTGGTCTATTGTAAGGATGTTTATATGTGTCCTTCAGACACTAGCTGAAGTTATGCTTTGTAATATTGTTTACATGTGTCCTTCCAACAATAGCTGAAGTTATGCTTTGTAATATTGTTTACATGTGTCCTTCCAACAATAGCTGAAGTTATGCTTTGTAATATTGTTTATATGTGTCCTTCAGACAATAGCTGAAGTTATGCTTTGTAATATAGTTTACATGTGTCCTTCAAACAATAGCTGAAGTTATGCTTTGTAATATAGTTTACATGTGTCCTTCAAACAATAGCTGAAGTTATGCTTTGTAATATTGTTTACATGTGTCCTTCAGACAATAGCTGAAGTTGTTCTTTGTAATATTGTTTATATGTGTCCTTCAGACAATAGCTGAAGTTATGCTTTGTAATATTGTTTGTGTGTGTCCTTCAGACACTAGCTGAAGTTATGCTTTGTAATATTGTTTACATGTGTACTTCAGACAATAGCTGAAGTTATGCTTTGTAATATAGTTTACATGTGTCCTTCAAACAATAGCTGAAGTTATGCTTTGTAATATTGTTTACATGTGTCCTTCAGACAATAGCTGAAGTTGTTCTTTGTAATATTGTTTATATGTGTCCTTCAGACAATAGCTGAAGTTATGCTTTGTAATATTGTTTGTGTGTGTCCTTCAGACACTAGCTGAAGTTATGCTTTGTAATATTGTTTGTGTGTGTCCTTCAGACACTAGCTGAAGTTATGCTTTGTAATATTGTTTGTGTGTGTCCTTCAGACACTAGCTGAAGTTATGCTTTGTAATATTGTTTGTGTGTGTCCTTCCGACAATAGCTGAAGTTATGCTTTGTAATATTGTTTACATGTGTCCTTCAGACAATAGCTGAAGTTATGCTTTGTAATATTGTTTACATGTGTCCTTCCGACAATAGCTGAAGTTATTCTTTGTAATATTGTTTATGTGTGTCCTTCAGACAATAGCTAAAGTTATGCTTTGTAATATTGTTTATGTGTGTCCTTCAGACACTAGCTGAAGTTATGCTTTGTAATCTTGTTTGTGTGTGTCCTTCAGACACTAGCTGAAGTTATGCTTTGTAATATTGTTTGTGTGTGTCCTTCCGACAATAGCTGAAGTTATGCTTTGTAATATTGTTTATATGTGTCCTTCAGACACTAGCTGAAGTTATGCTTTGTAATATTGTTTGTGTGTGTCCTTCCGACAATAGCTGAAGTTATGCTTTGTAATATTGTTTATATGTGTCCTTCAGACACTAGCTGAAGTTATGCTTTGTAATATTGTTTGTGTGTGTCCTTCCGACAATAGCTGAAGTTATGCTTTGTAATATTGTTTATATGTATCCTTCAGACACTAGCTAAAGTTATGCTTTGTAATATTGTTTGTGTGTGTCCTTCAGACACTAGCTGAAGTTATGCTTTGTAATATTGTTTATATGTGTCCTTCAGACAATAGCTGAAGTTATGCTATCTAATTATGTTTTTTATGTCCTTCTGACATGTTTGATTTTTAGTTTGAATGATTAATTATGTTGTATATCTTTCAGACACGTTGTCCTTGATCAGAACAAATAATTATGTTTTTTATGTCCTTCTGACATGTTTGATTTTTAGTCTGAATGACTGATTATGTTGTATATCTTTCAGACATGTTTTAATTAGCCAAAGAAACTAATTGGTTAATACCTATCAAGAAAAATATAGCCAGACTATTTGACGATAGGTATATTTTTCTTATGTCCATTTGACATAGCTTTAGTACGGGATCTTTAAAGCTCTATATATAAGGAGGACCAGGTGGTCAAGTTTTTCTAACCCATGTATTCATTTAACTATTCTGAGTGCTTATGGCACACTCATGTTTCGTAACGCCTTAAACAGCATATTCACATGTTCCATATTTGTATGGCTACAAGCAGTTTGTCTACGCCTTTTGTCTAGGACCTAGTTAGGTCAGTATCACACTTAATTATTTTTGTCACTTTTTCTGTGGTACTATTTAGGGTGTGCAAATTGCGGAACACGGTTAGTTTCATATAGTGGCCCGCACAGATATCATTTCCTTTCGCCCCTTGTTGGCGCCTCGTTTGGCTATGTATTTAATGTTAGATTGTACTAGCTTTGTTGAATACCCCAGGATATGGGTAATTGTTTATATGTACTATTGAATTTTCAATACAACTTACTAGTTTGCTATTGCTATAAAAACTTATCTCAAAAATTAAATAATATATATTTTAGAGCTTGCAAACAGACTAGGAGCAATAGCGATACTCACCGGGAAAAGACCATCCAGAGTACTACATGTTGTTGACACCTGATTGTTAGCCATCTGTATGTATACAATAGATCGTCAATTTACTGTTCATTATTTAGAGTATCTATGGGACTCTTCTTTAATTTAACTCGAGCTAGCTTGACCCATATTTAACCTAGTAACTCTAAAACCATAGGATTTAAAGTAGTGTTATTTATTAGTTAGGGCCAATTTCATAGTCAAATTTAGTACGCTTCAAGTGCGGCGCTACACTAAGTACATGACGACACCTACCTAAACCAGAATGGAATGGGCCGTTCTCGCATAGGAAACTGGCCCATTCCATTCTGGTTCAGGTAGGTGTCGTCATGTACTTAGTGTAGCGCCGCACTTGAGGCTTACTAAATTTGACTATGAAACCGGCCCTTACTCTTTCACTATGTTTTCTGTTTAGACCCTTCTGGCTATAATCTGGTGCAAGTCCCAACTACCTTTGTACTCTTTATACTTAACTCCTCTTTTAACCATTACTGTGTTGTTTTAGACACTTATTCTCCCGAGCTACGATAAGGTCCTATATTTCTGGAGTTGTTAATTTCTATCATATGTTCAATCTAAACGTGTTTTGTTTTTTCGCTTTGAATTTATACTTAATACTCCGAACTGATATTTCTGACACTATATATTGTACCCGATATTTAACTTTAAATCTTGTTCTTCTTCTGTAAACCTTTATCTCATCTTATTTTTTGTGATAGTATATTTATTTCTGTTACCTAATTATTGTTCTATGTTTCAGCAACATGATCCTTCTTATTTCCTTATCATGTAATTTACCTTGTACTAGTAATCGTTAGCTCCTCTACATATTAGAGTGAAGGGGAAGCAACGATTCAAGACACGCATCCGTGCGCGTCAAAACTAACCCATTTATCTTTCTTATAATAATAATAATAATAATAATAATAATAATAATAATTAATAATAATAATAATAATAGTAATAGTAATAATAGTAATAGTAATAATAATATTTAGCACCGCGTCTTACTCCCCGTTCGGGTTATACGCTTTTAGTACTAATTACGCTAATGGATTAGGAATTGGGAAGGTTGAATTAGAGGAAGTGAACCTGCATTTGCGTGGAGGTAGAGTGGAAAACCATTTAGGGAAAACCACCCCCAGTTCACCCGACCGAGATTCGAACCTCGATCTCCCCGTCCTCAGCAGTCGAGCTCAACACGACAAGCGCGTTAGCCAACTACGCCACCGAGGCGGGTATATCTTTCTTATAGAGCACCATATTGGCACCAGGTGTAGAGAAACAAAAATTCCAATTTACCTTATTTGTCCTAAAGTACTTATTTCAGCAAGCAGCATATAATAATTCAATAGAAATTAGCACACTAATACAATACTACTATATTTAGAATTATATTTTATGTCTAGAAAGCTTCGTTCATTTATTTGTTTTGAATTGTATTAAAGTTATAGATAGCTAGATAAATGATCTACCTTTAGAAATGATAGCTAAATATTTTAGTCTGTTTTAAACTCAAAATATTATAAAACTATATATTTTTTAAAAGGTTAAATATTCTATAATTCCTAATGGTAATAATGCTCATGTTAACGAGCCTCTTCTTTACATTCAAAATGTATCTTCTCAATATGATTATAGTGTGGATTCACTTAGATGTTAAATTTGTGTAGGCTAATTGTATAAATTTTGAGATTAAGATTGACATTTATTTGTAAAAATAATGTACACAGTAATATCTTTAAATTATATAATTACTAACATTATTAACACCGCGTCTTACTACTCGTTCGGGTTGTACACACTTACGGTATTGTTTAAAGGTAGGGTAATTGTGAGATTAAATGGAAGAACTACAGTTTAACGTGGAATCCGAACCACGGTGGAGGCCTGGCATTACTATAATTACTAACAGTTTGATACTTAACCAACACTTAAATCATGTCAAATTTAACATCAACATTCGGCTGCTCAATTTATGATAATTCTTAGTTTCAGAATACTGAGAAGACTATTACAATCACAAGCCATACATGATAATTAATAAATGAAAATAAATTAAATAATTGAAATAAAATATTACCTTGTCCACAAACTGAATGTACATGCAAATGGAATTTATTAACAAATCAATATTTAGTCATCACGATCATAAAATGAGATAAATTAACGAATACAGAAACATAAATAATTAGAAAAAAGAGTTTCACAGTTCATTAAAGAGAATAAATTAATAATATATACTCTTATATAAAAATATTTAATAATAAGCATAATGGTTTTCCAACGATCATTACAGTCCGCCGAGTTATGTCACCACAATTTGTTTTGTTAGTCAAGTGATTTTTAACTTTGCTATCGCAAAGTTAATTGATCGCCTTTAACATAATGTTAGTTTTTTATTCGTTTACTTTTAGTTTTTTTGTCTGCCCATATAAAATTCCAATCTTATACTACACCGAAAAGTTTTTTTTTCTATTGGCCACTCCCGTTACTTATTTCTAGATCACAACCTTTCCAGCATTTATAAGTGTGGGGTGGTCGTTTAACAAACTTGGCAAATTTAAATTTTCTTCCATACCAAAGAGAAGATTTTATAATGATTTTGGAGCTATATTAAGCTACTACTTGCACCCTCCCCATTCCCTCCAACTTTTTTCAGTTCTCACATTCCCATTTTTATATTCTAAGATTTATTTTGTTATCTTATATGGTTTATTTACTTGCGTGCTAATTTAAATTTAAAACTACACTTAAAATTATTGTTCTGTATTAGTTTTACCAATTTCTAGTTCTTCCAAATCCCAGACCACAATTTTAATCGTAATAATAATACTTAGCACCACGTCTTACTAACCATTCGAGTTGTACGCTTAAGAACTAATTACAGTAATGGGTTAGGAATTGGGAAGGTTGAATATAGAGGAATTGAACCGCGTTTACGGGGAGGGAGAATGGAAAACCATTTAGGAAAAATCTCCACCAGTTCACCCAAGCGAGATTCGAACATCAATCTCCCCGTCCTCGGCAGTCTAGCTCAACACGAAACTATCACGTTAGCTAACTACGTCACCGAGGCGGGTGCCTTAATTTTGAAATTTGGTATTTTGAGACGTCATTCGGCTCTCCGGAAAGGTATATTGACTTACATGCTTGGATTTTATTCCATTTCACACCAAAACAAAGTTTTTAATATTAGTTTTAAGAGTCTTAAGGGGACCCATTTCCCATTTACTTTTACTTCATTTTGAAATTAAAATATTAGATATTTAAGGTTGTTTGTAGTTGGTCGGATAAATTTCAATTCTAAATTTGTGGCCGATTTCAATTTTCTATCTCACCTTAAAGTGTTTCTATTATTTTTACTTAATCTTCACCCTCCCCCTCCCAGTACCCTCCTTATCTATTTTCTCAATTTAAAATCTTCAGCCTTATTGAAATTAGGATAGTTATGTATACCTTCTTGCCAAATCTTAGCCTTATACCACACATAAAATAAAAGTAGTAGTTTCCATTAGTGTTGGAATATTTACTTCCTTCATTTAAACTATTGGAAGACGCTACAACGAACCGGCCCACTGGATGATAAGATTCTCACACACATCTGTGATCTCATCCATTTCTTCCAAAATGGTGGTACACGCACCCTCAGCGGTATGGGGAGAAAATATAGGAGGTATGTAGTAACGTACCTTTGACTTTTATATAACTTGATAAAAAAATAACGCATATGTTGACTTGATGACATGGACTTTATGAAACTATTTCTCTTTGGCATGGCATTGATTATCATACAAATAAAGTTTAATTTTTTTTTTATCACGGCATAGTACTGTCAGGCTTTACGTACGGTATATGATACAATTACTCTATTGGAGTAGGTATGAGGAAGGAGTCATTTTAGAGGTAATCTACCAGCATTTGCGTAGTAGGAAAGTAAGAAACCATTAATGAAAAACTAACTCTGTAGACCCAACTATAATTCCAACAATATTAACGTCATTAGCAGGCTAGTCTAACACGAGAGTGACACTTTAGACCATTTGATCACTTAATCGTCTAAAATATTTCTTTTAATTTATATTCAACTCTATACTTTACAATAAATCTGATATTCGTTTCTCTTTCCTAGTTAAGAGATGAAAGTGTTATGTGGGACTCCAAAAGGGGTAAGTATCTGTTATCTGTTAATAATAATAATAATAATAATAATATTATTATTATTTGCACCGCGTCTTACTACCCGTTCGGCTTATACGCACTTACACTAATGAGTAATAGTAGGGTGATTGTGAGATGAAATGGAGGACCTACAGATTAACGTGGGATCCGAACCACGGTGGAGGCCTGGCATTCCACACATTCACAAGTTGTGATTAATACACGTCTTGTCAGAGGTGAAGGAAGGGTTTGGCAATCAGATAAATCTGTGCCGGGACCGAGGATTTAACCCCGGACCCCAGCACAAAAGACGTATCTTTTAAAAGTTTGAGAAGTATTGGTTTAAACCACCACTTTTATATTGACCGGGTTGTTGGTGATTAAGATGGCGGATTTAAAATCCCAATTTTGTGTGATGTGGGTGTTTTTATTTTCCTAAATCATTTCCCACTCTCTTTCCATACAAATTCTTGTATATCTACCCCAAAATGAAACACTTATTTTTAGCCTACTAATGTAATTAAATAAAAATATATTCTTTATAATGAAAAAAAATTACAACTGTATAGGGGAATCGAACCATGGAACCTTTAGAGTGATAAACCAATGATCTTGTTACTGAACTATCCAGGAGTCATCCTAATCCCTAGGTCATTATTCACTCATATTTTAAGGCTATACAAGAAATCAAATTTAATAGCTTGGCTATTTAATCCAACATGAATGAGAATAGCTTATATGCGTAGATAAACGCGGTGGAAAAAAAAATACAATTCTCTTTTGAGACCGATTGCATTTCATAAGCTAATAAATTAGCTTTCATTTCCAAACTATACCCATGGATGGAGGGGGGGGGGGTTGAGATTATTTTGACAGACTCATGAGGTTTAACAGTGACCCGCCTATCCGTAGAAACGTGTGACGTGAAACGAATCGTTCTCCCGGTGCTGGCTCAGGTCAGACCTCAAGACCTATCAGTAGGGCTTTCACCGTTTCCCCCCGGGAATTAATATCAAACGCTTGGTCTGGAGAAAAGGGTGGGTTTGCAAGTGACACGACACGCACCCGACGTTGATTAATTGTCCTCTCTCAGCAGGGGGGACAACCCCCTCTACCCAACCCCTCATGGGCGCTCCCTTGTGTAAAAAGTCCCAATCGCACGGCAGGGGAAGGGGGGGGGGGGGCGGTGGTCTCCAAACTCCGTATAAGTTTACGCCCTGAACGGTTTCGGTTGAGAATAAAGGGAACAACGCCCATTTTCGCGGAAAATTTGCCTTTATCAAGGGGTAAATACACGTGTTTTGGGGGAGGGGATGATGGGAATCTTAATATGGATATTATGGATTCAATTTCCGTGTTATTAAAGTTCCTATCATACACTTCCTTTTGTGGTTTAAGTAAGATACTGTTTTATGTGTATCTAAATATAAATAAGCTATCTGGTGGATTTAGTTTTATTTACTAAGATAGATTGAAGGTATTATTATATAGTTTTTTATCACTAGAATTATTTCTTAGAGTTATTAGATTTTGGATATTTACAACCTGAAACTTCCTATGCGAAAAATAATTTGGAAACTTTTACACAATGAATACATATTTTAAATTACTTTTTTGTATTTTATACAATTATAATAAAAATATTGCTATTAAAGAGATTATATGAGTTATTCATATAATTATAAATGATAGATTAAATAAATAACCTCTATTTATTGGATTTTATGTTATTAAAACATCTTAATTGGTTGATTAAATATAATATATAGAATATTAATTAAATTATCTAAGTTAAATAAATCATATCAGTATAGGGATCAATTCATTACTTGAAGTTGTATTTTTTATTCGATCATATTATTTTTATTTCTAAACACTTTAATTTTTATAACATTTTATGGTAAATCTTTAAATAGCAATTTTTATTTTATTGTTTGGGCTCAGTGAGTTAATTTTTTTTGAAACATAACAATTTACGTCAAATATCTTATTTATAAATTTATCTTGATAATAGTTACTATCAATGATATCATTAATTTGGTATTTAGAATATCTAATTTGTCTAAGCACAATAAAAGTATACATCTTTTATTAATATATTTTAGTAGTATAGTCATAAACATAATATTTCTTACAAACCTAAATTAAATTTGAAGAAAGAAAACCCTTGATAGATCCATTTCAAAAACCCTCAAGTATTTTTAGTTATAAATCAATTATTCTTAGATTATACTTAATATTAAAAACCAATTATGTACCTTAAAGTGGGTAGCTTGTTTTTAGTGTTTGAAATAAACACGTTTCAATGAATTTTCAAAGGTTATGTGGAACATAAGCTAAGTAAATTTAAATGTAGGCCTATTTATAATTTTCTAGACTATCAAAATTCCACAAGGTTACGTAGGGTGAAAACATTAATTTTAATTTATATATCTGTATTTAATCAAAAAATGCGACTAGTTTTGGGAGGGCGTGAATTCATTACTGGATTCAATAGATTTATTAAGAGTAAAACATGTTCTATAGATCTTTCAAGTCAGGAAACTAAATGCGTTTATTTACAATGAGCCCTTCATAAAGATGTGTACAAAGAGAGAATATAATTAAAATAAAACTTTAGAATAGAAATCAAATTTTAAATGATAATATATGATAATTATATATTTCACTTTAATGAAAATATGAAACATATATATATTATAAATATATTGAACGTAATAGGCTTCCCAACCTTAAAGCTAAGCAAGCGTAATATAATATTTCATCTAGATATCTTGTTTGATGTTTAAAAGAACGATAAACCAAAGCAAGATAAAAAAATAAAATTGTTTGGGTAGTGACAAATAATAACATTGAAAATCTGTCTTTACATTCAATTTCATCTGTTTTCATTAAACTTTAAAAGTACTCATCATATCTAGATGGGACTTATTATGTTGTACTCCTTATCTTTAACAATAAAAGGTAAGCTAAATACCGTCACGATATCTCATTGGTGAAATACCGATTGTTAGGGTGGTTATATTAGTGTTTTAAATTTATAACATATTCCAATATAATAACTTCTAATCTATAAATATTATTTACATCGCCTTGGAAACGAGGAGTTTTGAAATATCAACAAATCATGAATGTAGAAAAAAAAATTCTCCACATACTATCTAAATTTTATTCGCTTTTTATCTTGCTTTATTACCTAGGTCAGAGACTTGCTTGTTTCAATTAATTGGTCTTATTTAAAATCATATATGTTTATTTTAGATTATGGACTTTAAGACTATGACGCTATACCTACAAAACCTCGCATTGCAAATTCTTTTAATATCAAGGATTTCCTTCCCCTGTTTACTGTAACACAGCTATAAAAGAACCCAGGTTTAAAAAAATTAAGTACGCCAACTGGAATTTAATTTGATCTTTCATAAATCGTATTTGTGAGTGTCTCTAAAAGCTTGTTACCTCCGGGAAAGCGTTGCTCGATGTAGAGCTTAATCAGAACGTAGCACCGTAACATCGTGCCAGGATCCAGAGATAAACGCCTAGACATGAGGAAATCATTCTTCGTGCGGCGATTATCGCTTCAGCACGCATGTTTCGTTGAACTCTCGCGGTTATATTTACTAGTTAGGTTTAACAGCGGGATATTCACTTGGCAAGGGAAATAAAACCAAGCCGTGTCGACTATATTTGTAAAAATATAGCTAATGTGTAATGGTAGGATGATTGTGAGATGAAATGGAGGGCCTACAGTTTAACGTGGAATCCAAACCACGGTGGAGGCCTGGCATTCCCCAAATTCACAAGTTGTGATTAATACACGTCTTGTCAGAGTTGAAAGAAGGGTTAGGTAATCAGATAAATCTGTGCTGGGACTGAGGATTGAGCCCAAATACCCCAGCACAGAAGTCCGACACCTTACCCCTAGACCACCAGGTCACCCAAATATATTAATGTTTAGAAATTAGAAATAAATTATGAGGACTGAGTATACCTACAATTTATTTTAGAACTACTTTATAATACCATTATGGGTTGTACGCGTATCTACCAATTACGCTAATGGCTTAGGAATGAGAGAGGTTAAATTTATATTAAGTATACCCGCATTTGCGTGGCCAGAGAGATAGGGAAACAAGTCTGCAAAAATAACCCTCAGTAAAGGAAACCCGAATTTGAACCCCGATTTCCCCGGCAATCTCTTCTATTGTGAAACTGACGCCTTCCGGGGATCCCCCCGTTCACAGAAGAAGTTCAGTACAAGAAAGTGTGCAGGGAAGATGATTACGTCTGTTTTCTGGGACAAAGGTGGAATATTGATTGTTGATTACCTGTAGACGGCTACATCCATCACTTAAAACACTACTTTATATCCCTTTTTGATAAAAAAATCAAGCTTCAACTAATCACAAAATCTCATCAAAAGTTTCAAAGAAGAGTTTAGTATCTCCAGAGAATGTCTCTCTTCAAAAAGCAGAAATTGGTGGATCTACCCTTTGAAGTGTTCAAACATCCAGCCCACTCGCTTAGTTGGCTCCTTATCCTCAAGAAACACTTGAAAGGAACGAAAAACTCAAGTAGTGAGAAGGCAAAGTATACCCTGGTGAACGCTACGCTGCGCTTTAACTAAAGTTATTCCTGAACGTGCTGACTAAATTATAGCAACTTAATAAGTTCTTTGAGCTTGGAGACAGGGGAGGATATGTTGAATAAATCATAAGCTTTTTGTATCATTTACAAAACCAAAACCTATCACTCCCTCCCACACCCGCTTTCCCACTACCTACCTTTTCAATAAATTGATAATGTGTGTTTCTACGAGTTTTCTTATTGGACGTCCTGACGAGTAAGCTTGTATGTTTTTTTGGAGTTATTCATTTTCCGTTAACAATTCTGAAGCTAACATTAACAAAATTTTAGGAGTCAAATTTGTTTAAATTATTGTGCTTATTTATTGAAATTACATTATTTTTAATTTCACACAAAAAAAAATCCACTCAATTAGGGTATATATACATATTTATATACATATTTATATACATATATACATATTTATATATGCCATTACCAGTACTTTAATTTAATCATAAACTGATTCTAAGGTAAATTTGTGGTTTGATGGTAGGCCTATAGAGTATAATAAGTAGTAAAAAAATTATCAAATACTACTGCCACATATGAATACGTCAAAAATGTGATTAACACCCTTCCATTATGACATATTGTATAAATGGAGATACAATAAAATAAAAATATATCACACTTCATCATTGTTGAGCTCAAAAATATATTAGATACGGTATATCTCTTAGACCTACCATCTTATTGCGATTCCACAATACACGCACTATTTTACCAATCTAACCACAAATATTATTAAAAATAATGACTGTTCTCGGGTATGAATATCTTCTACACCGGTTCACTCAATAATCGCGCATCCACGTGATCGCGCAAGACAAATAAACGCTGGCAGATAACCCTGGCATCTATACGCCGCGGAAGTAACTTTGGCTCTAAAACCCCAGTGATGTGTACTGTTTTATTCCCCTGTTACTCTCTTAGAGGACATTAAGTGATGGCTTCAACGGTGATTACTACCGAGTATCTCTTACATAAACCTACATCTTGAGATATCTGTCGTAAAGTGAGATGTACCATTAACACCCTGTCACCTGTTTTACCTCTTATAATGTACGTTACGTGAGAAAGTAAGGGTAGACTCGGTTTACACAGATATCATTAACTAAGTCATTGGTATTTTTTATTCTTTAAGTGGCGTGTCATTAACTTGGTGGGGTTTCAAAACATCGGCTCATTTGGCAGCGTGTTTGCCAACTGAGCTAAGGGCTTAGAGTTCGATTATATTCTCAGTACTGTAAAAAAATAAAATCCTTGGTAAAAATAAGGTTTTCCACATATCCGTGTGCAGGGTGTGGGTGAGATCTTCCCCCTTCCCCGATCAGTTTGTTTGGTTTTTCTTAAAACAATTAGGCCTACTTACAATCAATAACAAAGGAGAAGGATTCAATGGGTTTTTTAATTTACGATATTATTCTTTGAAAAACATTTATACATTACAATGTCATCCAACACCAGTCGAAGAGCACAAATGTTTTAAAACTCGCCAATAATGTCATCCATATCCGTATCTACAGCTAGCCTTTGTTTGATGAATGGACCATGAGGTGTTGTGGCGGGATCTCAAGCTTAGATTAACTAATAACCTTGGAATAGCCATCGACGCTCTTTATGAAATAAAATATTAGGTACTTCATTTTTTGTCAATCGATGTTTACTTTCTCACTATCTTACAGGTAGAGAAAATATTGTGATCTTCAAAAGAAATATAACTTGAGATTTGATGAATCTTTACGTTTTATGACCCCCTCCCCCCTATCCAAATCCGAAAAGGTCGTTTTTGAATGTCCGTCCGTCTGTCTGTCTGTACCTCCAACTAGAGCCTAATCTATTTTACCGATCTGGCTAAAACTTGGTATCTAGGGTTTTCATAGGGTTGCCCCGAGGATTTTTTGGAATTGGATATCTGACCCTAAAATTAAGGGTAGTTTACTGAAGGGAAAAAATAGAAATATCGATTTTCTCAAAACCAACTTTAACGATTCTGATTAAAATTTGTATCTATGTGTTGATTAAGATTATAAATAATCTGACCATTTTCAATTTCCCATGAAAATGAATAAATATTTGTACAACAATGATCTGTATCCATTTTAGACTCAATAATCATTATTTAAATTTTTGGTCAAAATGTATTAATTGAATAGCAATGCGATGACCTGAATATGCGCAACACCTAATGAAATGTTAAAATTTTAACGGAAGTTGAAATTTTAATACAAAGTGTTAACCCTTGTGGACCTAAAGACGATTTTTTTTATTGGTCCAAACATACAAATGAGGAGATTAATTCTTTAAAAATTAAAATTATAAAATTTAAAACTGGGACTCAAAAAAGTTTTACGTAGGTATAGAGCAATCTATGCTTAGGTTGGCTAGTGTATATTATTTCGTTTCATATATATTACGAGTTTTGAGTATATATCTCCATTTTTAAACAACAGAGTGAGAAAGTTCGTGCGGCGTTAAGTATCATTTATTTTGTTTATTTTTTCCTTCAAAATTTTATATCAATTAGTCCTACTTTATAGATCTGCATAAATTAAGATTCCTCTGTCATGAATATATATTTTTTAACAAATCCATAAATATATATTTACTAAAAAACTATTATTTCGATTTCACACTGGCGTCCAGTTGTCTTGCGCCCAGTCTAGCAAATTCCCAATTGGCTACACCCGGTTGGCGGTGCCCAGTTGTCCTAGACCACTCTGTCAACGCCTATGGTCTCCCCCTTTCACAGTAATGAATGAATTAACAGCAAGTGTGCTAGGTGCTATGTGTACTAGATTTAACTTACACTAAGTTGGTTTGGAAAGTGAAAGTTAAATACTTCCATTGAATATAATAAAAATAATAATCAATTTATGGGTCATCAGTGTAGTGAAGTGTTAACTACAGCACTCTAATCTCACTGATGTTTTACTCAGTTTCGTTCATGCAAATCGGCCTTAAGTCGTGTCCACATAATCTGGATCCGTAAGGTATGTAGTGGTCCGTTAGAGATAGACTGCACACCACCAGAATGCTCTGTCTACAAGATTCTTGATATTTGAGACCTTAAATATAATCCACCTTTTACAAAGTGGTAAGGTCTAACTTTCTAAGTTATAGTTGATACGGATGGTTAAAGACTACCAATAATAATATTTAGCACTGCGTCTTACTACCCGTTCGAGTTATATGCTTCAAGTACTAATTACGTTAATGGATTTAGGAATTGGGAAAGTTGAATTAGAGGAAGTGAACCCGCATTTGCGTGGAGGTAGAGTGGAAAACCATTTAGGAAAAACAACCTCCAGTTCATCCGACCGAGATTAGAGCCTCGATCTCCACGTCCTCAGCAGTCGAGCTCAACACGACTAGCGCGTTAGCCAACTACGCCATCGAGGCGAGTTAAGGACTACCAATCACTGCAAAGTAGATATGTGCACTGGAATCGAAATGAAAGCACCAATGACAGCAAAAGGATCCGTTGCTATATAAACATAAACAAAATAAACTTATGGTGTTTTGCATAGCGCTATTACAGAAATGTTTCTCTGAAAATTTCGGTAAGATGGGTACCTTTCAGCCGTTTTCAGAAAGAGTGTATAAATACTTACATTTATTAAAATAAATATAGACTCATATATTCCTTAGACGTAATAATAAATACGAAAGTAATTATAAACGTTCAATGATTTGCTTTGTTTAAATTCATTAGTTTTATAGTTAAACCCGTGTCAAATGTTTTATTGTGATTTCAATTTACATACATTTCAAGTATATTCGAGGTGTTTTCTCAGAAACAAAAAATTGTTTTGGTTCTTATCTTGATTAGCTGAGTATCATATGCTCGTTTCTTGCAATAGACAATTTTCTTTCGAAGTATTTTAACGGACTAAGTTTATCATTTTCTAATTTGTTGGTACTGTTATTGTCATTTGATCAAAGATACGTATTGTTTAGACGCCATTAAGATTGATAAGGACCATTAAGGAGTTAAGGACTGTATGGATGGATACGGTGCTTACGGACTATGTAGTTGAGGCTTTAGCCTGCCTTATTACTGGTGACGTCCCACTTACGCACCGACGTAACTTTATCTATATCTACCAGAATCAGATATTCCCATTTTAGTCACTGTGTTTATATCATAACTTATTTATGTACAAATTCTAACTAAATTGCACATTGTACATTATATATCTCATTGGTGTATATTATCTCAATTTTTTAAACACTATGCCAATTAAGTCAATATAAATCAAACAATGTAAACTATCGAGACGTTCAGGGGCAAGCGTGTTTCAGTTTACAAAAATTAGTACTCTTTTTGCTTTAAAAAAGAAACAATCAACTACTATTTGGAATTTTATCGATGGAAATAACTGCAGATGTCACGGGTGCTTAGTAACTGATTTTTAAAGAAACTTTTTCTTTTTAGTGGTTGTCATGCGTGTGAAAAGTTGAAAACAAGTATCTTTTGGTAAAATAATGTATTTTGGCCCACATATTATTATTATTATTATTATTATTATTATTATTAGCACCGCGTCTTATTACCCGTTCGGGTTATACGCACTTACGCTAATGTGTAATGGAAGGGTGATTGTGAGACGAAATGAAGGACCTACAGTTTAGCGTGGAATCCGAACTACGGTGGAGGCCTGGCATTCCCCACATTCACAAGATGTCTTGTCAGAGGTGAAGGAAGGGTTTGGTAATCAGATAAATCTTTGCCGGGACCGAGGATTGAACCCCGGCCGCCAGCATAGAAGTCTGACACCTTTCCTCTAGACCAGCAGGTCACCTTGGCCCACATAAAATATAGTAAAAGAAGAAGCGGGGCCAATTCCATTTATATTTAATTCGCCAGTACCTCATGCTTTGGATCAAGGACTTGACTCTTATTCTGAGAAATCCTTTTTGTGTAGAAATCTGGGATGAAACAATTCCTTAGTATCGAGAACAAACATTAGTTCCTCAACACCATTTGAAATAATTGCTTATTTTTTTAAAACTTTAGCTATATAAGAACCGGACAGATACATGGTATTTATTCCCAATCTAAGCTTCTGTAAGAGCATAATAATGTAAGGTTTGTTCTGCAGGAAGTTAGCCCACGCTGATACATTTCCTTGGTAGTCATAAGTATTGGGTTGCCTTCCTGTTGAGAACAGCCTCTAGCTCATATAGCCTCATCCTGTTGACAAGCGAATACTGGCGATGAATGGACCTTGGACTCGTGAGAACTGGGATCGACTTGTGATGTGTGTGAGAAGAGACATGGAGGTTGTGTTTGGCAACGATGCTGTAAGGATGTGTAGTCGGCTCACTGATAGATAACGAACGAGTTAACATGTGGTCTAGTGGGTTCACCCCGGACGAAGAGTCGATCTCGGGTCCCTAAATAGTGTCACGGGTCCAGTTATCGTGAGTGTTCCCTCGTCACGGGGAATTTCATAATATCGATGTAGTAGCGTAGTAACGGTTTGGAGAAATAAACAGATCATTGGGATAAACTTGCTAGCCTCATTCCACATATACCATCAATCCCAACCCCTACAGCTCGGGGTCCTTCCTGCCAATGTAACCCCCCCTAGGGTGTCCCCTAGGGTGTCCCGGTAGTATAGTAGTTAGGGTTGGCTACCGGGAACCCAAATAAAGGGGGAAGTTTACACTTCATTATTAAAATTACATACATGGTATTTATCAGAGGTGTCCATAATAATTTAGCCAACTTTACACAGTCCACTATGATGTGGGCAGTTGATGGAAGGCTACGAATATAATTCCATTAGTTTTTGCCCTGCTTCAAGACAAATAAACAGAAACTTATACATAGAATTATTTTCAGGTATGAAATAAGTAGATGATCGGAATCCTGAAAAAAAGTTTGACAGATTTCGAGGAATGCATTATAGCAGTGTTATTTCACTGTTTTCTTTGTTTGCTTGTTTGTTGGATGCTTCTTCCATTTCATTCAAGCTATTTTGAAACAATGTTAAGAATTCGGGTATGTGTTCCAGACACAAGAAAGATCAATAATTCAGACAGCATGTGTGACAGGTGCTACAATTATTTATCACATATCACTACATTTTGTCGGAGATTCTTGGCTAATAAGTATGCCTGGTTCCCCAAACGTTCACGACACAGCTCATTTTATTATTATTATTATTTCGTAGATCAGTTGATGAACGTAATATGGAATCTTTACAATTAGAAACCTTGGACCCCAAACTCTGAAGAAACCTCGCACAGCAAATTAAATAGTGAGATAGGTAGAACTCACCCAAATCATAATGAAATTATAGCAGCCCTCAAAGAAGATCCAGCAATGCACGAGGGAGGGAGCCGATGGACCTGCAAGAAAAGTAAGGAAGAAATACATAAAAGCAGATGAACACATTGAAACTGCAGTAAAAAGTTTACTCCATATAACTATTTCCATGGCTGTTTGCTTGCAAAAGTTGGCTAGCTATACCAAATTTGTTTTATGTACCAAAGTTTTGGTAGTAGGAAAGTTGGAAAACATTTGGAAAAAAAGATCCTCAATACACACAGCTTGGATTAAAACCCCAAACTACCTATCACTGCGAAATTAAACAAGGTGAGCCCACTTGCCCACTAATTTGGGTGTTTGAGTGCTAGTTTAGTTTTGGTATGTATTTATTATCTAACTCTTACTTTCCGATAATGTTTCCCTAACGATTTGACGTTATTTATTTATCAAATGACCATCAGTTTCTCTTAAGGTCGGAATGAGAGAAAAGGGAGGGTTTTCACAGTTTTATGGCAAATCATTTTATTGTTCAAAATAAATCAAATATTAATTCAGTACAAATATATAGTTTAATTTTCTTCACATGGCGACATAGATAGTTCTTGAATATCTATCAAAGGTGTCCTGGAATATAATGACATTTTCTCTTCGTTTAAAATGTTTGTCATCTAATGCCACTGTGCACTTGAGATTATTTGCAACATCTGTTGACATCACCTCATAAAGAAAATTAAACTTATGTTTCTACTGGAGCAATATTTTAATTAGTGGGGACAAAATAAAGAATTTTATTAACAAACTGCAAAACCACTGCGCTTAACTCGCGTTCCCTCTACTACCACCCTAAGAGACTTATTTTACTTTTCATACTCCAAATAAGAAAATAATAATAATTGTATCTTACTTATTTAATTTGAAATCTCGTAAATTGAACATGATTTTAGACTATTTAAACTAGCCCCCAAAGAGCCATGTTTTATTAAAATTCTTTCCATTTAAAGTAAAAAATTAATTTTTTTAAGCATGCAACAGTGAATTCAGTTATTTTGCACGAAAGAGGTTGAAAATAAAATATTTATATGGTAGTAGAGATAAGCCAGTATATATATTTTTAAACTTGATTACACAGGGCGGAGTAAAGATATTAAAGCATTAATTGTTTGTATTTATTAAAATTTTGAATTCACACATGATTGAACCTACTGATAAAAGTTTTTTAGATTAAAAAGTGTACATCAAATATTTTATCTGTATATTGTTTTTTAAATTAGTTGTGGTTAGGAAAGCTTTTTATTTTAACAAAAATATAGATCAATGTGATAAAATAGCTTACAGAAATATGATAAAAGAGCTTAACTTCAAAATGTTTACAATGTCATGTGCTGTTATCAGGCTAAGAGATTATTTTTAGATAAAATAGTATTATCATCATATAATGTAGAAATAGAATAAAATTATGCTGTATATTAGGCCTATCATTATTATTTACACTAATTATTGTAAACAGAATAAATGGACTAAGACTTTCAAATTGCTTGACAATAGTTACTTTTAAACAATGCTTAGAATAATTACCTTCTGCTCAATTTCACTTAACCATTTATATAAATATGTTGTGATTATTAATGTTTTATGCTTTTCATCTTAATACCTCTTTTTTAAACATAATACATAATTTTAACAAAATTAATAGTACAGTGCACCATACAATCTTTTATTTTAAAATAAAGAAATTTACTAAAATCTCGTAAGATTTGTGAAACTAAATAAAGTACAATGTTGGAAAAACCTTCCACCAAAGAGCATAAATGAGATAACATATGTTTTTACAGAAACATTGAGTATAGAGGAACCTCTCTGCCTACAAGAGATAACTATTAATTTCAACTGTTAAAGAGCTTAATAAAAAAATTAAATATTTTCTTATAACTAAGAAACTACTAGTTTATTAAAAATATATTTCAAATAAAAAATTTTTACTTGTTAATAGTAATACAAGTTAAACATTATAAGTTATTTCGTATAATTGACTGGCTAGAACACGCGGTGCATTCACTTAAAGTTCGTGTGAAGGTTCCCTACTGGACAACTTAAATTCAAGTTAATGTTAAATGAACTTTAAATGAACGTTAGGTTAACTTAATCGTGATTTCATATTCTGAAAGTTGAAAAATAACACCTGGACACGGGAATCGAACCTGGGACATTTGGCTTAGTACGCCAATGCTCTCACCACTGAGTTATCCAGGAATCGTCCCGTGCCAAGGGCCATTATTCCCTCATTTTTTAAGACAGAGTATATGATTTCCGCACGTCCATCATAGACTCTGCCGTAAAATATGATCTTGAATATCTGTCACGGGTGTACTGTAATTTTGCCAAAACTTTTTAAATAAGAAAAAGTTTTGACAAAATTCCGGACATCCTTGACAGATATTAAAGATATGTTGATATTATCATGTGCAGTAAACTAAATTCTATGCTACTTCTGGAGAAATATTTGATCTATTTTGACCAAAGAAATTTAATGCTATAAACAACTGTAAAATTACTCGCGCTCCCTTCTGCTGCACCTTAATTAAAACTGATTCTTATCCCCTTCCCTCGTGTTAAAACGTAAAAAAATATTGAACTTTCCCTCCAAAAACCGTTACGTAATTTAAGAACGAGCCCTAATAAAGACCCGATTCAGTGGGTAAATAGTTTAAACTCTAAACATCACTCCAATGTCGTTAGACTGGACTGCTAATTACGGGGAGATTAGGGTGAAAATCCATGTAGGCTCTAGTGAGGGTGGTTTTCCCGAAATGGTTTCCCCCCCTCTCCTTCACGCAAATACAGATAGATTACCTCTGAAATGCTTCTTTCATTATTCCTGCCTCATTAGTATAATTATTATAAATGGGTATAGCCTTAACCATTAGTAAGACGCTGGATAAATAATAATAAATAAAGGACGGTTAATGTTATTTGGTAAAAGTTCAATTCAATATGGTAAGTTATTATTTGAAGCTGTACAAAGGAATGGTGCTACTATTCTAATTAGCAATAAAGTATATAATTTGTTATAAGACGTTAAAAATTTAAAAATAGATTTTTTTATTATGTAAACACTATTATCTCTATTTTGGTTCCATTCATAAACTACCATTTACATCCACTACTGTTTCTAGCCTTTGGCCTGAGTCAGTTTTTTTTTTATTCAAGGCATATATTTTTCACTACCGGCTTACTAGGCCTGTCATAGCTTCAGATGTCTTATAATCTAACTCAAGACTAGTATAGGCCCAACATCCAGTTCCCGGCTGTTAATTTAACAATTTGAAAGGGTTAAATCACATTTAATCAATTATATATTTGTCAACTAACCGGGAATCGAGACCAGGCCTCAGTAGGTAGACATTCTACCGACTAAACTAATCTGTCGGATTTATGAACTGGAGTAGTTAACAAAAAAATCTATACTCATCATAATGCAAGAAAATACTCGTTTTCGTTTTTCATTGATAAAATAATAAGCTTGTAGGAAATATATTAAGTTGCATATCAATAATGCATTTTCTAAAGGATGGTTATTGTTCGTGCTAAAATCATACTGTTTTTCCATTAAGGTTTTATTTTATGTTTTACGTTATTTTAACAATTTTTAAATCTTACATGAATTTTAAAGTATTTAATTTTTCAAGTACGATAACTATCACCGCTGAGGGCACTGCGTGGTTACTAGTGGAAGCCAGCGTTGTCATCTCTTGTTCCCACGTTGTCAATCCTCCCTAAAACACGAGAGAAATTTTGCGACGCACGCTTGTTCGTTGATGTTGCCAGTAGCTCCTTATTTACCCCATAACACCACCTTACGCTTACAACATAACTGAAAGCGAGGCTATTTGGCAACAGTTAACAGAGATAGCGGGAAGATAAAGATTGTCTCCATAAGACCTTCAGTTCCCTCGTTGATGGCATTGGGTGTAGTCACAATTCTTGAAAATAAAAATAAAGCCCCCATTGAAGAGAACATAACTACAAGTATATCAACAATTAAAAGAACAACCTCAATGAAGACTACCTTGTTGAAGGTCTGAAGCGCCAGAATTTCCATAGTTTCATTACACAGCTACAAGCTCTATAGAACGACACTGAAAAAATATAAATCCTGGATAGTAAAAGTTTGATCCTACAACATGATCTAGGTCAAATCAACAATTCGTTTCCTGCAAATATTTGCCTGTGCCCTTTTTTTCCTCTTCTCGAGTGTTTACTCGCTCCATTCCTCTTCTTTTTATAGACATACAAAATCAATTACAAAGGTACAGGTATTTGTGTACACTGCTATTCAATTACGAGAACTTATAATAATTGAAATTTGTTTGGCCAGCGTGCACACCTTTGAGTTAAAATGTATATGTCCAATATGGAAACGATATTAAATAATAATAATACTTAGTAATACGTCTTACTACCCGTCCGGGATATACGCTTGAGTACCAATTACACTAATGGATTAAGAATTAGGAAGGTTGAATATAGAGGAAGGGAACCGGCATTTGCGTGGATGGGCAATGTAAATCCATTTAGGGAAAAACACCCCAGTTCATCCAAGCGAGATTCGAACTTGGATCTCCTCCCCTCGGCAGTCTATCTTAACACGAAACTAGCGCGTTAGATAACCACGGTACCGAGTCGTATGAAACGATATTATGGAAAAGTTAAACAAGATTTTATTGAACATTGCAATGATGTGGTCATAAATGCATCGCATGGACAATTAATAAGTGAGAAGAACTAATGAGGATTTATTTTCATTATTTATCATGGTAGTGGCAAAGAGTATAAAAATCATGCTTCAGAGTATATTCCTATATATGGCCCAATGACAATTTAAATGTTTTAAAATATACTTCAATAAATTGATACTGAACTAATAGTTTTCTTAAAATTAATTCTCGCCTCCTTTATTTAAAACGAGCATTGTTAATTAAGTACGTTACGTTAGGGTGGGGATGTAGAGGACGCGATAAAATGTCAGTGTTTTTCCAATTTTTCCAGCAAAATATTTTGTTGATCAAAATAAATAAAATATTGCTAAAGTCAAAATATAAGAGCTAAGTTTTCTTCAAATGGTGATACAAACAGTTCTTGAATATATGTCATGAGCATAGCAGCATTAGATGAAACTTTTTAAATTAGCAGATTATTTTTTATTAAATTTCAGGACATCATTGACAGATATTCAAAAACTGTTGATATCACCTTGTGAAGAAAATTAAATTATGCTTCTACCGATCTTGATTTCTTTTGACCAAAAAATGTTTTGATATAAAAACTGAAAAAAAAAACAGAAATTTTTTTCTCGCGTTCACTACACTTCCATCTTAAAAAAACATCACCATGTTCTAATCGTTATTACAATATTAAGATTTCTTCTTGGATTTAAAGTTTATATTTTTTCTTGGTGATCAAACTAGATATAAACCAAATGAATGCGATTTTAACTAATAAAATATATTCATACATAATAAAACTTGTTCACTTGGTTTAGGTAGTCAAGTCTTACAGTATATTTAACATTTAAAAAAAAAGCTTGAAGTGCTTGAATGATGGATTAGAATTTTAAATTCAAAGAACTATGGATGAACTATTAAACGGCATCCCTTTTTAAGTAAACATAATACACATAGTAAGCATTGATTTTATAGCTGGACCACTTTCGAACACCAACATCGATTAAAAGTCAATATTGTTGGGCATTATAAAGATGATTTATTTGATTTGATAATTAAAAACTTATTGAAAGCTTTAAATATTACTTACACATGGATATATTGTATAATTTTCTATGACAATATTAACTTAAAGGACTTTCGGATCCTAATGCTATGGAGTAAGAAAGATCATGCTCACCCACAAAAGTACTCCACCAATACCTTTTTAGAGCTAGTTATATCCAATCCACCTCATTACACCATCTACCTCAGGTTCATTCTAATGCTATCCTACTATTGCGTCTTGGTCTTACCAATGGTCTCTTCCCGTTGCGTTTGGCAGTCAATACCTGAACAAAGTTCTAGATACTTCCATTCGCTCTACATGTCCAGCCTACCGTGATCTTCAAGACTTTATTATCCTAACATTGTCTTGCAATAGGTACAGGGTATTTATATGATCATTATGTAGACTCCTCCACTCCCCAGTAGCCTCATCCCTTTTAGGAGCAAATATATTCCTAAGCGCCTTTTTTTTCAAACGCCCAAAATTTGTTTTCATAATGTAAGGTAAGAGACCACGTTCCACATCAATAGAGAATAACCGGTAAAATTATGGTTTTGTAAAGTCCCTATCCTACTTCTGACAACACTTTGTAATGTCACTACTTTTATTTGGGTTCCCGGTAGAACCAACCCTACCTACAACACTACCGTGGCATCGTAGGGACTTACATGGTTGGGATGGACCCCAAGTGGTAAGGGTGGTTCGTGGGGAGTTAGACTTGAGAGTTAGTCCAATAATGTATATTTATTTATTAATCTATTCAGATGACTAAACTACTACATGTTTAACCGGGTCGATCTTCCGTGACGAGAGAGTAGGCACGATAGCGGGACTCTCAAACCTTCCTCTGGACCCGGGGTGGACCACCAGATCACATTTTATCCGTCATTTAATAAGTCGTTGCTAGATACCGACCCACATGCACTTAGCATGGCTCAAAACACTAAACAATGTTCATTCTATCATACAAACTTGCTGATCTTGATATTCCACCAGCCAGGAAGGTCAATCGATCGCACCGTGCTCACTCGTCAACAGGATGCAATCTATATGAGCTATATGTTATTCTCAGCAGGATGGCAACCAACACTTTTGACTTCCAAGGAAATGTACAAGCGTGGATTAACCTCTTGCCAGAATAACTCTTAAAATAATTATGCTCTTGGTGACCTGGTGGTCTAGGGGTAAGGTATCGGACTTCTATGCTAGGGTCCGGGTTTCAATCCATGGTCCCAGCAAATATTTATCTGATTACCAAACGCTTCCTTCACCTCTGACAAGACATGTATTAATCACAACTTGTGAATGTGAGGAATGCCAGACCTCCACCGTGGTTCGGATTCCACGTTAAACTGTAGGTCCTCCATTTCACCTCGCAATCACCCTACCATTACACATTAGCGTAGTGCGTATAACCGAACGGATAGTAAGACGCGGTGCTAGTAATAATAATAATTTTGCTCTTACAGTTTTGCATATTCTGTGTTTTACATTTCTGGACATCAGGTGAAATGTTAAAGAGTTACCAAACGAGTAAAAGCATGTATTTCCCTAATGTATTTTTTCCTAATTTCTAATCCAATATAATTATTACTGGCAAAAATATTGTTTATATATGTTAAATTTCATTAAAACTGTCAACTGATAATGTTTTTCGCAGTAATTAAACGGAATAATAGTATTAATAAAACTGTGGTCTAATATTTTTACTGACGCTATTGTGTCCAACATTAATTTCCAATTTTAAAATAACAGTATTCCTATATAAGCCAGACTCTAGAATGTATATTATATGTGTTGTTAAAATTGATTAACTCATTTGGCAGTAATCACGAAACAAACAGATATACGAAATGCCCCATAGTGAACTTAGAACAACACAGTGTTTTATTGGTAAAATACGTGATAATCAATGTTATTCCCCTTAGCCCTAAGGTTTGAGTTTGTTTTCACTCTAAATTGGATTGTAATGTAAAATTTTGATTGAAATCTTTAGCTTACCTAAGCGTACAATGGCGAGTTTGCATTTTATGATTAAACTCAAATTTACCTAATGGATTAAAGATGCGTAAAATGTTCCAATGGAAATAGTAAAATAATGGGAATGTTATTCATAGTACTAAATAATCAGAGCTTTTAGCACTTTAACTTCATTAAAAAAGGGACTTAGTGACCAAAATTTTCAAAAAAGGAATCTTTAGGGATCAACAATTTTTGCACGTTAGAGAAAACAATTGGGAAGTTAAGGGAAAAAATTGCTAATATTAAAACTCTGACCAATTATTTGCCAGTTAAGATAGCATTTGAGATGCATGTCAAATACATTATTGATCAAATTATTATTATTATTGTTGTTGTTTAGAGACCCATCAACACGTTAAGGTCATTAGGGCCATCAAATTATTAAATGGAATAAAATAATACATGTTCTGTCTACAAGTTCTCTACGTATTAAGGTGCAGCAGAAGGGTGTGCAAGTTATTTGACAGTTTTTATAGAATTGAAATTTTTTGGACAAAATAAATCAAATATTTCTCCAGTGCCAAAATACAGTAGAGTCTAGTTTTCTGCATTGAGGGGACTCAGTGCAGTGCAGTGGCAGTGCATATATCAACAGATCTTGAATATCTTTCAAGGGTATCCTGGAGTTTTGTTAAAACTTTTTTTCTTTATTTAAAAGGTTTTCGACAAAATTTTAGGACACCCTTGACCGATATTCAAGATCTGTTGATATCAACATGTGCGGAAAACTAAACTCTACTCATATTTTGGTACTGGAGAAATATTTGATTTATTTTGGTCAAAAAAATGTAGTGCTATAAAAACTGTAAAATTACTCGCGCTCCCTTCTGCTGCACCTTAAGACCTTATTTTCATAAGATCTCACACCAAAAAGTACAATTTGTTGGGTTTTTATTTACTATTATTATGCCTATTATTATTATTACCATCATCATTAGGATTATTACTATCATTATTATCATCATCATTACTATTAATATATATACATTATTATTATATTATTAATTAAATAAGTTCATGGGTGATCTGGCGATCTAGGGGTAAGTTGTCGGACTTCTGTGCTGGGGGCCGGGGCTCAATGCTCGGATCCCACGTTAAACTGTAGTCCTCCATTTCATCTCACAATCACTCTACCATTACACATTAGCATACGTACGTATAACCCGAACGGGTAGTAAGACGCGGTGCTAATAATAATAATAATAATAAATAATAATAATAATAATAATAATAATATTAATAATAGATTGATCCTATAGTATAAAACATTAATATTATTTAGTAAATTGCCTAACTTAATGAAAGTAATAATGAACAAAAATATAAGAGTTGAGATATTGCACAATAACTAACAATAAATCTTATGGAAATGTTTTGACTTTACTAACAAATTAAACTATTACAATGAGGAGTACAAGTTATATTTAAATGTCCCCTCAATTTACTTCACCGGGGAAATAATTTAAAATAAATTGGCACAAAAATGCATTATATTCAAACATGAATATGCTCAAACAATGTATGTTTAAATGCTTGATGAATTGTAAAGGCCCTTAAAGACCAAAATCAACTGCTCGCGTGCTGTAAGCGAGCGGCTCGAGAGTCGGTCGCAAACAGTTCGAGACCACGCAATCCACACCTAATGTTTTGAATAATAGTCATGTTCGCCTGAAATTTGAAATCAGTTTGTCAGCAGTTCGCAAAATGTATGTCATCGAGTGAGGAAGATGATGATGATGATGATGATAATGATGATGATAATAATAATGATAATAAATACGTCCACACTGCAAGTGCTGTTTGGCATGTGTTCGCTAACAGTTTCTTTGATGTTACCGCTCATGTGGTGAGCTTCTATCAAACACCGAACACGAGCTGCTCACGATATCTAGTACACACCGAGTTTGTCACTGTTCGTGATATCTAGTACACATCGAGTTTGTCACTGTTCGTGATATCTAGTACACACCGAGTTTGTCACTGTTCGTTATATCTAGTACACACCGAGTTTGTCACTGTTCGTTATATCTAGTACACACCGATTTTTCACTGTTCGTGATATCTAGTACACGCCGAGTTTGTCACTGTTCGTTATATCTAGTACACACCGATTTTCACTGTCGTGATATCTAGTACACACCGAGTTTGTCACTGTTCGTTATATCTAGTACACACCGAGTTTTTCACTGTTCGTGATATCTAGTACACACCGAGTTTATCACTGTTCGTTATATCTAGTACACACGAGTTTGTCAGCTGTTCGCGATATCTAGTACACACGAGTATGTCAGCTGTCGTTATATCTAGTACACACAGAGTTTGTCAATGTTCGCGATCTCTAGTACACACAGAGTTTGTCAATGTTCGCTAACAGTTTGCGAGCTTGGTGTGTACTGGCCTTAAGAAAGGCAAATTAATATCTGCCAACATAACTAATCTTTTTTTTTTGTAAAAATGTTCAACTTTTGTTAAAGTTTGTATTATTATTATTATTATTATTAGCACCGCGTCTTACTACCCGTTCGGGTTATACGCACTTACGCTAATGTGTAATGGTAGGGTGATTGTGAGATAAAATGAAGGACCTACAGTTTAACGTGGAATCCGAACCACGGTGCAGCCCTGGCATTCCCCAAATTCACAAGATGTCTTGTCAGAGGTGAAGGAAGGGTTTGGAAATCATTAAAGTTTGTAGTATTCTTAATCGGTTTACTAGTAATTTTTATCAATAAAATGGGACTTAGGGACCAAAATGTCAAAAAAAGGAACTTTCTTAGGGACTAACTTTTAAAAAAGGGACCTTTTAGGGACAGACTGTAAAAAAGGGACCTTTTAGGGACCGACTATAAAAAAAGGGACCTTTTAGGGCCAACTTTAAAAAAGGGACTTTTAGGGACCAATTTAAAAGAGGGGAATTTTAGGGACTACCCCTAAAAACTTCGTTAATGAAAAGAGAAATGCCAGGTATCCACCATGGTTCGGATCGAATATTAAACCATAGGTTCTGCATTTCATCTCACAATAACCCTACCATTACACATCAGCGTAAGTGCGTATAACTCGGACGGGTAGTAAGACCCAACGTTAATAATAACAATAATAATAATAATAATAATAGTAGATAAAAATTGGACGCTTGACTAAGTTCTCAATATAGAGCTTATATCTGATAATTGGCAAACATTTTAAAATTTCTGGCTCACATAATAGACAAAAACCCATTTTAAATAAGCTTAATCTTTAGTTGTATTTTATATCAGGGTTATAATCATTAAATTAATTCGTGAGCAATATAATGCAGTAACATGTAGAATAAAGTGATTATGATAACAAAACAAGATGCCCTTTTTTTATTTAACTCTGTGTCTTAATAACCATTCAGGTTATACGCCAATGTACTAGTAAAACTAATGTGTTCGGGATTAGGAAGGCTGAATTTAGAGGAAATGAAACAAAAATTTCTTTGAGTTAGATTGGAAAGCCAGTTAGGAAAAACCACCATCAGTACACCTGACTAGATCGATTACCGATCTCACCATCATCGACAGGCTGGTCTATTGCGAGTGTAGCGCCTTAGACCATGTGGCCACTGAAGCATGTATCAACTGGCTTCATATAAAATTAATTATATCTGCCGTTCTGATCCATGCATACTTATTTCGTGAGAATATTTTCTATTCACAAAAAACAATCAAGCCAAAGAAAATATTTTAAATTGGGTTAGCTCCTATTTACTCTACAAATAATTAATGTTTACTAAGTAAATCATCTAAGAATAATATATTTTTTTAATGTGTTATTTAGACATTTGTTTGAATAAACTAAATCATTAAAAATGAATGTTAATTTTATTCGTAAACTGAATCCAATGATTTTAACCACGTGTTTGTTTTTAATATTTTGTATTATTTATCTAGCTAATGTTAAGAGAAATGTTGAACTTATTCTAAGGAAAAATGCGTATAATTTATCTATCAAGGTGTTTTCTTATTGATTGTAGGTATATTATTTAATTTTATTTAAATATATTCAAACTATTTAAGTAGATACTTTCTGAGCCAAAATTATTTTTTCAGCACATATCTTACAAAATATCTTAATTTGATAACATACAAAGCACTCAATCTCTTACCGCTAATTCTTAATAAGAGAAAATTCAAATTTTACTAAATTTAATTTCATGTCGAGATTCGATTATAGAGCCCTTGGCTCCGAAAACAGTCGATCTACCAACTCAACTAAGGTTTGGAATTAAGTTTGATAACTTATTATAATTTATAATCCAAAATACTCATTATTTTATAATTATTAAAATTAAATTTAAGGTCAGGTGCCAACCATTGTTTTAGCTAAAAACAATCTGATAAGCACTTAAGCAATATAAATTAAATCACTCATGAATTCAAGCTACAACAGTACTTATTTAAAACTAAGTTTGTTGTATAATGATCAAATTGATAAATTCAACTCAAACCTCTAAAATTTAGTGTTTTATCACTTTAATTTTCCGCTATAAAACACAACTTCTTAAAATTTACCATTTCTTCCGCCTCGATTGATTTTATTTGGATCTATAATGTGTACCAAACAATTTTATGGTTAAAACTAAAATCTATAGCGAACAATAAAATAATTGATTAGAAAATTAAAATTTTAGAAGAATATTTCTTAAGAAGTGTAATTTATTGGATTATATAGGCCTACATAATTTTAAAACTACACCTATAATTGTTTGTTTGTATAAATGTTTTAGTTTTTAAGCGAGTACCGAGTATTAAATTACAATTTTTACAAGGTATGTATTATATTTGTCTACAAACTCTTTATTTACTGCAATTTTTATAATCTATTATATAAAAAAAAAATATCAACTTGAAATTAATATGTAGGCATACATTTTGTTAGGCATGTCAAAATGTCAATTATCTTCATCTAAAACATTATGTCTAATATATATATCTGGAGAATATTTACACATTAAACATTTTGTTCCTTATTATATCATTTTAAAACTATAAGAGGAAATATTTATTCTTATGTAAATAACTTGATTTTAAAACTAACCTCTACTTAAAACTTGGGGTTTTCGTGACCGATATTTTATATTTAAAGTATATTATCAAAGCCTCTTTAATGTTTGAATTTTATCCCTTCTTATTTTCACATGGAAAATTATTCGAGTTGCCGCCGTTTCAATTGTGCTCGCGACCGAAGCGCTGCGTTGTGAATGAGTCAAACTATTAATTTCGGTTAGAGATAAAGTTAGATATTACTCGTACAGGTGGCAGTGTAATTTACAAGTTTTAACCAGTTATGTAGAACCCGAGTTAAGCAGATATTAATATTGGCTAAGGATTGAAATATTGTTTTTATACTATTTTATATTAAGGTTATACAAAAATACAACGAAACGTTACTAGTAACAATAATGAAAAAAAAATGTTTATCAATATGACTTAAGAAACTATGAAATGAATATTTTTATTTATCAATAATATTAGTAGAAAAATAAATTATTAATAACCCGCTTCGGTGATCATATGGTATAAGGAGTCACTCTCACTGTAGACTAGACTGATGATGACTGAGATCGAGGTTCAAATTTCTGTCGGGTGTACTGAGGGTGGTTTTCCCCAAGAAGGTTTTCCACTCTACCTCAATAAAAATGCGGATACATTTCCTCTAAATATAATCTTCCTAATCCCTCAAACAATTAGCGTAATTAGTATATAAGCGGATAATCCGAATTGATAGTAAGACACACTGCTAAAAAAAAGTTAATTCATGTTTAAAAATTATTTCTGGCTTTAGGAGAACTAATTTATGCGAATCAACAGTAAAAATGTATTGCTTAGTGCTTAGTCACCAAGCAATATTTACTGAATGGTGGGATTTAAAAAAAATAATATTATTAAGGAACTTAATATTTTACATTAATTTCAGAGTTGTTAATACAAAGTTACCAAACCCTTCCTTCACCTCTGACAAGAAATCTTGTGAATGTGAGGAATGCCAGGTCTCCACCGTGGTTCGGATTCCACGTTAAACTGTAGGTCCTTCATTTCATCTCACAATCACCCTACCATTACACATTAGCGTAAGTGCGTATAACCCGAACGGGTAGTAAGACGCGGTGCTTAATAATAATAATAATAATAATAAATAATACAAAGTGCGGGTTAATCCAACACATTATGCTAAAACAATACGAATTATGGTAGGACAAATAATTCGATAATGCATCTTTGGTAGTAGATTTAAGTCACTAGTTGATATTAGTTTTAGAAATATATCATGATTTATTTATGGAGAGCTTCGTGAAATTAATTCCTACCTGAAATGTATACCTATAAGTTTACCTTTGGCCCTAGATATTATGAAATTTCTAAAAATAAAACACTACATAATGACGTATGTGCAAGAATAATATTTTCAAATAAATAGGCTATAATTATAGATCTAGAGGAGAAACACAAATTTTATAATTAATATGAAGTAATAAATGTGTTTACATTTTAAATTTAAACAAATGATTATTCGTATGGTATTTATATTTCCATGCCTATTACATACATCTATATTGACAATATAAAGACACGTAATATTTATTTACATTATATGTCAATTTGTCACAGGTTGATGACATCATCTGGTTTACGACGATAATTATGTGGTAAAATCTATCAATGTGATAAGCAATTCACTGACAAAGTTTTTAAAATCGTTTACTATTTAGACAACCATCATATATACTTACATTCATAAATGCAGTAAAATTATGATTTAAACATAATCTAAAAATACTGTGAGGGTGGTGGATATAATTTAGTAATTTTAGTAAGGATTTCAAAATTGATGGAATTGTTTGGAGCTTCCTGAAGTTAGCTTTTCCCTTAAATGTAATTTAAAACTAATCAATTAATTAGTAATAATAATAAAACTATACTTAAAAAAATGTATTAGTACTACACACTGACGTAAATTTATAAATTAGCTCTTTAAATACACATACTTTTGATTAGTTCTACCCCTTATTAATCTAGATCTAGTTAATGTTAAATTAAGCTGCCACCTCTGAGAGAATTTTAGAATTTTCCTCTCTCTTACTTTACCATATACTCACAAGATGGCAGGATTGTATACTTTGCTATTGATTAAGTTTGGTTGGTTTCCCCTTTTTCAAGTTTTCTTGAAGTTTTAGTTAGCATTAATCTAATTATATTTGTAATAAAATCCAATATACAGCCAGTCCCTGTGCTTTTAGGGTAAGTTGATGCTTGAATTTCTGTGAGCTTCTCAGATTTAATGTGCAATAAATAGTACTCTGTGGCAAAGTAATGAAAGTAACGGGAAACTACCTAGATCCCCATTTTCCTACCTAAACTTTATACGAGAATGAATGGTAAAAATTCAACCTGGAGCACCTTAATGATTAAAATGATTGTTTTGAGCAATATTTCTAAATATGTTGTGGAAGCCCATAATCGCTAATTTTACGCTTTCAATTTTCATAACCATTTGGTTAATACACAATTAATATCACGTTTATTAAATGGCTAGCTACATATTAGCATATGAATTATATATAATACATTATTCAGTCTTGTTGTATTTACTTAATACAGTAAATGCTTTAAAAAACCTTAAACATGTTATCAAGAAAATTTAAGTACTCCGAAAACACACTTTCTATATCACACAGCAAATTGTCATACTTTTAAATTGATAATAACTTAAAATTTATCACTTTAAAATTTGTTTTATAACGTTACTTCCTTTATTTAAATGTTTATAAGCATTGATTATTTTAAAGTGTTACTTCAATGTATTGAATAAGTATTTTAAAACTCAGGTATCCATCAAAAATTTTGGAAGATGGTCATGTATTGCATGCATAACGTCTTCAATCACATATCAAGGGGTAAATATTCAGTGTTTTCACAATACATATAGATGCATATTTTTGTTTATTCTTTGGTTTTATGATTTGGCGCATTAACCATCTAGTATTGTTTCTGTTTTTAATTTGTTATCACTTCGTCTAACTATTATATCGGGCTATCTGCATTCAAACATATTAATGAGGTGTAGAGGAATAAGTTTGCTTTAGGAATAATTAATGTGCCTGCATTTAAGTTAAGGATACTAAATAATTAGTAAAAAAAACCTCTGTACTCAGTTGTGATTGAAGCCTTTACAGCCCAATAACCAATCAACCAAACTAGATGAACCTTAAAGTGTATCCCTCGACAAGAGCCTGCCAAAAATACCCAATTATTTCGGATTCCCAGTTCTTCAAACGGTATTTAAAGCAGATTTAACAATTTGTGAAACTTATTTTGGTCTTAATATTAGTTAATCTAACACGTACTATTTTGTATAACTTTTATTTCTCTTAATTGAAGAATTCCTTATTTTTCTTCTTAACCAGAAGCGTTTTTACTTTAAATAAATTTTCGCAAAAAGGGCCTTTTATAGAATACAAACTTTTTAATGGTCAAGATTGATTAAATTTCCCGAAATAGTTTGCTAGTGTTATTTTATAGGTATTGATAATATCTATAAAAAATGATAGCTCAAGATAATATATGACGTGTGGAAAGGCTAAAGAAGAGACATCATTTTATTACGAAAGTAAGTATATATCTGGCAACTAGATACTCTCCTAGACCTATTTTAACGTATTCATATTTAAGATCATCCTATCTGTAGCTCTAAATTTGGATAGATATTATCAATATTTAATAACAATAATAATTTAGTAAAATGGTATCAATATTAACAAAAAAATCTATTTGAGCTCAGCCCATTTGCCAGAAATCCAAGGAATAGCTCAATAAACTAATATAGTTTTTCATATAAAATAATATATCTTTCATATAAGGCACTTGCTATGCAAAAATTGGACTTTTAAATATACTCTAATATGATACAATTAAAATCCCCCACTTTTCTCTTACATTGAATTATATCCTGAAAGGTTGAAAATACCATTATTTTTAAAATTTATTTATTTATATATTTGAGGTGTTTAACGAGCACTTTCTGAACCGATTGATTATATCAGCATACGAGAATGTATATGAACGGGGGCGAAAGGGACTACCAATTTTAACTGGAGAGATATTTTCACATACCTTCTAGGGTTCTCTTACGTGCAACAATCACCATAAGACCGGCGGCTTTATTTGACATGTGAAATAAGTTTTGTCGTGGATTTTTATCGCCCAAATAAAATCCATTGACACCACCTGGGTTTGAACACCCGAACATTGTGACCTGAGGCGAGAAATATTGCTCAAGACCACTGAGGTCAACAAGAAATTTAAATCCATCCCACTGCTCTACGCAATTAATGTATTGGCTTAATATTTTAGATCAACAAATAAAATAGTTACTTTTCTGTTACAGTGTGCTTGGTTACTTTTACAAAACATTGCGCCTCTGTTTCGGATTGGCAAATTCGACGATAATGACATCGTATTCCAGGGATCGTAGCCATTCGCATTCAATTGGTAACAAAGCTAACGCGTTTATTCTGTTATTTTTAAACTTGAATAGATTTTCAAACGCTTCAGCCTTGATACAAACTGTTCAGTGTAGCAGTTTAGGATTGAAGTTTAAACTAGAATTGGGACGTTTAAATCGACGATTCCTCGAATTCTATGGTATATATAGGATACATTATTATTAAGGCCTTGATTCAAATAACAATTTAAAGTAATTGGTACCAGCTTCGGTAGCAGCATGGTTCAACGCACTACTCTCGCAGGGGACTAGACTGCCAATGATGGATTATTGAGGTTCGAATCTCGGTCGGTTGTACTGAGAGTGGTTTTCTAAAATGCTATTCCACTATCTTCACGTAAATGTGGGTACAATAATTATAAATATAACCTTATTTCCCGAAAACCATTAGCGTAATTAGTACATAATTGTATAACCCAAACGGGTAGTAGGACACCGAACAAAAAAAATTAAATAAAAAAGTAATTGGTAAAATTAATTATAAAATATTAAGTAGTTGGAAGAATAAAAAATAAAATAAAATTAATTTTCTATAATTCATTAATTAAAAAATGGTGAGAAAAACCAAATAGAATTTTTCAGTGAAAGTCTTAAGCAACTACTTTTGTAAATAAAAATTTAAGTATTTTCCCTTTAATTTAAGGTGTAGACTTTTTAAAAGCTCCAAGAATTCAAATTTAATTTGAGATTCTAACAAAAAAAAATTAAGGTTCAGATTTGAGAAATTTATAATCCGACCCTATCTCTATTATAAACGAATATGTGGACTATGATATCGACGTTCCAATTCTTAGAGTAAATGTAAATATATTTGTATCACTGAAATCATAGGATTATTGAACAACGTTCATATCGTTCCTGATTGGACGCAATTTTCATGAAAATTCAAACTAGTCCTGAATGGAGTTTCTAAATCGATAGCAAATACTTTATCATTTCTAATACTGGACAACTGGCTTCTTTTCGTGTGAAAAGCGATGGAATTGTGCTCTACGCGGCTTGATATGGAGAATAGACTCCGTTAGCGAATACTCTATCAAAAAATGCCGCATAATACATGTGTTAGATTAGTGTTACCAGAGATGGCCGTAACACGGGTCCGTGGCAATTGATATAACGTCCAATTCTGGTAGGAAGATATTTTTATTAGTGTTTTTTAGATAATTTACTATGTATCATGAGTATCAGCAGAAGATCACATGTTTGACGTATAAATACATGAAAGTAGATTTAACGTATACTTTTCATAATGCCTTATCTGACAGCTAAAACTGTTCATAAATCTACTTTCATATTAATACTTCAGTTATGTTAGCTGAAGCTTTCACTTTTTATATTATCCACAATAGAATAACAAGATTCTCAATTTTGGCCGGATTTTTTTTTATATAATTTTCTGTCAAAATTGTCCTATTGTAACTTTTCTTGCAGGCAGATGAGATAATTATGAAAATTGTACTTTACAACACAATTATGCCTATAAAATAGTAAAGGAACACATTTTATATTGAATTTTCCCAACACTCTTAATTGACTACCCACTTTACATACTTTATCACCTTTACATACATCCGACTTCGAGCTGAAATGATGTGTCAGCTTTGAGACAATATTTTATCTCACATCTTAATTAAATCAATTCTTATTCCCTCAGATTTTTCTCAATTTTCTAATAAACTGTTACCACCATTTCCTTAGTACCAGAATCCTCGTATATTCCAAGCTTCCAGGCTTTCCTTTAGGAATTCTCATTTTTCCATGTAGCTAAGATTGAAGAAATGAGTAATAAAATTTCATTTTTCTTCAAATTGACTTGTGTGAATTCATGTAGCTTATTTTTAAAACGTGGATGATTTAATAATGATGGACAAATACAGTTCTGTCGCTTCACAACACTTGTTTAAGGGGTGATGAGATACGTTCTGGTTCAGAGTTATAAGACATGTTCTGGTTCATGTGATAAGACAGTTCTGGTTCAGTGTGATAAGACACGTTCAGGTTCAGTGTGATTTAAATCTAATTACTGTTCAGAGTATAAATTCTTTAAGTTTTCTGTATAATGTCCCAAATTAACAAATATTTTAGTATTTACACTAGATTTTACAAAATTCCCTGAGTGTTTCGGTTTTCCGGCTGAGCGGAAACCCTGTAATATATAGGAATTAGATTTAAGAGTAGGTCAAAAACAGGATTTATGCAGACATTGGCTTGCTACTATTAATTCTTTAAGCAGTTGTCATCTCCTATTGTATTTCGAATAATTTTTTTAACACCGCGTCTTAATAAACGTTCGCGCTATACAATTACATATTACTAATAATGCTAATGGTTTTATGGATTAGAAGACTGTATTTTGATAAAGTGTGCCCATATTTGCGTGGAGGAAGAGTGTAAAACTATTTTGGAAAAACTGACCTTAGTACACCCAAACGAGCTACGAATGGCGCGCAGGTTGAGGAGAAATAGTCATGTGGCACGTATGGCTAATATCGGGCATCTACTCAATGTATTAGTTGGGAAACCTGGAGGAACAATACCTCTTATGAATGAAACTTAAAAGGTATTCCAAAACTCTTCAGAGAAAAATAAATTATTGTCCTGTTTGTTAGAAAACAAATACAAACCTTTAGTTTTGTGTCCAGCATTGATAACATTTAAATAAAATTGTCTAATTAACTAGGTATTGATAGTATCTATTTAACGTAATTTCATTATATAATATGACTTGACGTATAAATACATTAAAGTGGTTAACGTAATATTTTTTAACTGCTGAAAAAGGTTCTTCCTACGAAAATTGGACTATAATTAAGAGATGAAACCGTCTTATACTGGATTATATGCACAGCGCAAGTAGTAAATGTTTACACGCTGTAACCCCTTTAATAAATATTAATGCAGCTTCTATAACTTTATAGCCTCTGTGCACTTTATTTTTATCTGCTCTGTTGATCGTTCAGCCAATTTATTAATATTAGCAGTTTATATATTATTATTATTATTAGGAGGAGAAAAGGAGAAGTTAATAGTAGTAGTATTATATTCATAGCTTAGAGTTAAGAATTTTTATGACATTTAATTTTATTTTAAACTTAATTATAACTCTGAAAACGTTTGAAATATGCTTTAGCTACTCTGAGAATAATTTTATTTTGATAAATTTGATTACTTCAGTTTTTGATCTGTTTTTAGTGCATACAATGCAAATTTATAAGATTTTTTTAAATATTTGTTTAGTGATTAGTAAAACACAATATTTATTAATAACTATAATTGTTGAATAGATATTTTTTAAATATATAAACAATTAATACTTTTAAACACTGTATTTTTTAAACCAATTTTTATAAAGTTTAATTTAGTTAAGTTTTAAAAGCCATAGTTATATTTTTAGAGCTTATTTGAACACTTTAATGATTATTCTGACATTTTAAGGGTATATTTATTGCATATTTAACTTTTTTTATTATATGAACATTCATAATAATCAAGGCTGTTAATAATATATACTAAAGTTTATGGGTTGGAATGGTAACTTAGGGGAATGCACTCACAATAGCTTGGGTAGATAATGAAAGAAAAGTGATAAATCCCATGTGAAGAATCAATCCCAATCCACGGAACTGGGTTTAGATTCAAAGCTCAACCTTTCTTTCAACCTAATCCAGTTTATTGCGAGTATAACCTCTTAAATCACAACGACACTAATGCTGGCTCCAATTCAACCGAACAAGTACTTAAATATGCTCATATATTACAGATATTTAATGTATGTTTGAGCACTTAGAACCAATATTAAGAATACCAGGCTTAGTAGTAATTAAATAAAATAAAAAGTGACTAGATTGAAAAAATGTTTTGAACAATAACGCTTAGTTTTAGTCAAAGTTATTAACGAAAATACTACTATGCCGTTCTTAAACAAATTAATCTTTTCAATTCAATCCATAAAAATGAATATATATCTGGTCATATTATGTTTTCTTCAATTACAGGAAATTATTTTGGTCAATTAGCACTTCTTAATCTGAACAGACTATACCATGGCCTTTGGTTCTTCCTTCCTGTCATATTCCTAAGGCCAACAAAGTTGCCCCTTTAAGCTTCAGGACTCAAGGGATTTAAGGATTGAGAATAACAGCGCCATGAAAATGTCACTCCTCCTCTACAGCTTATTAGAACAGATGAGATGCAAGACTCTTAGGAAGACATAAACTGTTTCGTGGAACAAAATCCTTGGTTGTTGAAATCTACAAAAAAAAAAGTTTAACAAAGAGTAATAAATAATTACCAATATTAATATATACCAGCTTACTTCGACAAAGGTAAACATATTGAGAGAAATTTGCAAACGAATAAATAAAATAAAATTACTAAAGCGACTTATTTGTTTCGAACTAGAGTAAGCTCTGTTGATCTTAAAGCTACGACTTTAAATATATGTATATATATATATATATATATATGATTAATGCGTGTATTATTTATGGATAATTATTATAAAACAACGAAATATTAGTACAGAAAATTGTCTGGATTCAAGAGTTTTGTATATGTATTTATTCACTATACAAATGGTTTGATATATTCATTGTATTCTCTGTATCCAAGAGTTTTATATATCATGTATTCCTGGATCCAAAGAGTTTTGATCATATTCATGTTTCTCGGACCAAAGTTTGTATTTTTGTATTTCTGATCCAAAGAGGTTTTGATAATATTCATTGTATTCCTTGGATCCAAAGATGGTTTTGATCATATTCATTGTATTCCTCTGTATCCAAAGAGGTTTTGATCATATTCATTGTATTCCTCTGGATCCAAAGAGTTTTGATCTATTCATTGTATTCCTCTGGATCCAAAGAGGTTTTGATCATATTCATTGTATTCCTCTGGATCCAAAGAGTTTTGATCTTATTCATTGTATTCCTCTGGATCCAAAGAGTTTTGATCATATTCATTGTATTCCTCTGGATCCAAAGAGGTGTGTTTATACTTATTGTAAGGCATATTCTTCTGGATCTAAAAAGGTAAGTATTTTCATATTATTTTATTCTCCTAGATATTCAGAGATTTCTCTATATTTATGTATTATTATTATTAACTGACTAGTGTACCCTTTCTTCGCACGGGAAATCTATAAAAGATAAATTTTTTCAATCAGTATATAAAATAAACCACAGGGAATAATAACCAAATCTTAAACTTTGTTTATATATTAAAACTTTATTGGTTTAATCTGTAGTACAAAACATCAACGTAGGCTGACCAATACACATTGTTCAAATAGAGATATATGAACATAATTTAAAATATGACTTTATTTTGAATATTATGTTATAGCCTCTCTATATACACCTTTTGAACACTTTCCTAAGAGGAGTATCACAACATAAATAATTGGTTATTAAAGGGATTTAATTAAATTCAATCGAACATCTCTTAGCATTCTTTTAGTTTATTTACCCCGTTTAATCTAGCTACCCATTTTAATCATAATTCCTTTTTTACGTCTATTTAAACTTTTTACTTTCTCCGCCTAAAGTAATACTTTTTCCGTTACTACCCTATTTGCACTCTATCTTAACTTTTTTTACCCTCATAATCCTTTTCATTCCGTTTACGACTTTTTACTCCATTTTCCTATTTTACAATTTTGTGGAGTTTGAATGTTTTTACCTTTTTTTATTGTATACCCTTTGACTTATACCCTTTTTATTTATTATATTTTTTCTTTTTTTACTTTTTTTTACCACTTTCATCCTTTTTGTCCTGTTTGCTTTTTTGCTCAACTGTGCCCTTTTAACTCTTTTTGGACATTTTGTTAATTTTTTGGACATTCTTGCAACCGTTTCCCTTTTTGATTAGATTTACTTTTTACCACTATCATTTTTGGACTTTTTGCTCTTAATCCCTTTTATCATTAACTACCTGACCCAGTTCCAGAGAAATATTTTAGTATTTAGGGTTAAAATTGTTCATTATAGAATCATTAATCCAAAAATGTATTCATAAAATTAGTCTGGATTTTAATATGTTATTAATAATAAGTTTAATAGTTCGTTTAGCTCTATTTCTTTTGAAAGACCGGATTCAACTATCAATTCAATTAAGTGTGAAATATCGCTCTAAGTTTCAACAAAGTTAAATTTCTCAGTGGTATTTATAGCCTTAATCCAGTTTTCATAAAAAGCGCATTATCTGAACACTAATACAGTTACTCAATATATTTACACGTACTCACACGTAAATTCATGTCATCTGTAGCGTTCAGTTTGATGGTATATTTCATTAAGAAATAACACTAATAATACAATAAAATGATATCAATTTTGGCCAAAATAATCTATTTTATAAAATGACCTCTACATTAAAATTGCTCTGTAGCTAATAATTAATAAAAATGGTAAGGGTATAGTAACATTTGCATCAATTATAATTTAAATGATCCTCTTGATTATTAATTTTAAATCAATTTGATGAACTTATCTTCATTTTATATTTATTTTATAAATAAAATAAAAATCTTATGTGACGATGTTTGTTTACGTAACCTTGAATTAATTTTGGTATTAATTACTGAATCTCTTATGAAACTTTAGGATACGTGGGCATCCACAAGGACTAATTAGTAAGATGGTAAATCAGCTCTATACTATAATTATGATCTTAGCCTATATTCTTGTTATTTGTGATTTAAGAGTTATCTTGGTTACACAATTAATTCAAAGTGATTATTTAAAAACTAAACAAAGAATGTTTAGGTTATAAGAGTTATCTTGATTTACTTACAGTAACATTAGAACACTTCGTTTACCGTTAACGTAACAAGCTTACCTGGAAGTGTTTTACTATGACGTAGCTTATAAGAAAGGGCCAAAGTGTAGTCCAATTTCATATTAAACGGAGTGTCCCTCAGTATTAAAATTCAGTGCTAACGAGCGTGACTAGATTAAGTATATACTATGAGTTAATATTAATTTGATTGATCGTAAAAGTTGAAAACTTACCGGTCATACCTAAGCATAATTATTTAGAAAATAATGTACTGAATAGGCAACAAATAAAATCTACTTAAGCAACATCAAGCAAAACAGAAAGTATTGAGTAAATATACATTACATGAAATGACAAGTAATTTTTGGTTATGTATTAACTTTATAGAAAGCAGTTTACTAAATCAATTTGGACATGTTTTGTATTTGTAAATGATAGTTAAATACTCCTAAACACTTAAACACTTCACAATACATTAGGCTAATACAACACTTTATTTTGATAATGGAAATAAGGAAAACGAGAGAGAATGAGAGAATATATTAAAACAATTTTCCATTAACATCATTAATATGGATAAAGGATGGTAACCTGATTTCAACCCCATTAATGTGTTCAACAGTCCGTCAATAATCGACCCTCTGTTTATTTTACCACACTATTCTATTAATAGCTCTTAGCTATTTCAAACATGGAAATTCATTTCTAGTAATCAAATATTGTATTAATTTAAATTAAATCAAACTTTTAATAAATACACATATTATATACGATTCAAACAAATTCAAAACATTAATAATTTTAACGTTTCCTTTGAAGTAAATTTGATAATTTGGTTGATAACATTATTCTTGTGACATTAGAACAAACATAATATAAACATGAACTTTTTAGTTTTGTTTCCCCCTTTACACCTATAAATATAACATATTTTTAACGAAAACGTTTTAGTTTGATTATATGAACAAAAATGAAGTATATTTTTATGTTCGTAGTCCTTATCCGCTCACAATTTAATAAATTAAATTGTAAATCTGCCTCTTTTGTCTAAAATTGCACATTTACAAACAATAATATTTACACATATTCAAGGAGAAGGATATGATAGTGCAAAATTATAGCATATATTTCCTAAAATTAGTTATCTACTTATAACTTGTAAAAAAGGTTTTTTGGCCCTATGCTATGTAAATTAATAAATATATTACTAGAACTTTTGTTTAGTATTAGTTTTGAATTATTATCAGCCTCATTCCTAGTTGTAAGAAATTTTCATTTTAAAACTACATTAAATACAGAAAACACCTTACTAAAATAAAATAAAAATCTCATGAGCACGAAACTTTGTGAAAATTAAGCATTCTTAATTCTTACATATTCAGTTAAACTATAAAAATAAATTGCTAAACAAACCAAAACAATTTAATCAGAAAACTCTATTGTATGAAAATTTATTTATTTTCGGCTAATAGCCTTTATTGCAAACGTAGTGGTAAATCATGTTTGCTTGATTAGTCGTTTCCGCACCTATATGTAAATATCAATAATTTTTTGGCATAATGTGTTAGATATTATAAATAACATAAATAACCACGTAAATGTTTTCTTAATCAGTATTTAAATTAAATAAGATTCTCTTTTATGAAAAAGTATTTAATTTCGATATTTTATGATAGCAGAGACGTGGATGATATATTTCAATGATATTGTGTAATTAAACTATCAAACTAAAGTGTAAATTTGCAAACTAAAGAGAATATGAAGCGAGCTTGCAACGTCACGGTAACTAGAGAGTATTATTATTATTTATTATTATTATTTAGGCACGCGTCTTACTACCGATCGGGTTGTACGCACTTACGCTAATGTGTAATGGTAGGTTGATGTGAGATGAAATCGAGGACCTACAGTTTAACGTGGAATCCGAACCACGGTGGAGGCCTGGCATTCCCCACATTCACAAGATGTCTGGTCAAAGGTGAAGGAAGGGTTTGGTAATCAGATAAATCTGTGCGGGACCGAGGATTTAATCCCTGGACTCCAGCACAGAAGTCCGAACCTTACCCTAGACCATAGAAAGTATTAATCGCTGTCAAACCAGATGACTTAAAATACAATGTTTGGTGTCGTTTTCTTGAACTTCTTCTCTATTAGGGTATAAGCTTTCGCCCTTCACCTACAACCACACTTTGTCATGACAATACTAAAGAGAGAAAAGAAAACTACAACACTTCTAATGTCGAAATAACCCGCCTCGGTGGCGTAGTTAGCTAACGCGCTTGTCGTGATGAGCTTGACTGCTAAGTACGGGGAGTATCGAGGCTCGAATCTCGGTCGGGTGAACTGGGGGTGGTTTTTCCTAAATGGTTTTACACTCTCCCTCCACGAAAATGCGGGTTCACTTCCTCTAATTCGACCTTCCCCATTCCTAAATCCATTAAAGTAATTAGTAATTAAAGCGTATAGCCCGAACGGGTAGTAAGACGCGGTGCTAAATATTATTTATTATCTCGAAATAAAAAAGAAAGCTTGTCGGTGTTTCTCAAATATTTTAAATTTTATATTTTGAACCTATCAAAAATGATATAATTTTTTAGAGGTAGACTAAATCTAGACGCTCTTTTTCCATCAAGTTTAGTTACATAGCTCTGCAAATATGGTTAAAAATGCATAATTGAAAATGATCTAATGTCACCTTTTTCTACTTTATTTCTATTAATAAAACTCAAGGTTAGGGTTGTTAAGTAAAGAGAGTACTCTGGGTATCTTAAAACTTTATTTTGGCTTCACCCATATTTAAATAACTCACATTAGAATTAAAATATTGCGTTAGATCTGAACGTCAGCGCGTCAATTTCTCACTCACCGAACGGCCTCCTTATGTTCCCATCTCATGACCGATTAATTGGTATGCTTAAAACAAAATCTACCATCTCAAATAATTGTGGATCTCTGAATTATTCACTAGAAAACAGTGAAATTGACACCAGCGTAGTAGTTTTTCCCATTCTAATATACATTGTTTTACCACATTACGATGCGCTGCATGATACAGGATGTATAAACTATCTAAGTCACACTTATTCCACTGTATGTAAGACAGGCACTTAAGCATGTGGAGATATGTGTGTTTTTAATCAGGGTTAGTTCAGTGTTTCAAATATCTTGCCTTTTCCAAGTAATTAAATAACAACCAATTATTTTAATTGACAGAAGGCAATAAAATATATAAATTGTTGATGGTCGCATGGTCTAGGTCATCCCTATCGTATTAGGGAGGTCTTGGTTCGAATTCTGGTCAGATGCAACAAGGTTGATCGCCCCCCTAAAAAGTTGTTCTACTCTAATTTGCAAATGTGGGCACATTTCATGTAAATTAATTTTTAACACGAGTTTAAATTTGTGAGTTTCTTTAGACTAAACCTTCCCCATTAGCGTAAATATTCAAATAGCCTGTATGGGCAGTAATACGTGGTAATTAAAAGTAATGTCACTAAAGAGACAACAACCTTGCTGTCAAGACAGACGCGTTACCTCAAATGTACTTGCGTCTAATGAATAATGCAGAGCATTGGCCCTCTCACATCTACCGCAGCGTTTCTAGGAGACCACATAACAATAATGCATTATGCACCACATGTGGTGTCCCCAAAGGAGCGCTGTAAACACCGCGCAGGGGATTGTACTACTTGCTAAAGAACGAATTGCCTCCCGCAGTAATGACGAATAATATATGCGAGGTGAGGGTCGGGGCGATTCCCACGAGAGCGTGGAATAACTTTTAATGTGTTAGTCGTGTCGAGACCTTTTGGAGCTTTTGCGATGGAGTACGTGCTAGATTACCGATGTGGCTGCGTTCAAAAGACTGACGAACACGATAAATGGGAAAACTGTGATAAATACTGTCATTGGCGAGACTGTTGACAAAGAAATCATGTGCGCGATGCGAGACTGTGACAAAGACAGTCATTGGCAAAGGAGTATTGACCCAAAGACAGTCATTGACAAGACTGTGACAAAGACGGCTATTGACGAGACTATTGACAAGAAAAATAACTGAAGAGACTGTGACACAGACAATAATTGAAAACCTTGCGACAAAGACTGTCATTGACAGGAATCGGATAAAACCGTAACTTTCATGGCCCTGAAAATGAATATCATTGACAAGATTGTGACAAATACGCTTATGGACGAGACTGGGAGCCAGATTGTCATTGATAATACTTTTACAAAGGCGGTCTTTAGCGACCCTTTGATTAATAAGATTGTGAAATAAATGCTCACTGATAAGTCTGTGAGACATATATTTTTATTCCTATGACATATATTTTCACTAATATGCTTTAACAAGAATTTTCATAGATTCCTTTCTGGACTCGACTCTTTATAGTTCAGTGGTATAAACATGTCATAATAAAATGCTATAAAGTAACCAGTAAAGGAGAAACCAATCAAATGATTATAGAAATAGAAGAAATAAAGCTAAAACAGGTAACTAATAGAGTTCTGATACCTAGGAAATAAAATAACCTAAAATAACGGAAGCAAGAAAGATATGAGTAGAATAGCGCACGTGGAGGGATGTTTTAATAACTAAAAGACATTCAAACATTAATACAATACATTAGTTCAGTTGGTATCGTGTCTATCTACTGAGTTAAGGGTACTGGGTTCGATTCAGAAAAATTCCGAAAAATCTAAATCGGGTTAAGTTTAGGTTTACCCAATTTCAGAGATGGATTAACAGCCGGGGACTGGATGTTGTGCCTGTCCTAGTCTTAAATGAAATTAAAAGACATATGAAGCTAAGACAGGTCTAGAAAACCGGTAGTGGAAAGTATATGGCTCGAATAAAAAACTGACCTAAGTCATTGGCTAGAAATAATAATTGATGTAAAGTTATACTAGCAAAAACTAAGAAATGATGAAAATATTTCTTAAGACATATGTATGCAACGTTGAGCTTTAAAGATGTGAAACCTGGGTCATTGGCAACCGAAAGGAAAATATTAGAAGCATTTAAACGGGGTGCCACAGAAGAATATTGACGATAGAGATGTTATCAAATACAAGATTGCAAAGAGAAGAAAATACAGAAAGGAAACTTTTGCAAGGTATACAGTAAAGAATAGTTAACATGATAGGCCATATACTAATAAATGTTATCTTGACAAAGATAATAGGAGGATATATGGAAAGGAGATATTTAAGAATAATAATAATATTTAGCACCGTGTCTTACTACCCGTTCGGGTTATAAGCTTTAAGTACTAATTATGCTAATGGATTAGGAATTGGGAAGGTTGAATTAGAGGACGTGAACCCGCATTTGCATGGAGGGAGAGTGGAAAACCATTTAGGAAAAACCACCCCCAGTTCACCCGACGAGATTCGAACCTCGATCTCCCCGTCCTCGGCGGTCGAGCTCAACACGTCTAGCGCGTTAGCCAACTAGACATTTAAGAGGGAGACCATGTGTCAGATGGCGCACGATGTAGGTATTATTATACTACTATAAAGCCACATGGTCTGACTCATTCACTGGCATTAAGGTTTACCCCCTTCCAGATGAGCTAAAATTTTAAATTTGGCAAACTCATAACTTATAGCGTGTAACCGACGCAAAAATTCCAAAAAGTAAAAAAAAATTTTTTTAACAAAATAAATGCAAAAATGCGTAGCAACTTTAAAGACAGTGCGGACCTATATTTTGAGGTACCTTGTGGCTAAATGGTGGGATATACCAAAAAACGGCTCTGGAATTATATTAGTTTACATCCACTTGCTAAGAAAACTAACTAGGGGTTTGGGAGTGGAGACCCAACGAGCAAAGCAAGTAAGAAAGTATAAGGCTGTGAACAAAAATTGACTAGGATAAGAAAAAGTGGAGCGCTGCAACAAACCAATAGCAAGGTTGATGATGATGATGATTAAAAATATATTGATTTATATAAAATGCTTTACTGTGTTTACTGGCTATAAGTAATATACATCCTAACCTACGAAAAAAATAATAAGAAAGAATAAAATTAACTACTTAAATATTCACCTGGAAACACGATGGGATATCACATTGTGTGAAAAAAGTACACTTGCTCAAAATCGATTAGCCAGCCAGTGATGTGCCCATCACTCAGTATGACATCCTGGTATCAAAGTATATACAAGCTCATGTTATATATATATTATTATATATATATAGCTTATAGTAGACCCTAAAATGAGTTGTTGATCAAATGAGAACATAGTAGGTGGGAACAATAATTCATAGGTACGATTGTATTGAGCTCTGCGTAACCAGGCTACACTCCACGGCATGACAGTGAAAACCTAGTCCTGTTGTTAAGGAATAATACAAGAGCTTAAAGAGGGTGTGTAGGGGTAGTGTTTAATGCAAAACATTTTTTAACCAAAATAAACCAAATTATGCTCTAATAGAAAAAGAATTGAATTTTATTCACATGGTGATATCAACAGTTGTTGAATATTTGTCATGAGCATAGCAGCATTATAAGAATATTTTAAATAAAGATAAAAAGTTTCTATTAAGTTGACAGATATTCAATAACTGGTGGTTTCACCGTGTGAAGAAAATTAAACCATGCTTTTACTGGAGAATTATTTGATTTATTTTAGCCACCAAAATATTTTGTGATAAAAACTGCAAAAACTCTGTCCTCTTCTCGCGTCACCGACACTCCCAACATAGTACAGGAGCCGCCCAAAAAAAGGTGTGGATGCTGTCACAATAATGAAAATTTACCTCTTGACAGTTATGTCTTATTCTTTTTAAAGATATCTGGTGTGTGAAGCGACCCGTCTGGACAAAATTCACACACACACACAATATATATATATTGTGTGTGTGTGTGTGTGTGTGTGAAGAAAATTGCTGAGTGACCCATATGAACAATGCACTCTTATATATATATATATATATGTGGCATACATATATATAGTGTATTGTAGTATATATAGTGCATTGTTGTATATATAGTGCATTGTTCATATGGGTCACTCAGCAATTTTCTTTTTTCTTTTATTGGTTAGTTTGCACGTCTTCCCCATGTCCCTTAAGGACGCAGAACGGGTACAACAATTGCACCTAAAGGCTCAATTAGTTTTTTTTTTAGCCATGTAGGGGTCAGCTTCGGGAGTGATAGTTGCATACACCCTTAATTTAAAAGGGGTTATGTTAGTTTATCTTAGCTTAGTTTAGATTTGGCTAGCCTAGTTTAGGTTAGTTCAGGTTTGATTAGGTTTGTAACAAAATTAGTTTTTTTTCTGATTCTGGGCGCAAATAAGACCCCTATACCAAAAACGGTATAGTGGGAAAAAATAGAAATATCATACACAGCTTTATATTCTTCATGTCAATCTTTGAACTTGGCTAACGTCCAACTCGGGGTAGAAAATAAACAAATGTATGCAAATTTCTTGGGTGTACGCAATTGTCATATATTAAACCCATTATTTTTGTGATGAACTGGATTGATGACTCGAATCCTGGTTGGTTCTGAGGTTTCTGAGGTTTTTTTTACATTAATAGTTTTCCACTCCCCTTTCACAAAATTGTGAGTAAAAAATATACCTTCCATATACCTATCCTGTTTTAGTATGAATTTATGTATTTACCAATAACTAATACTATATATATATATATTATATAATATATATTAATTCGTGTCTGGGCTACATCAAACGTAGCCCAGTCTGTAGAAAGATTAGCCAGTACTAATGCACCGTTGCCAGGAGACGCCCGAATGTACTAATTGTGCATCCATTACATGGAGGCTCTTTCCGTCTCCCGTGTGATGATGGTGTTAGCGAGTATGAGGGTGTATCCAATAGAAACATTTAAACCTAAAACCATTTTAGAAAACATTTTAAACTTGAAAAAAGTAAGGAGCAGTTATAATACAGGTTAAGACTTCGAAAAAATCTAAGGTCAATAAAGAGGTAAAAGGATAGTATACTAAAGAAAATAAAAAAATTAAAAATTTAAAGTAATTGACAAATTAAAATTATAAATATTTAATATTGATAAAAATTCAAGCAGCGCTTTCGATAACACTAAAATGTATAAGATAGAAATAATATGATTAAAAATAATCGTGACATAACATTATCAAGTCAAATGGTGACCATCAATCAGAAGAATAAATACATGAAAACATATTAAAATAATTAATAACAGAAATGAATTGAGGAACAATACAATTAATATTTAAACATTAAGATGGCAAATTTAAATGGAGTAACCAAGTGAGAGTATTGTATTACAGGAAATATAATTAATATGACATAGGACTTAAAACGTAACAAGCTATTAATAAAGTTCACTGTTTAAATAGAGATATGAAGTCTTAAACTTGATTTGAGTCCCGTTACTCCTTGGGCAAGTGTCAGCAATTTAAACCTAAACTAATTCTAATCAACTAGAACCTACACCCGATTCCCCTTACGAAATAAATATCCATATCCGGGAACCTATCCCAAGACCCCTAGGTTGTAGTCTGATGTGCTGACCACTATACAAAAGGGCCGGCTAGCGGGTACTAAGATGTGGGGAATAAATACATAGATAAATATACTTTAGAAAATATATACAAATGTAAGTTTCACTTCTACTCCGATTTACTTATAAATGGACATATCTGACAACTATAAGTCAATAAACTTATTCTAACGTATTCATATGCCAACTTATTTTGTTTGTAAATAGCACTTTTGATTGATATTATCAAACACTAATAAAATATTTAAGAAACTATCAAAGTTTACAGCAAAAATTATTTTTGTATTTTCTAAAAAGTGCCTTAAGTGTCCTTTATTAGGAAAATCAAGGTATAGCCTAGTTTTCTGGTGACGAGGAGTCAGGGTTTGAAAAGGATTTTTTCTCCTATATTTTTTCTTTCTTTCCCTTAGTAAATTTTTAAATTCTACCCTTCTCATCCTTACCCTATTTATTATTAATTAAAATACGTATAACTTGGACATGTATTAAGATAAGTTAAGTAAAAAACCTACAATAAAAATAGTTTATCATGGTTTTGATTTATCTTTAACAATTTGTGGTATGAACTAGATTTATATAACTGAGGGAAGCTTAAGTTGCTCTTTTAATGAACAAAAACGAACTGTAATAAAAAATAAATAGAAAAAATAATCTGAACACAATAACTATTACAAAATTATTTTTGTATACAAAACCAGCAAACTCTATAAATTTATAGTAACTCTATATCTCACACACAATGTCTAAAGTAATAAATTACAAATTCTATTTACGTCATGCTACAGTGGAATGAAACAGCTACGTCACGGGAAATATTTTAATTTTAGCAGTCACTGGAATAAAATTTATTAGATTAGGGGGAAGATTCTATGTTTCCAGTGCATAATAAAAAGCAGTAGCCTAGAGTTTAGAAACATTTTCAGCAATGTGAGATAGATGGAACCTGCTTCGGTGGCACATGGTCTGAGGCGTCAATATAGTTTCAGACAAAACTGACTATGACATGAATTATCTGGTCAGGTTTTTCCAAAATGGTTTTGCACTCCCTTCGCACTGCCATCTAAATTCAACCTCCATCATTCTTAACTCACTGGCGTAACTAGTGCACATATGACATTTTAGAAAACTTTCTAAAGTAGTTGAAGTAAGGAGTGGTAATAATTAAAGTTAAGACTTAGATAGAAAGCTCAGGAAATAACAAAATATAAAAAAATTAATATATTTAATTATATAGTTTCAAAATTGGGAGAAGAATTGAGTGACATTAAAATTCTAAAATCATAATCAATCATTTTGAATTTTAATGTCACTTAATTCATCTACCAATTACTATGTAATTCATTAAATTAAAATTGTCTATTTTGTTATAGTTATTTCCTGAATTTTATATCTAGTTTTTAACTTTAATTAGTGCATATATGTATAATCTAAACCTATGTGGGTGAGTTACGGCCTAATCTTGAAATCGTGTTAAAGTTGCGGCCCGGATTTTTGAGACACACGCACGAATTGCAGCCCACTCACTTGAGAGAAGTACGTGTTAATACTACACATAATTAGCAGTGTGCTTTCTATCATGCTGCCCTTAAATTTCGGAAACAAACTATCATAGTCTCATGTCGAAAGCTCTCGTAATATACAAACTTCAGTCCTTATCATTCAATTTTTTTGGCAAAAATTTTAAGGTTTGTTAGGTTAAGTTATGTTAGATCGACAGCCCAGGCCGTAATTAGTACGTGGCTCTAAAAAGGTGGGGCCACAATTCAAATGCCTCTTTAGAGTTAAGCAACTCGTGTGGCTACAACTGATCTACAGCCACCTGAACTGTTAGACGTGATGCTAAACAAAACTTGATAGCCCCTAATTTTCGAAAGGAGGAAAAGAAGACATTATATTCCCACAATTATTAGTGTATAAAGGTAAGCTTTAAATCTTCTGTAATTAAAAGACTTTTAATTTTGAATCAAGTACAAATAATTGCTTAACATTTCAAAAATAATCCTTAATGATTATCCTAAAATGAAAAAGTTTTGAATAGAATCTAATAAAATATTTAACAAATTTTTTCGTACCAAATCCTATTCTTTAACCAAGTCAATAAATAGAATAGGAGACACAAAACTTTGTTAAAATAATTAATGTATTGATGATGCTATTAAGTTTCAAAATCATAGTTTGTGATTTATTTTTTATTTCAAATTTTAAATCCTAATAGAACGTTTCAAATATTATGATTCAGAACTTAAAATAGAATACGAACCTAGTGTTATATTTTGTTTTGTATTAAAAATGTCAAGCCTTATAAATTTATACAAGCTTTCAAATGTGTTAATCATCCCGTATCTATATTTTTCTACAAGGCTCATTATTTTAAGGTCCAGTATATGATGGTCGTGTGAGATCATCAGCTTGTAAGGCTAACTTCCATTAATAGTAGGTAATATTGAAATGTAATATCACCACGTTAAGGTGATACTATTTCAATACTAGATTTTACTACGGGGAGTCTTTAATTTAGGGTTCTAGCATTTAGTTTAATAAAAATATATAAGTATGATTGATTAATTCCATTCACTGTTGTTGTGAGTATGCACAATTGGAATTCCACGTGCTGCTAATTCCACTTATAGATTGTGCTCGGCGCAGAATGGTTAAGTTGTCGATTAATATTCGGGGATTTTAAAGAATAGAGAAATGTAACCCACTTAGTTGGCCGCGTGGTCTAACGTGCTACTTTTGCAGTAGACTAGACTGCCGATGATGGGGAGATCGAGGTTAGAATCTCTGTTGAATTACTATAAGGGATTTTTCCAAAATAGTTTTCCACTATCTTACACGAAAATGTGGGTGCACTTCCTATATATGTTTCCTAATCCATAAGACCATTAGCGTTATTTGTGCATAAGCGTATAACCTAAACTGGTAAATGCTAAAAAAAAAAAAGATAGACAACTAAAAATTATTATATAGGCCCTACACGTTTTGTTGCCCTTCCGAATCTGCCTCCCTAGGCAAAAGGCCCTGCCCTCCCTCTAGAGCCAAGCCAAAACGATTACTGACAATCGCAACAAAACAGAAGGGGATTACCACTCAGTTCTGCCAGCTGCATGCGTTGAATTTTCTTAAATCACAAAAATTAGAGACTCATCCAAACTAGAGTCAATCCCATTTTCAGCTTATCTTATAACATACATTCCACAATGTTGGAAAAGCAGCTCAAGAATGACAGGTTATGTAAATATGTACAAGGTAAGTACATACAGAACTATTTCACTCGTTGGTGTGTGTGTTGTGTGTGCGCGCGCGTGCGCACTACGTATATGTGTACATATATGTGCGAATTTGTCTGTACAAATTGTTTATACATCACGTATTATTCCCCGACTAGGCTATCAACACATTTACACTGATAAATAAAGTTATTTCGGGGTTTTTGAGATATGGTTGTGGAGATGAATGGAGAAGGTGAAATGGATGTTCAGGGTGAGAAATGAGGAAGTGTTGAGGGTATGAGAAGAAAGGATCCTGACAAGGATGATAACGAAGATAAAACAGGTAATGTTTGGGTCCACACATTAAAGTAGGGACTGTTTAACGAAGAGGATCATAGAGAGGAAGATAGAGGTAAAAAGAGGAAGAAGAAAGCATGGAGTACTAACAGATATCAAGAAAGGAAGACGCTACAAAAGATTAAAGAAAATCTCAGGACCATGGAAAATGTAAGAAGTCAATTTGATACTTGTGTTCACAGAAGAAGACTGGGTACGAGTAGGATTGAATACATAGGGAATATACCCAATTTTTTGATGAGGAATAGTGGTAAACCATCTGGTAAAAAAGATCCTCAGTATAACCAGACTAGATTCTAATGTAGAATTTGACGTCATACTCTACTATCACCCACGGTCTTTAACTCTGATCCCGCCGTGTGTGGCGCTAGATGGCTGGAAACGTGGTCTTGCTCTCTGGCTTCCACGCGGGTGGGACCACAGTTCAACCCTCATTCACTTTCTATATTCATTCCCTTTTGGTCAGTCACTAACTGACAGAGTTTGAGTCAAGTCAAACAAGACAGTGCTTGCTTGAACGTCCAACCAAACACTCATATCAGACATTGTTCTTTGTGGATCAGTTTTAATTGTAACGCAAATCTGTAAACTTATGTTTAACAAAGGATTTAAGTCACCAATTATTAAACGTTCAATAATCTGGTATCGAATTTGGTTCTTTATTAACCAGTGATTATAACCATATTTAGTACACTTCCAGTAACCAAGTGTTTAAAATATGTAATGAACAACAGAACAAACAAGAAGGTAACAAGAAAAAGGTAACAATAAACCAACGAAAGTACAAGAAAGGTTTCACCAATACCACCTCCCCATCACAGGTAAACCAGACACTGTGTCAAATCCTATTCCCACGTACCCCATCTATGCGGGCCATTCTAGTAATCTATACTTATAAAATAACATGTCCTGTGACTGACTGACTGACTGATGATTCATCATCGCCGAGCGCAAACTATCAAGGCTACAAGCATGAAATTCGGATTGTATATTCATTTTGTTATGTAGGCACCCACTAAGAAAGGATTTTAGAAAATTCCACCCCAAAGGGGTCAAAATAGGGGATGATAATATGTATGAAAGTCCGTCATTTTAAAGTTACATAAACAAAATTTTGTATTTCGGTTATTGACGTAAAACAAATAAATACGTGTTTCAGGAATTTTGGAAATTTTATTTAATAAGGGATGAAAAAGGGGGTGAAAGTTTGTATCGGACTTGCATTATTTTTGATCTGAGGTCAAGTTATGGTTCATCAACGTAACGTAATATTTTAAATTAATCTGTAAATACATATGTATATTTTCGTATTGTATATAATCAACTTCCACGCGAACAAAGCCGCGGGCAACAGCTATCTAGTATTATTATATTTGTTGAGTCAAGTGTTTTTTAATCGTATGGCACATTTTAGTGGAAGAGACTGACAGCCACGTTCGGTTACCTTATGTGTAGACTTTTAGCCCTCTGGTGGCATAGGACGTTGCCCAGCGTACACCATAGGAGGTGTTCTACACGTACTACCCGCAATGAGATTATGTGATGATAATAATAATGTTGTGGAGCCGGGGCGATTCTTAACCTAACTTAAACCTAACTAACCAAACCCTGGTGACCATTAGGAATACTCCCATAAAGGGACATATACCAAAGGTGACAGCTGGGAATTGAACCCGGGAGCTTTAAACTCGTAGCCACTTGCACTGACCACTACACCACGGAGCTGATTAATCAAGTATCGTTTGAGGTGATACATGACTATGGAGCTTGATATATCTAGCTACAAATACATTATACTGTGGACCTCGGTGGTGGGTGGTGGTGTGTGGGAAGGGGGTGGGGGTGGAAAATGATCGCCTCGGGACCCGATGAGAGGTATAGCTGATAGATTGAGCCTTAAAAGTATGTATTACAACTTCCTTTGGAGGGAAAGTAAAACCGTTGGTCCCATATCTATTGTGGCATTAAGAGAACTGTAGAAGGTAGTGAAAATATTTTTACCGGCAAAATAGTTCTTTCCTTTCGCTTTCCACACAGAGATTTTAGTGTGATTATATAATCAGTTGGTTCAAAAAAGTGCATATTGAATACCTCAAAAAATATAAATAAATACATATTATCTATAACATTTAGTTCCCTTTTTGAGAATATATGTAACTATCGCTGAGTAAATTACTAAATGTTAAAATAACAATAAAGGTTTAGATGTAACTTTGCACAAATATTTTACTTAATATTGCAGATGGTATCTCATTTGCTTAGTGGTAATAAATTCTGACTTAAACACCTGTAAGACTTACGAATGTTGGCTGTACAATGAATCATGAGATTAATTATTACTAAGCGCGCAAACGCGCCAGCTGATAATTCACGCCAGCGTTAAGAACGTGACACATTTATTTTATCGCTAATAGACAAGCCTCTTCTTGTTAGCTAAAACATGGAATGAATAATTTATATAATATTTCTAATGGGTTTAGTTAGTGAATAAAAAGTTTCAAACTTATTCGACAAAGTTTAATCATTGAACATAATATTTACAATAACCTCAGGATATGTAAATAATATCTTAATAATTACTTTCTTGATTTATTTTTTAAGAGTATAGCTGAATTATGGTAGAAGAAGACTTGAAAAAAATACAAAGATTTTATATTTTTGCGATCAATATAGATTTTTTAGCTATTTTCATTTCTTAAACGGCACTTTCTTAAAGGAATTTTCATAAAAGAATTTCTATAAGTGATCGTGAAAGAGCCTATTCATTTTGCCGGGAAAGGTATTTCATATAGCCTAACTTTCAGAGTTATCTTACACGCCACTATCGAAGTAAGACTGATGGCTTTAATAGCAATCCGAAGGAGGTTGTGCTACATATTTTATTCGTTCAAACAAAATCAATCCACCCCGGTTGAGTTTGAACCCACTAACATCACTAGATAATGCAAGAATTTTACCCCAAGGTCACCAACGTTTACGTCAACAATGATAAAATTTTACTAGATTTTTAATATTATTTTTTAAGTATTAACTTACCTATAAAATTTGGCAGTTGGAAGTTAACATGACTTAACGTATGAACATATGAAGAATATTACTGTCATAATAATTTATTCTTTTCGAAATAAGAACATATTTCAACTCATAGATCAAACGCCTTAATCAATGGGGTAGGGAACAGGATGGAAATGAGAATAAATGCTCCAACAATAGCGTGTAAGGTGTATGGGAAAACCGCAATGATAAGTCAAACTTATAAAACTACCCTCTGTAGCGCCTAGACTAATTGTGAACTTTAAGCTTCCTTTTAATGGTGACCTTTAATAATGTGAGTCCAACGCCGAAGTTCACACGATCTCTGGTAAGGGTGCAAGACAGAAAATAAAACACCCATCCAAAATTGGCTGATGATACAGATCATCAGAATATATAAAGGTGGGCATGCAGACCAATATCACAGCTGGGATTTGAATACCAAGAGGATTTATGTGAGGTTATTTTTCAATAATTGCTTTCCTAATCCCATTCCACGATGATGATAGTATTTTACCTTTAAAATATAAAACTACATTATTTTAATCTACCTTCCACATCGCTATCCAGTTATTGTAACTAATGCGTATAGCCCAGACGAGTAGTAAGGGTGGTAATAATTATTATTTTATGGATGTATTAAGTTATTTACGCTACACTCATGCCGGGATTACGATAAGCTTAACATTCACGTACGTAACGTAGCGTTCACTTAACGTAAATAAACTGCTGTGGGATCAGGATTAACGTAACTTCACGTAACAACTAGAACAAGACATAGACAATGAATTAGGATTGTTTGAAAACAAATTGTTCAATAAAATGAAATTCATTCATTTAGGGATGATTAGGTTTCAATTATTTGCAATAGAAGCGTTGCTGGATATAGGAAATAAAGTGTACCAATAGTTTATAAAATTTTAGAGTTCGTGAAATTCGTAAACAATATGTATCGAAGAATTCTTCTTAATACCATAATACCACAAACAAATTAATTACTATCATTATTTACCATTTTCTACATTGTGTTTTTTTTTTTTTTTTTTCCTCTTTTAGGACGTTGCGTTGCACGTTTCACACTCCTCGAGTTCCGATAGAATGAAACCTAGGTCGGGGGATTAGGCGGTGACGATCGATTTTATTTAAGAGGCAACCATTTACCTCTCTGTCAAATGGTAGCAATGTAAAGTGTGAACTGTTTTCATACCTTGTATATGTTTCTATCCACCTTTCCTATACCTTTTTCCAAATATTAATACAATTATATCATAAAGGTTTTCCTTATAAAGATAAATAGCGCTGTTGTAATTCGCAGGATTATTGGCTGGCTATAACACGTGGTAATCTTCACTAAATGTTCAGTTAACGCGAACGTTCTCCCCTGAACAACTTTCAAGTTAAGTAAGTGTCCGTTAAATTAACGCATCTTGATGACTTAAATTCAAAAACACAAGGAAAACTTTTACGTTAAATTACGTGAAAATTAAATTATCTTTAAGTGAAAGTTAATTTTATAGTGATTACGGCATAAGGAGGACATGTACGCAGTTTAAGGCATCAGGTTCACAATATACTTGAGAGTTCAAGGTTCATATCTTATCCACTTACACTGGAAATGATTTATCACTGTGGATTTTTCTTACGCTTTAAATATTAGTGCGTATGCACTTTCTATTAAGTGCCCTATTCATATCTGGACTATTGATTAAACCGATGAATAATACATGTGTAAAAAATTATATAATTAAAAAATAGAGTAATTTAAAAGTGTCGTCTGTAAACCTTTTTATATTTGGGCCTTAATAAAATAGGACCACATTGAGACATATTAAAAGCTTGGTAAGGATTTGATTTAGCACGCGTCTTACTACCCGTTTTGATAATAGGCCCGCAAGGATAGTATTTAATTAAAGAGATAAAAAATTATATAAATTTGTATAAAATTGTTTTTGAATGAACTAGGCACTAGCGGAGTCAAATTTTGTTCAAGACTCTATAATAGTTTTTACTATTTTAAGAAATAATATATTTTTTTCAAAGTTTAGAGTAGATTAAGGTAAGTACATATATGTATTTATAATTAAATTACTCTAGGTGGCTAAAGATTATGTAAAACAAATAAAAACAATGCATATAATGAAGTGTAAACATTTACAATCCAGTGCGTATCTTGTTTCCTAAGAATCAGAAATTTAAATAGATTAAATTGAACAAGTATGTAAAATATGTTTACAGATATTTGACTATTATTAAATAAATAAATACTTGGCATAAATTATATTTCGTTTTTATCTTGAAAGTTAGCAGTCTTACCTTGATGCACTACGGCTCTATAAGCTACGCCATAATAAACGCCATAATAAACACCTTTCTGGGTTGACAATAGTGTACAGTTATAATAAAAAACAGTTTAATTAAAAAATCTATCACGGCGTCTTACTTTCCGTTGCGGTTATACAATTATGAACTAATTAAGCTAGTAGTTTTAGTGATTAGGAAGGTTATATCTAGGGGACGTATAGCCACATTTGGGTAGAGGGAGAGTGGAAAACTTCCTCAGTAAGCCCGACTGAGTTTCGAACCGCAATTTCACCGTCACCGTCACCGTCAGTCTATCCTACTGCAAGGATAGCACGTTTGACCTTGCAACCATCAAAGCAAATAGCGACGATGTTGACAACTAGTTTAAATGAATATCAATTCTATCTTGAAAATAAAATTAGAAAAACAAATTACAAATTCACGTTTTAAAATTATTTAAAACAAATTATGGGACCAAACAAATTAAAATAGGAAATAATATTAGTAACACGTATGATGTTGAAAACCTGAATAATTTAGTGTAAAAATTAGATAATGATATAATAATAGTAAAGAACAATTATTTATAAGTGAAACTACATTGTTTGTATCGAGAATGATCCTTCACCTACATCATTAAAACTAGGGGTTCTAGGTTTGAAATAATTATTTTAGAGGTTATCGAAATTAATTTGTAGATTGATCTATTTCATAAAAATAAATGTGAAGTTTTTGATGGTTACATTCTTAAGTGTGAATGTGTAGTTGAAAGGTAGATAGAAATTTGGTGTATATATTTAAGGGGACACGAGAAAATTATTTGGAAAAAAAGATATGAATTAGTATTCTTGAAACTGGTGCAAATTGTTTTAATTCTTAAATAATTGTAAATTTATTTAATGTATTAATTAATCACTGTCAAAAGTATGTAGAAAACTGCATACTCGTCCTACTTAATCAATTCAAACTTCTCAAATTATTTCCCCAAAATTTTTAAATTTTAACAGCTTATTACATGTTTTATTTTTTACCTAAACTTTAAATATTTCACATATATTTTAATGTATTTAATTATGTACTTTAATTAATCAACTCTACACTTAACTTTTTTTTGAAATATATTAACTCGTAAAATAATCAATTATATTTCAAATCTTGGAATGGATTAGATGATTTGATGTTGAGAGCCCCTTTACGTAACAAAATATATTTTTATGTTATTTTTATCTTTTCAATCAAATAGGTTACCCTCTTGTATAAGAATTAGTTAGGTAATATTGTTAAATATTGACCAGGCGTATCAATTTTCTGTTCCTATTTGACCATTTAGCATGTATACTTTCTGTCTGTCCGAAAGTTTGTTTACACGATAATCTTCAAATGTGTTGACCAATTTTAGCTAAGTTTGGCAGAAGTATTTTTTTTAAACCTAGGCCACGTGACCTAGGCCTAGTAAAGTATGTACATTGTTTCTAGATATGGTTATCCGTTTTAAGATGACGGCCATTCCAAAATCGATCTATTTATTTGTTTATTCAACGATAACTGTCAAATGCATGGACCAAATTAAATTAGATATGTCAAGGATATTCTATGAGTTATAACCTAACGATCTATTTACTCTCCATTAACGTTGAAAGTTAATAACCCTACTGTGTTGGATTATACCATGACCCAAACTTATAAGCTATACATTAGTGGAATATTTAGAGGTACTTTTGCTACTTTGCAGGGTGCATAGTTTTACAATATTGCTATCAGTTTTAATATGGTAGCCATTAAAATTTTCATTTAATATGTCATCTAAAGAACTTTGAATTTATAACTAAGAAATCGATTGAGTACATAAAGTGTATTTGTTTAATTATGACATATTGCGAAACTGGCATTTTAAAGGCAGTGAATACCGGCTATATTTGTTATTGTGAATGTGTTGAATTCATTATTATATAATAAAATAACCAGTGAATATGTAGACTCACCGAAAGCGAGGGTTTATTAACAAATATTATTTATTATTATATTATTATTATTATTATTATTATTATTATTATTAGCACCGCGTCTTACTACCCGTTCGGTTTATACGCACTTACGCTAATGTGTAATGTTAGTGTGATTGCGAAAGAAATTGAGGACCTACAGTTTAACGTGGGATCCGAACCACATTCACAAACAAAAATAGGATTTATTAAATTGTCCAGTGATTTTATAACTTTCCCAATACAGTTTGGTGAACGTATGAAACATGAACTGTGTTATCTTTATTTACGGGTGATTTTATAAAATATCTAGAGTGCTTGGATGAAAATATAGAACATAAATCCAAACTAACCTAAACCAACATAGTCTAACCTAAGCTAAAGTAAACTAATCTAAGGTTGTCTAAGCTAACCTAACTTGTCCAAACTAACCTAAACAAACATTTTAGAAAACATTGCACTGGTGATTGACTGTAGTTTTGTAATAATAATAATATTTAACACCGCGTCTTACTACTCGTTCGGGTTATACGCTTTAAGTACTAATTACGCTAATGGATTAGGAATTGGGAAGGTATAATTAGAGGAAGTGAACCCGCATTTGCGTGGAGGTAGAGTGGAAAACCATTTAGGAAAAACCACCCCAGTTCACCCGACCGAGATTCGAACCTCGATCTCCCCGTCCTCAGCAGTCGAGCTAAACACGACAAGCGCGTTAGCCAACTACGCCACCGAGGCGGGTTGTGGATTTGTAAACTCACCAGTAATTTTTTAAATTTTCAGTGAGTATGTGAAAAAGCAAAGACATTTTTTTTTACATTCTCCAAGTGAATAAGTAGTTTTGTATAATCGCCGATGACTGTACAAACTCATCACATTCAACACATTCACAGTAGCATATTCTATGGTTATAATGTACTATAGAATATATTAACTTATTAATTAGTTTCTGTCTAACTTTATCACCAAAGAGAAATATTAACTTCAAAACCAAGGATAATAAATTAATTTTGTTCACACATTTCTAGGTTGAGTCAACAAAACTGTATCCATACATTAGCAGCTTATGCACGGTAGAACACCTGTTAATACCAGACTAAAAAATCCGTGTTATATTAGGGGGGGTAGAGCGGCGTGTGACCTTTCTTCTTCAAGTTGTTCCTAACGCCCCAAATGCCACGTTCGAGGGACTAATTAGAAAGACAATACCTTCTAGAAGAGGCCGGATATAAGTATCATGAAGAGAGGGGTATATTATATGTCATTATCTATTATATAATTATTTTAATTTCTAGACCTTGATTTTGTTAAAGCTCTATAGATACTTTTAATTATATAGGCCTATCTGTGCCATTTTATAATTAAAACTAACTATATAATTTTGTTGCTTCGCAAAAAAAAAATTTAGCATCACGTCTTTCTAACCTTTCGGTCTATACGCTTATATACTAATTAGGCTAATGATATTAGTTATTAGGAAGATTACACTCAATAAGTTGTACTCACATTTGCGTGGAGGAAGAGTGGAAAACAATTTTGGGGAACCATCTTCAGTACATCCAACCGTGATTCAAACCTTGATCTCCCGTCATCGGCAATCTAGTTTACTGTGAGAGTAGCGCGGTAGACCATACATACACCGAAATGGGTATCATTCTTAACTAATTCCATAGTTAAATTAACAACATTTATACGAAATTAAATTAAAATATATAATAAAATACCACTATAAGCATAATTTAAAAATGTGTCATTTATAAACGCAAAATTACTAAGTAGATTTAAAAAAATTTATTCTTAAATAAAGGTATACTTATTTTAGTATAAATCTGTAGCAGTGGACGCATAGTTTAAGGCATCTTGCAATATACTGGATTATTATAAGGGGTAGATCAGGGTACAAATCCCATTTGGCTGTATTGAGGGGGGTTTTCCCTAAAGGTCTTTCCACTCTACCTCCACGCAAATTTGGGTGCACTCCTTTAAATTTATCCTTATCTCTAAAACATTGGTGTAACTAGTACATATGCGTATAGCCCAAACGGGTGAGCTAAAAAAATAGTATAATGTAAAAAAAGTTAATACACAACACAAAAACACAAAAATATGGTGGTCTACCATAGAGCCAATTAAGCTACTTAATTAACTTTATCATCCGGATGAGTCACTTCATTATCTGAATGTTCTAAGGCATCACTCTCGTCTTAAACTGGCCTGCTGATGTTGGGGAATTTAGAGTTCGACTCCCACTCCTGTATACTGAAGATAGTTTTCCCTAAATGTCTTTCCAACACTCATTCCACGCAAATATGGGTAGATTTCCTATAAAAATGTCCCTTTACTCGTCCCTACCCCATTATAACAGTTATCATATACTCGTATAACTTAAACAGGTGGTAAGATACCGTAAAAAAAATCAGTAAAGGATATTTCCAGATCAGAATTTAAAAACACCCTGTTCAATTTTTAAATTCAAATTAAAATAGAATATAAATTACTATTTAAATATTTATATTTATGCCTCGTAAGGCTATTATAACGAATACATTTATAGACTATTTATTTACGTCCTTAAAACGCAAACATTTTGGCTGTGTGGGTGATTATTTTTTTATTAATAATAAGATGGTAATTATTTGACCTAATTCATAATAGCGTTCAAAAGAACTTAAGCCTTAGTCAAGGGTTTCTAATAGCTTATAATATGACATGAACATTTATATTTTCTAATACTAGAAAATCTATGCATTAGGTTTAAAAATTGAGATAGAAAAGTTTTCACTTCTTATTTACAAATGCCTCCAATGATACAATACATTCTAACTATCTGTATATTATTAGCACTAATGATCTAGTGGATGAGTAAGCTATAATTTAGCGTAATAAACTATTTTAGTGAAAGAAGGGTAGGAAACCATATAGGAAAATACATCTCAGAATATCAAGCTGCGATTTGACTTCTGACCTCTCAAACCCATTAAATCAAACCAAATTAGTCATTATACCACCGATGCAAATGTAGATTATTTAATTTTGATACTTTTAACACATTTAGATTTTTACATAACCATATACACATTCACTTACTAAGAGACAGGGATATTTTAACGATAGTTTTAGAAAATAAATATTTGGTTCGTTTCCATAATCTTTATATTTTTTTTTTCTAATTCAAAAAGAAAATATATCAGTTCAAGTTAGTTTTGACCTTTTAAGACAACTCAAAAGTGAATGAATTTAGTAAATTGACACGATAAATTTCTTCAAATTTAGAACATCCACATTCCCACTCCATTAGGGTATTTGACATGTATGAATCTTAGTGGGGTAATAAGATGGAAAATAAAAGTAAAATATGGTGTATAAGAAAAATTCTAGAGTGTTCAGTTGTATATGAAATAGATTTTAAAATATATATTATACTTAAATCAAATCTTCATAGAAAAGAAGCGTTTTTACTTTCTCGCTATCTTACAGAGAGCTAAGGTATTGTGACCTTAAGAAAAATCCACTCGAGATTTTGAATAATCTTGAAGTTTCATGACCCCCCGAATCTGAAAAAGTGGTTTTTGAATTTCCGCCTTTCTGTCCCTCCAACTAGAGCCTAAACTATTTTACCAATCAGGTTAAACTTGGTATCTAGGGATTTCATAGGGCTGTACCAAGGGGTTTTTGGAATTGGATTTCTAACCCTAAAATTAAGTATAATTTACTGAAGGGCAAAAAGAGACAAGGTCAATTTTCTCAAAATTGGCTCTAACGATTTTGATTAAATTTAATTTCAAATCATTAATTAATATTCCAAACAAAATGGCTACTCTCAATATTTTGGCACAATGACTTTAAGGGCTCTGGTCTGATGAGTAAATTCTAATTTTTTTTTGTCATTTCTCCAACACTATTTGAGATATTAAATCACTTATTACATATATGTGGATCTATTTATAATACACATATTTTTTAGGAAACATATTTTTATAAAAGAAGAATGTTTCAAGCTATACGCAAATATATTATATATATATATATAACACTTTTTGTACCCTAAAGGTAGAGTATTGCGACCGTAAAAAATATATATCATGAAATGTTGATGGATGCCAACGTCTCATGACCCCCAGAACCCTAAAAAGTGCCCTTTGAAATGACGTCTGTCTGTGCGTCTGTTTAAACTTAAAATTAAGAGTAGTTTAATAAAGGGTGAAAACAGAAAAAAATCGATTTTCTCAAAATCGGCTTTAACGAATTTGATTAAAATTAGTATCTAGGCGTTGATTAAGATTATAAATAAACTGGTTATATTCATGTTCACATGAACATGATTTTTAGGGTACTTTACAGAGTAGGAAATTTCTCTACTATTCGATATACTAAATAGCTTATCATTGCAAAATTGTAGTACCATTACAAATTAAAAACTTTTATATGAAATATATTTTTATAAAACCAACAGTTTCTTAAATATTCGCAAATATATTAATGCAATTTTGTGGGATTTTGTTGTAAAGAGATACTACTCATGTTTTAATGAAATAATTCGCCAATACCATAGAGTAATTAAATATAAGTAAGTCTCTCAAAAAGTTTGTTATTTTTCCTTGAACGTCGTAGGAGAAATGTTTGTAGAGCAATTATCTATCTACATTTTGACTCGATAGTCAATATTTACATTTTTTATTGGTCATAATCTATAAATGAGGAATTTAATAGCAATGAGATGAAAAATTTTAACCGGAAATCAAAATTTTAATACGAAGTGTTGAGCCTTAAGGACCCAATATTGATCTTTTTATTGGTCCAAACATACAAATGAGGAGATTAATTCTTTAAAAGTAAAATTATAAAATTTGAAACCGGGACTCAAAAAAATGTTTTAAATAAGTACAGTGTAATTTATGCTTGGGTTTGCTAGTGGATATTATTTTGTTTCACATATATTACGAATTTTGAGTAAATATCTCCATTTATAAACAATAGAACGAGAAAGCCCGTGCGCATTTCCGTACCATTAAGTTTTAATTTGTGGTTGATATTGATAACGTTTTACTTTTACTACCAATCCTATTGTATAGGTGTTGATAATATAGGCCTGTATCAAAAGTTACTTCTGGATCACCATGGATAAGTATGAATACAGTTCAATTTTCACAGGAAAAAAAGTTTAGAAAATACAGACAATTTTTGTGGCCAAAATTATTGACTTATTACTAGTTTATATTATGAATATCATTTTATTTTTATTTTATTTTTATTTGAAGTATTTAAATTGCTCTTTATGAACCGACGGATGATATCAATACACCACTTATAAACCAACCTATATCTATTACAGACACAACACCCAGTCCCCCAGCCTTTAATTATAATATTTAGCACCACGTATTACTACCCGTTCGGGTTATACGATTTAAGTACTAATAACGCTAATGGATTAGGAATTGGGAAGGTTGAATTAGAGGAAATGAACCCGCATTTGCGTGGAGGGAGAGTGGAAAACAATTTAGGAAAAACCACCCCCATTTCACCCGATCGAGATTCGAACCTCGATCTCCCCGTCCTCAGCAGTCGAGCTTAACACGTCTAGCGCGTTAGCCAACTACGCCACCGAGGCGGGTAGCTTTTAATTCATCACTGTGAAAGGGTAAACCCACATTTAACCAACGATAAATTTTTCTGCCATTCCAGGAATCGAACATAGGATCCTTATCTCAGCAGATAACTCGGTCAATAGCTTGTCTAAGGTGTCTGACATGAATCTTTATCAAAAGTGACAGTTGCAGATCACATGACTTGGTGTATTAATATATTAAAATTGTTTTGATAACTGTTAGATACTGTTCCTCGTATCAGAATCATACTATTCGTAAAAGAAGATATAACTTTTCTATCTGTCAGATAAGGTTCTTCCTAGGAAAATTAGACTGTAGATGAGCTCCTCTCTTCCCATCGTCTTGAATCCCAAGACAAGGGATCTGCAGCAAATGCCATCGATCTAGTCCCTAGAGAGAAGGGAGACGGTAGACGTGACAAAAGTAACATTCTTCCTAGGATCAATATCACGTGTCCTCGCTAATGAGAAACATCATAGTGGGAAACAGGTGCCAGAGGAATTGCTTAAGGGACCGAACAAGGACCCTCAAACAAACACTTTTCTATTTTGACTTAACTTGGGGGTTTTTGCTTTTGTTACGGGAAAGGACACAAAACTTAGCCACCGTTATCGCCGGGGGAGAAGAAAGTTTATCCTCGCCAATATTCCCTAAAGTAATTTCTTGCTTTACCCATTATGTTGGTCAAATGGTCTAAGGAGTAACTCTCGAAATAAACTGGACTGTCGATGATGGAGATGTCGAAGTGCTGAGAGTGTTTGTTCTTAATCATTTTCTCACTCTACTTCCACTTAAACGTGGTAACACTTTATTCAAATCAAACTTTCTCATCCATAATATATTAGCATAATTATTTCAATTGTTTATAACCAGAAAGGTTAGTGGGACGCTTTGGAATAAGAATAATTTTACTTTAATTATGCAAACTATAATTGAAGCCTTTAATTTCTTGACGGACTAAAATTACATTTTTAACAACCTACAAGTCTGAATTTAGTTGTATTGTAAGGTAACGGGCTTATGTTAGAAATGTTGATCTGAGAGGCCTATTTTTTCCTTTCAAGAATAATAGTGTCAATTAGAATTTTATCAAGGAAAAATAACTTACAGCCCTTCCTTCCTACCATGAATGGAGTATACGTTTTCAGTGTTAGTGGGGGGGGGGGGAAACATTTATGCCAAAATAGATATAATAGCGTTTCAGTAGATTCATTTGGTTTAATTTTCTACGCTTATTAATATAAACGACTGTTGAATCATTAATTAACATAGTGGCATTTGATGAGTAACTTTTTAAAGGAACCGAAAATTGTTATTATATAATTCCACAATGTCCAGGCCAAATATTAAAAAACTGATGCGATTGCTATCTGTATAAAAACAAAATTAGCCCATATACTGAAGAAATATTAAAATATTTTGTTTAAAAAGAAAGTAATTAAAACTGCAAATGCAAATATACATGATTGGTTGCGTTCCCTTTCATAATGCTTTAAGTATGGCAAACAATTTGTAAAATAACCAACTACATTAAAGCTTTAAATATGTTCTCCATTTCAATGTGAGCAGTACTAACTTTTCACCTAAACCTATATATAACCTCTAAGAGAATTTTAATTCACATTAAATTAATATTTATCATTTTAAAATTCAATTCTTAAGGCTTGTAAAATAGTTTCACACAGTACAATTTGGTTTTCAAGTGTAAATCTAGAATTAAAGGAGAGTGGTACATTTTGATTAATGAATTTGAATTTAAACTTAGAAAAAAAACAATTTAATATGTTCATACTTCAAGTAATGATGCATCTATAATTTTTTATAAATATTATTATAAAACATATAAAATAACACAAATAATATAGTAAAATATTACGAATTTTGGCTACAAAGAAATATGTTTGAATTTTATAAACCGTTCTCCCAATCAAAATAGGGCTATAGGATAGTATTTACCAGTGGTTGGTTCGTTGATACAGTGTTCAGCAGTATACTTTATGGGTGTGCTACTATTAGTGCTGTGCTATTCAATGTGCAGTGGTGTTCATTGTGGTTAAATTTCAGACCCAGGGGCTGGTTTAGAGATACACTTTGTGGGTGTGCTACTGTTGGCGCTTTGTTGAACTAATCAGTGTTCAATAGTGTGCATCATGGGTGATTTACAGTACACGGAGTTTATGTATTGCAGAATAAGTGCGTGTTTAACTGAATGCACAATAGAGAGTTATTGCACCAATGGTTGGTACAGTATTGAGCTGGGCTGTAAAAATTGTGATAGTTTGACTTAACGTAATGTTTTATTGTTGGATTGTTATTTTATAAGAAGTGCAACGGTTGGACACGGGTGTACTCGTTAAATCAATAACTTTTTTTTTGCACCACATCTTACTGACTGTTTGGTTTATACGCTTATGTACTAATTAAGCTAATTGTTTTAGGGATTAGGAATATTATATTTATAGGAAGTATAGCCACATTTTTTTGGAAAGCAGAGTGGAAAATTAGTTTATAAAAAACCACCTTCAATAAACCCGACCGAAGGTTTCTTAGACCAAATGACCACCGAAGCGGGAGTTGGACAAAAGAAAATATACTTAGACCTTACACGGTTGTGAATAAAAACGACCAAAATGGCCAGAGTTAATCATAAGTAAATATCAAAGATGTTTAGAATTTGTAAGTCGTGAGATTGTTAACCAAGAATAATCATTTAATCATTGTATTCAAAATTTTTATATAATGGTTTTATTTAAAACGTCTAAATTTGTATCCTATTTTTTAAAGGATATTCTTGAATGTTTCTATGAGTGTTTTATTTGAATCATAATTAAATTAGTAGTCTGACAAGTATAAAAACATATGACGGCTACAAACGTTATTTAAATTACTCATTTTGTGTTAGATATAATGAACTGTCATGATTAATGTGACGTATACAAATTATGAATATAGCTAATAATTTAGTAAAATCTTACTGCTAACCACAAAGAAGATTTGCTAACGAGCCCACATATGCAGGTTTCTTGACAATTCTTAACCATGTTTGGATAGCTTACATATATTATTATTATTATTATTATATTATTACCACGTCTTACTACCCGTACTGGTTATACGCACTTACGCTAATGTGTAATGATAGGTGATTTTGAGATGAAATGGAGGACTTCCAGTTTAACATGGGATCCGAACCATGGTGGAGGCCTGGAATTCCACACATTCACAAGTTGTAATTAATACACGTCTTGTCAGAGGTGAAGGAAGGGTTTGGCAATCAGATTAATCCATGCCGGGACCGAGGATTGAACCCCGAAACCCCTAGTACAAAAGTCTGACACCTTACCCCTAGACCACCAGGTCACCTCTTATTATATTATTGCTCTGAATAATTATTAAATAAACACCTGCGTATAGCCCCTACCGTTGTGTTTTCCCATATCTCATTAATATTCGGAGGGTATTATCATATATTACACCAGGAGGTACATTACATCATGGACAACCAACTCTCACTGGTACCACCAATTACACACTTTACTGGCCCATATTCACAGTAATTTTACTGTATTTACTGTGATTATTTTATTGAATAAAATATATCTAAAATTTTACGAACAAAACAGATAATGTAAATGAATTCGAGGTCATTTATTTAACCTCAAAACGTTGTTATTTGCAATTTATTATCTTGGCGAGTTGCAAGGTTTATTTCCAACAAATTGTATTAGGGTGGATAAGGGTGATGGGAGGAGGGAGGTGATGGATGAGAAAGATGTGCCCCAGTGTTGTTAATAAAACTTAAAACAGTTTGAGAAGCTTTACAAACATGTTTTTTTTGCTAATAAATCCAAACAAGCTGTGTTGCCAACAAGTTTGTTGAAAAAATACAAAGGAATGGCTGAGCTTAAAATTACACACCATTTTGTTTAGGGCGTGAACTTGTTTCAAAACTAGCTTGGAGATAAATGTATAAAGAAGATACCAATTTAACTTTCTTATTTAAAAAAATTACTGTTTAAAATAAACCATCAAACTTTACTCGAACTGAACGAATAATTTGAAATTCTATATATATATATATACATATATATATATATATATATATATATATATATATATATATATATATATATATAATTGATGGCTTCACTCTCGTGTTAGACTGGCGTGATGAAGACGAGAAGATTGGGGTGCAAATCCAGATAGGGTTTATTAGGGTATTTTTCTCAAATGGTTTCCCCCTCTCCTTTTACGCAAGCAAATGCCGGTTAGATTACCTCTATAATACTTCCTTCCTGATCCCTACCTCATTAGAGTAAATATTATATATGCGTATAACCTGAACCGGTAGTGAGACAGGATAATAAAAAAATAATATATATATTTTTAAGCATAACATCTTACTACCCATTCGGATTGGACGCCTATATATTAATTAAACTAATGGATTAATGAGGTTTAATTGAGAGTAAGTGCACCCGTACCTGCCTGTAAATAGAGTGGAAAACTATTTAGGATAAACCACCCTCAGTGTACCCGACCTGGATCGAACCCCGATCTCCCATCTTCATAAGTTTGGTCTAACATGAGAGTAGCGCTTTAGACCACGTGGCCACCGAAGCTATATTTAACACAGAGGGCTTAGCTCACCTCTTGGTACTAATAATTGATGATTACACAAAATAAACATCAATCTTGTTGATTCTGATTTTCTCGTGTTCTCGAGGTCAGTGCCCGAATCCTGACTACGTGTACTGAGGGTTAATATTATCTACCCGGTCTACCTGCATGAAGTTATATTTAATCTTAAGTCCTATATGCGTCACCCCTACCCCCATAATGTAATTGAATGTAGATAGTCAGGCGGGTAGTAATACAAAGTGCAAAAATAAATACTTTATCACTAGAGATGTGCGAGAAGATTTTTTGTCAATTCGAGACGATATCGAGACGAGTTTATATAAAAAAAAAATGTATCGAGATGCGAGAACGAGAGGAGAAAACGTCCTTTTAAAGAAAAAAAAATGTAAATTTGTTTACTAAAGTAATATTTATAAAGTTCCTTTTTGACATTTAGATTGGTGCTTCTATTATTTTAAAGTTCATTTAAATACCTAAGATATAACTCATACAAATTTTAAATCCATAAAATCCATAAAATAAAATAGTGATAGCTGTAATGTAGGTTATACTATTTATAATTTAATTTTATATTCTAAGAGATTATATTATTAAAGTTTGATATTGAATCTAAAAACAATATTTATAACCAAAACATTTCTTAGCAAAGGCTGGGTTTTTTTTAGGGGGAGGGAGGGCGGGAATGCCCTCGCTTTTAGGTCTGATTAGAAATAATAAACACCCGGATTGTGTTTTTTACTTTCTTAGAGTTGTTATTAGCCATTTTATTACCTTTTTTATCTTCAAATATTTCAAATTTTCTAAATTCATTTTAAACTTTCAAGACGAGAACGAGATTTTTTCTAGAATTTTCGAGACATTTTCTAGTCTTTCACATCCATGGTTAAACATAATTATAGCCCAAGTGTATACAAAATCACACTGACTCAAACAATACCTCGGCTTTAACCAAATATACTTATTTTGGCAACTCTCCAAACGAAGCTGTGTGAATTCCCTTCTGTCCCAATTATTACTGTCTACTTTTGAACGAGCGAACCACGCGGGTAACGTCAAAATGTCGACGTTTGTGATTGCACCCGACACGAACGCAATGTAGCGTTACTTCGCTCCGGATTGTCGGTCATCAATTCGGAGCCCGTGGTGGAATGTTTCATGGACTAGTGGGTTGGTTACGATTGTTGCCAGAGTAGGTAGGTCTTGTCCAACCTGTCACTCTGTATGACATGTTCTTTCCCACTGACATTCCCCATTTGACCACCAATCATACATTGGATTTAATAATATTAACAACTTAGCACAACGTCTTAATATTCGTTCAGGCTATACGTTTATGTACTAATTACACTAATGGTCTAGGAATTAGTAAGGTTGAATATAGAGAAAGTGAACCCGCATTTGCGTGGAGGGAGAGTGGAAAACCATTTAGGAAAAATCACCCTACTTCACCCGAGTGAGATTCGAATCTCGATCTCCCCGTCATCGACAGTCTAGCTCAACATGAAACTATCGAGTTAGCTAGCTACTCCACTGAGGCGAGTAATTTGGATTTAAAATACATACCTAACATAGGGCTGTATTTCTATCTATACCTGCTCAATGAGTGTTTTACTGAGTGATAAGAAAATATCACAGGTACTATTTGAACTCTGTTTATTCTGGCAACACTCCACGCCAGGTCAATGACTAAAATTGTTACTCACAGACCCGCTACGGTAGCCGCTTGGTCTAACGTGCTACTCTTGTAGATTTCAAATTATATATAAAAAAAAAATTTCTTTGTTTTCACAAAACTCCAATCTGTGTCATTTGACTTTTTCTTACTACACTATATTATAAGTTTTATCTAAACTACCCCATATTTCATCTACACTTGTCTTAATATGTTTATGGGTTGGTTAAATGTAATCACATAAAATCCTGAATAGAATAATTTTTTTTTATAAAAAACCAACTAAATACTTTTATGCAAAGCCTTGACTCTATTTCTAACCATAATTTTATCTTGTTTATCAATATTATACACCCTGTTTTATTTTAACTAATTGTCTATAACACATGTATTTTAATATGTTTTATTGTTTTATGCACATGTACTTTTTCGACTCACATTTCTAATGTATTTTTAACGGTATAATTTATTACTCTTAACCTAATTAAAAACTTTTTCTCATGACATAATTTGCTTTCACTTACAGTTGTTGATTGTAATTGATTTTCTGTTGTAAATAACTCTGCCACTCAGTCCATTGACTCTTCATAAATAATACACTTAACTGGTATTGTCAATATAATTTGTTTTAGTAATTTAATTTCTATCTTTTTCATATCTTTTAATTTGACATCTTTCCTTATCTAATAGAGTGCTACTCTTGTGTTAAACTAGACTGCTGGAGACGGGTAGATTGGGGTTTAATCCCGGTCAGGTGCATGAAGGGTGATTTATCCTAAATGGCTTTACACTCTCCTTTCACGCAAATGCGGATGTATTTCCTACCAATTAAGCCTTACTAATACCTAAGCCATTGGTGCAATTAGTGCATAGGCGTATATCCCAAATGGGCAGTAAGAAGCAGTGATAAAAAAAATATTACACAAAGGGTGTGACTTTGTTCGTGCTAATTGACCAAAAAATACTTGATAATCCGCTTTGGTGGTTTCTAATAGTCTAAGGTGTCATCATAGCAATAAACTGGACTGCCAATGACGGGGTTATCTATGTTCGAGTCCCGATCATACCTAAATAAGTAGGGGGGGTTAATAAATGTTTTTCTATTCTTCCTCCTAACAAACGCAGGTACACTTAATCTGGTTTCAAACTTCCTCAACATTAATAGATTTTTTGTCACAACATAAATATTTAACCCAAACGGAACAGATTTGTTGCTACTCCATAAGCATTTAACCCAAAAGGCTAGTAAGACATGGCGTTAAAATAAAAAGAAAGTAATGATCCAATGACGTTTCAAAGCATCTGTGTTAATTTTAAGCACTCTTCTACCCTCAAAGTGTCTGAATTATGAGAAATACAACTTCTAAATCCCTATATATACCCTAACTACAATGTAATAAATTCAATAAGCTCCCTGTTTACACCTGCGTATTGTAATACATATTATATGTGTTTCAATTTAGTTAAAATATTGTTAAATGGGATGTAATGATATTACATGATATACAATTTATTGAAAAATAGCCATGTTGACACCGAACTCAAACCCAGGAACCTTCATTTTCCACAGAAATCATTACCACTGAACAATGATGACTTATTTTAATTCATACTGTCTCCTTAGTAACACATTTTATCATTTAACTACTATAATTATAATAAACTGTAATTCACAATTTTTCGTTTTACAATTCGATTAAATCCAAGATCGTAATCTCAGCTGATTTCACAAATATTTCATTCACACTAGTTTTAATAACGTGCTTAGAATGACAAACTATACTACAAGAGAAGCTAGGTCCTTAGTAACACATTAAGTGATATGCACATTAATTATTTATACATTTTTACTGAAATATATTAAGTGGTATTGCTACTAATTCTTCAATTTTCAAATATTTTAATTCATTTTTTAAATACGCCACTATTTTCACTAGCTAAAAATAAGATAGTTTTGGCTATAAAAAGTTTATTTTTGAAAATTATTTCTGCAGTTCAGTGTTCAAGTTTTAATTAAGATATTCACTCTTATAAGCACTAGTTTTAAAAAGGAAACAATAATATTTAAATAATATTTTCCAATGGTTACTATAATCAAATAATTATATGTCAATTATATTGAACCTATGTAAAATCCAATTAATTTAAAAGGTCACTCTCCTTTTTTAAGTCGAGGGATATCGACTATCTGTCAATTCCTCCATTGCATTAACCTATATTTAAGAATCAAGTTTGATTTCCCTTGTTAAGAAAGGTATTCATAGAACCTAATTCTCTTTAAGTAGCACGTGGGCAAATTATTGATGATGAAATATGTTTTCTAAAGCTATTATATGTAGTCCAATCTTTGTAGAGCATTTATTTCTTGCACTTAGAATTACTACCCATCTGGGGCTATCTACATATTTACACTAATGAGGTAAGGATTAGGAAGTTATAAATGTATAGTAAATATACATTTATTAAGTTGTAAGGAAGTTGGAAACATTTAATAAAAACATCCCACTATTCTCCCAAACGGGATTCGAGCTCGGACATACACTTAATCTGCAAAATATATCAGACAAGGTGCCCACCGATGTAAGTAAGGGATATAAATAAAATATAATAGGCGAATAATAATAACTTTTCAAAATGAACCGTCAAATTGTAATTTTAAAAAAAGTATCATATTATCACTTTATTTGCATCATTGTATGTATATAAATTTAAATTGTAATGGAAACACTCTCGCCTCGCTCCCTGCTACCTACACACACACACACACGCCTACACATCTACACATACGCGCCTACACACACACGCGCGCCTACACACACACACACACATATATATATATATGGCTTACTACTGCATAAGGCATTCAATTCACCAAGTGTACATTCAACCGTGCGCACTCAAGGTACAGTACCGCCAAAGATTTGTCGACACATACCTTTAGTATGGTTGGTAAGGGAAGGGAAGGGGAAAGGTGGTGGGTTGGAAATAGCTGGGGTCTGGCAGAGTCATTGCTGTATTCTAGTCTCGCTCTCGTATCGATTCTAGTTAGCTCTCTCTCTGTCTTTTCGCTCGCGATGAATGTTTCATGCAGTCTAGCTCAAGTGTGAATCTATCTATCCCCCCCGAAACTCTCCTCTCTTTCTCTCACTCACTCCTTCCCCCCAGCGCCCACGCAACGCCACGGGATGCCGAGGGGAAATGAGATGAGGCCTTCACTTGTGTATCGAAGGACATTACGCTACTGGATACAGTCCATTAACCTTCAGGATTGTCTATTTAACACGTGCCTTGTGTCTATAAATAGACGGTAAAAGGAAGATTATTTCCCGTAGGATGGTACAGTATAAAACATTAATTTTTGATTGCACAGATTACTGTTAGTAAAGAATCATATAACAAAAAAATAACCGAGAAATTCACTTGACGTATCGCGAGTCTAAATGATTCCACTTCTGTTAATGTTAATAATTAAAAAGGTACATAGAGTTTGCAAACTCGTATAGACAAGTCACACCCACCAGACATTCACATACATTACTACTTTGTCATTCTTTTTGTACTCTCTCATTAGCTTGATAAAAAAAAAGCTTTTCCCAAAATCATCCCATTTGTATTGACCCGCCTCGGTGGCGTAGTTGGCTAACGTGCTGGTTTGTGTCGAGCCAGACTTACGAGGACGGGGAGATTGAGGTTCGAATCTCAGTAGGATGAACTGGGGTGGTTTTTCCTAGAACTTTTACTTTCATTGCTCAGTCTTAATAAAAGATTGCTCTAACTAAAAGATGCTTTTATCTTGATTCGTGAGCTCCCATTCGTAAGGTTATATGCACATAGGAGTTTTTATAGGCCTATATATTTCATTATATTATAGATATGTAGTAAAATAATAGCATTATGATATAGTTCATAATAAAGTGATATAATTTTAATAAATAAATAGTACAATGCATCGCAAATAGAGCTATTAACAAAAAAAAAGCTTTTAAGATGTTTTAAACGAAATTATATACATTGTCACAGAAACACTCCACCAAAGAGCATAAATTAAATAATGTGTTTTTACAGAAACAATGAGTAAAGAGGAACCTCTCTGCCTAGCAAAATAAAAAGTAACAATCAACTACAAATTCTCAAAAAGCTCAAAATGAATGAATAAATAAATATTTTTACATTTCAGAAACTATTGGTTTTATAAAAATACATTCCACATAAAAGATGATAATTTTTAATAGTACTACAACTATTCGAACAGTTATTTCGTACCATAGTTGCGAAGATACGATCAAACTTTGAAATTTCTGCTTATATAAAGTACTCTTAAAGTCATTTTTATGGGAAAATGAGAACTGCCATTTTGTGTTTAATGTGAAACAATATCTGGCTACAAAGTATAATCAAAATTGTTGAGAGATGGTTTTGAAGGTTTTGGATTATTTCGATATTTTTCTCTTTTTGCCTTTAATCCTTAAATAAGGGTAGTTTAATGAGACATCTAATTCCAAAAACTCCACACTGGAGAACCTTAAGGAAACTCTAGATACCAAGTTTCAACCCAATAGGTAACATGGTTTTGGCTCTTGACCAAGATATGGGACACACAGACAAATGGCATTGCATATACCAATTTTTTTATTTCAAGAGTTACGCGAATTCAAGCGCATAATTTCTTAACTAGCTGATTTTTACACACAACACAATCAACTACCTATGTAACTAGAAATGTTCTAATTTAAGGTTTTAAAATTAAAATTCCTAATATACGGTTTTTTTTTCATCCACTACTGTTTGCAGCATGTGGCCTAGGTCAGTTTTTTTTATTCAAGCCATACATATTTCATCTACCGGTTTGATAGGCCTATCGTAGCTTTATATACCTTATAATCTAGCGTATGTTTTTATGTACTATGCATAATAAAATAACGTGCCGTGTGATTAATGTTTTAAAAATATTAGTTCCTCTTTTTTTGGCGGCCCCCAAAATATAGTTTTACCTTGGTCGATTTCAACCAACCAATGATTCATAATAAATAGTGAGACTTCCAAAGAAAGATCTTTAAAGTTGCTCCGCCATTTTGATATTTTTTTTCGGAGGTCAATTTTTTTTTAACCTTTTGGAATTTTCTCGTCGGCTACAAGCTAGATATTAGTTAGCCAAATTTCAAGTTTTTAACTTATCTGGAAAAGGATAAATATTAATTATCAGTGAGTGAGTCAGCCATATGACTTTAAGAGTAGTATAATATATATTTATATAATGAACTTAACAATGACCTCTTCTAACTGATACAAATCAATAGCTATTATTTTATTTGTAACACGTTTTGTTATAAAATGATAAATACATTTAATGTTGGCTAAGCGTATCTGTCTAACACACAATGTTTTACTCTATATCATGGTTTGTGTTCAATTTCACACGTGTTTCAATTAATATTAGAAATGTTTGCATCATACTTTCAAATGTTTTTTTTGTTTTGTTTCAAATGTTTATTTTAAACAAAACAAAAAAAACATTTGAAAAGGGCAGGTTCCGATCGTTTACGTATAGTCATCTAAATTTGACACCTTACTCCAAACCAAATTCTGGGTTTTGATTTCTGTTCCAAGATGTCATTTTTAACACATATTCAAGTAAGGATTTTTGGTTCACCATTTTATTGGCGGACTTAAAAAAACTTGCTGACTACCAAATTTATGAAAATGTATAAGCTCCGTAAAGAGAAAGAGGGGAGGGAAGGGGAGGGGGAATAGATTGGGAGAAGAGGGAGGCATGAGAGGGAGGGACGGAATAATAGTTTAAATATTAATTCATATCAGAGCTCTTGCACCCTCTTACTTATTTACTTACTCTATGGCATTAAGACCTAGAAATATTACCACACCTACAAAATACACGCTATCTCTATCTGTGCTGGTTCTAACCAGTCCACTTCACTACACTATCCCTATCTTTAGCTAATTATGCCCAGTCCATCTCATTAAACCCTATCTCTATCTTGAGCTAGTTCTATCCAACACATCTCATTACACACTATCCTTATCTTGAGCAAGTTTAATCCTGTCCACCTCATTTCACCCTAACTCTTTCAGATCCATTTCTAATATTATCCTCCCATCTTCGTCCAGGTATTCTATTGTACCATCCCTAAAGGCTTAGAGAGAGAAGGTAACAAATACATAAAGACAGAAATACGAATAATACAGAGTTTTATTAAGGAAACATATAACAGAGCACAGTATGGGACATTAAGGATTGTTCATTTGGTTTCCGTTGTCTTCTGTAATAAATATAGTGCGATTGTAGAGTTTAGTATCACAACAAGTAGATAAAGAAATATATAATAAACTGAAAACAAAACGTCCAGTGTAATGAGCCCTTTGGGTACAGGCAAATGAGCCAATAGGGGTTAACTTAAGCAAATTATTATTTGGGATCAATATCCAGGATCCTAAGGAGTCCCAAGAAGACAATCCCTACAACTCGCCCACTAAAACAAAGTTAACAGTGGCGGGTCAATAATTATAAACATTTTAAGAAATCTCTTGAACTGACCTCGAGAAAGAGCTCGATCGATTTAATGTATGTACCCCAAAGAACATGACCACTAATCCATCAGCTTGTGCTCACTCAGGTTATTAAGAAGCCTAGCTACTTAGGTATGTATCAACCAAACAGTTATGTGGGGAATGCCAGGCCTCCACCGTGGTTCGGATTCCACGTTAAACTGTAGGTCCTTCATTTCATCTCACAATCACCCTACCATTACACATTAGCGTAAGTGCGTACAACCGGAACAGGCAGTAAGACGCGGTGCTAATAATAATAATAATAATAATAATAATCATAATAATAATAATAATAATAATAATAACTAAACAATTAAACGCTCTATCTATGGCAAATAATAGTGAGTTAACATCATAGTCACAATGAGGAGTCGCTAACCTTGTCCCTATTATACGGGGATAATTAGCCCCAGTTAGGGCAAAATAGCTACAACTTAGAGCTACAGTGGCCACAATCACGAACAAAACTTGTCTACAAAGTATACCCAACTAGTCCAAGTACAACAAGGGTACGACTTAAGAAGGCCGTCTACACGGCTGCAAATAAACTTGCAATACGATATAAAGACTGTCCGATGGCAGAGCCAATAATATGTAGTAAAATACAGGATCCCATAATAACACAATACAAGATATTTAGCCAGGCCAAGAGACATAATTAGGTCATGAAAACACATCTAGCACTCCCGTCCGTGCGAAACCCAACTCAAACGTAAAAATCAGCTGTGACAGCTCAGCGTTATTTTAGCCCCAGTGGTAGAGCAGGCGGTGCACTTCTAGTGCACCAGCGATATGGTGATGTTGGTGATCCACGTGTGGTGGATGCTACCTACGGGTAGCCCCTGCATTGACACCAGCGGCAAGGGCCTACTCAAATTAACTGCTAAAGTAGAGGAGGTACAGTTTGAGACCCGATCAGTCGTAAATTATTACAAGCTCTGTTTTTTCATTCTGCTCGAGTGGTATATTGAATCCACTTCCAGACTGAGAAGGAAATAGGAAAGGGGAGAACAGGTGTTAGCCAATCAAGTCTTGCAGCAACAGCGCAGGTCAGAGCAGTCATAAAAGGGGGGTAAGCGCATGCGCAGTGAGAGCAAAGAGAAAGAGGCAATACGAAACGAGTGAAGCTCCAACGTTACAATTTCTTGATATGGTTAATTATTGCATTTGAACAAAATTAAACTTATAGGCGATTACCTCGAAACACACTAGCATAGACATTTAGGTCAAGGTGAAACCAATCAGTAGGGTAGTTCATGAAACATAGGCGATCTCTTGAGAAATGAAAAAGTCCCACGATTGTGTGAGCTAAAATACAATAGCTTGGTACATTATAATCATGTTTGTCTAGGTATTCTATAAATACATGTTTGTCTAGGTATTCTATAAATACATGTTTGTCTAGGTATTCTATAAATACATGTTTGTCTAGGTATTCTATAAACACATTTTGTCCCATGTTGTTAGAGAACACTAGACCATACAGATAACTAATGTTGTGTAATTTTAACATTATTCCACTCTAGATCCTTTCACCTCCATACCATCCCAGTAATTAACACCATAAAGTCAAGCTTTCAACTACAATGTGTAATAAAAGTATCACGTTTTAGTTGGTTTTACATAAATACAAAAATAAACAGGTTTTACACATGAAACCTTTCACAAGTTACACTTCCTCTGAACCACATTTTATTCAAAACACTGTTTCACAATGATATATTAACTTTTTTCTGGCATTCATGTCAAAATATTTGACAGCCTTCTCTGACTTTCGTAGTAGTTTATTAAATTTACAAAAGAATGAGACGTGTGTTTTTTGGGTATGCAATCATGCTAGTAAAAATATAACACATACATTAAAGAAACTACAAAAATGTAGGCACATTTTTATGAACACTTTATATCTCAGAGAAGTAAATATTTATAATTTTTATACATAAATTGTAGCGTTTATTAGCAAAAAGCTACAACAGTTAATAAATAAAAGCAAGTCTGGACACTATTGGAATTAAAACAAGTAAACTCACCGTGCCCCATTCAACAGCTTCAACTCACAAATGTACTCCCCGCACAAAAATAACATGCCGCAATGAATTTAACTGACAAAATAAGCGAGTGAAAATCATGCAAGACTGAACTGTGCATTATCGCGGGGCATGTTGGGAAAATTGTGGCGCGCACGCGCAAGAAGGCGGTGATGTGTTGAAACATTTGGTCTAGAACAATCTACCTGCTGCTACGCTATTCTACTGTCGTATAATTATCCCCTCCCTCTCTGCATTGCTTTGTGTTTGCCTGTGTTTTGTTTACCCCTCTTTCCCCTCTCTGAGCTAGAAAATTTGTGTATATAATGGTGTAGTCCAGATGGACGAACTACTCTTGTCAGGATCTTGTCCTTGTACGCAGGGTTCTCGTGATATCAAATTTGTCATTTTACAAGACGTAGTTTTTGATGTTAAGAAACATTAGTAACTTATAGCCTGTTTGGCTTCAAAGTTTTATATTGTCTTGAGAAAGAAGTATCTGTAACTTATAACCTATCTGGCTTGAAAGTTTTGTATTGTCATGCGAAAGAAATATTAGTAACTTACTGATTTTGGTAATATTCTTTACTACACGTTAGGGGTAATCTTTTATAATATTCCATTATATTGGTTGTTGACCAATTAAGGGTTATTTAATTGCCCGCAACTATTGTTTCTGTTGTAAGATTCATATATATATATATATATATATATATATATATATACACCAATTTTTATTACTATTCAATATTTAATTTCTCTTTATTCAATTTCAATAAATAAAATATTATTTTCTGAAATATTTCTTTATATCAAATATTCATGTTATATCCTTCTCGCTGGTAACCAAGGTACATATAATCATCCTCATTACATAATAGTTGAAGAGTGAGGTCAGGGAAACAAAATAAATAGACCTGAGTACGGCCTATTTACTTTGTGATTATCCTATCGGCTCCTCTGCAATTATTATATTACCTTTTTTATTCTTCATTTTGTTATGCACCAGCCTTAGTTCGTTGGGAATTAGGGCGGTGTTACAAAATTAATTACAAACTTAGCCTGCTTAGGTGGCCGCTGTGTTCAAGGGAGCTCAAGGTTTGAATCCCAGTTGAAAGTACCGTGGGTAGCTTTTCCTAAATGGTACACCTTTGTGATCTTAGGGTAAGGAGCTTGTTTCAAGACCCGAAGTTCGTGGGTTCAAACCCAGCTGGGATCGATGCATTTTTCTTGGGCGATAAAAATCAATGGCACAGCTTCCTTCGGAGGGGACGTAAATCTGTCGGTTCCATGTCGATTGTGGCATGTGAAATTATCCTGGAAGGCATGTGAAAATACCTTTACTGACAAAATTGGTAGGCCCTTTCGCTCTTACTTATAGAAATTCTCGTGTGCAGATTTAATCAGCCAGTTCAGAAAGTTCACATTAAATACCTTAAATAAATAAAATTTTCCTTAAAGGGTTTCCCTCCACCTCCACGCAAATGCGTGTACAATTCCTATAAATTCAACCTTACTTATCCCCAACTCATTGTAACTGGAACATAAGCTTATAACCTTAACAAGTAGTATTACGTGGTGCTAAAAATAATGTTACAACCTTGTTTGATTAAAATTAAGAATGTCCACACTCATCGGTCACTTATCAAAATTTATCTCCAACTGCTCTAATAATCATGTCATGGATTTGTAAACAACATGTACCAATTTGTTTTTAGATAGAAATGCATAGGAATGCCACAATTTATGACAAGATTGAAAAAGTTAGATAAAACAAGTTGATGAATTATTATAAGCGGGGCGAAATATTATTAGTTGGTGTTTAAATTTATTTCAGCTGCATAATCCTTAATGCGAAAGCATTTATCCGAAGTACCCCAAGAGCTTAAATTTTCAAAATAATCAAATAATTATATAAAACGCCTATCCTCACTTAAAGTAGTGGTTTTTAATTAATTACCTGAGGAAGTAAGTGCGTTTTACACATTTCTAAAAGCATAATTAAAACTATATTACATGTCAGACTACAAAAATCAATAAAAATAATATTTTAGTTCAGTTAAATGTTTAAAAACTTTACACGTAACCTAAGTTAAATTTATTTTAACATACTCCTTAAAAGAGAAAGTAAACATTAATGAAAAAAAAATTATATACATTGAATAAAAACACACAAAATACTTAACTAATTAGAGCCCTTGGTTTTATTTGAATAACAGTTTTTGTATCAATTTAAAACTAGATTAAACTTTATATAAAAACAGGACAAGAACTAGTAAATTACGTTCCCATTCTCCTTATATTTACAGCGCGGATCGTCTGGAGTAACAATTTGGAAACTTACAAGTTTAAATAAAGCCTTGCAAACAAGAAGAATTTCAGTTTTATCAAAATATTAGTATCTTACGCTAGTGGTGCTCCCAGATTGTTTAAAGTGTTCTCTCAGCTTGACTTAAGAGCTCCCAACCCCTCACTCTACTTTGATCAACCCCCAACAACCCCCCTACTAACCACCCCGCTCACATACACACAATAATACAGTAAGTAACCCCCCCTTCCCCCTCACTATCCATTTTATCAACCCCATACACAATAATGCAGTGAGCAACTGTGTGCTAATTAACTTTAAAGTTCGAGTTTGATACTCAGTGAGAGAGAATACACTATTAGTACAGTCTGGTCAAGTGGAAACATTCTTGGCAGTAGTCCCTCAGCTGACTCCGTCTGAACAAAGTCAATTGTTCTGAATATGTATTTATGGTTAGTTATGTGTAATGAATTGTAAATATTTCATGAATGAATGTTAAATGAGTTCGCCGATGGTACAGAAACCACACACTATAAATAAAATGTATTTGAAAAATGCATGGCCACAAAATATAGCTCGTTGTATAATAACCCATTTTGATAGGAATAAGCTTATAAGAAAGTTAGGAAATTTAGTATATCTACTTTCGTGTCTTTATAAATCAAGCCAAGTGATAAACATGCCTCACTTTAGTAAGAAGTTATCTATACATATTAAATATTAATAATAATATAATGTATCAGTATTGACCACAAAATATATTATTTGTAATTTTTAAAAAGTGGTTTTTTACCTTCTTTTTATATTGTTAGTTGACACCAAAATGTTGGCTTTAATAAACAATGTGTCGATCCTCTTCAAGGTGAAAAGAACTATATTTTTTTCAATCCACCTCCTCGTCAATGCTCATTAGTTATAAGTTTTCATTTTTAATATATTGGTACCTATCCAAAATATACACTTAATTGTAGAGTTATATATACGTGTATATATATATATAATGTGTGTGTATATATACATGTGTATATATATACACATACACCACGTTTACTCTGAAATATAGCAGTCTTAACTTGACTGATTATACTAATGGGTGATCAGTAATTTTAGAGATAGCTGCTTTGGTGACCACATAGTATAAGGCATCACTACTGCAATAGATTAGGCAGACTATGATGGGGAGCCCGGGGTTAGAATCCCAGTCATGTGTACTGAAGATGGGTGTTACTAAATGGTTGTCCACTCTACATTCACGCAAATGTAATACACTTCCTCTAAACTCAATCTTCCAAATCCGTAGAACATTAGAGTAATTAGTACATAAGTGCATGAACCAAACGGGCAGTAAGAAGCCGTGGTAAAAGAAAAATATATAAGTGTTGGCCGCAAAAATGTAATATATCTTTTATAAAATGATTTAACTATGAAAATTGGCCTCCACTCAGAGCTATCACAAACATAACTCTTCAAGTGTCAATTACAAGCATGCGTTTTAAAAGTTTTACTTTATAGATTATAATCTGGGTCACTTACTACAAGTTCAAAGTCAGTTTTAATAGTAGTTCAAAGTCAATTTGAATGGAACGAAAACCATGAGTAGTATATTTTTCTTCTCAGAATCGTGATTTAGGATGTGTCAGAGTATAAATATGTATTACTATGGATGAAGAGTTTCAAAAACTTTTTAAAGATGTTTTGAACACAAAGTTTACTCACAAATAATAAAAAAACAAGTTTTTAAAGTAGTAAATTATTATTAGCACCACGTATTACTACCCGTTCGGATTATACGCACTTACGCTAATGTGTAATGGTAGGGTGATTGTGAGATGAAATGAAGGACCTACAGTTTAACGTGGAATCTGAACCACGGTGGTGGCCTGGCATTCCCCACATTCACAAGATGTCTTGTCAGAGGTGAAGTAAGGGTTTGGAAATCAGATAAATCTGTGCCGGGACCGTGGATTGAATCCCGGCCGCCAGCTCAGAAGTCTGATACCTTACCCCTAGACCACCAGGTCACCAAAGTAGTAAAATAATATAAGAATGTTTTACTGCCAGTGTCCAACATACATAATAATGGGGATAAATATATTTTCTAGACAGTCACGTGACGTGGATTGTTATCAAGGCAAGCATAGTTATACCCTGATTTTGGTTGGAAGAACAGTAGAGAAAAATCAAACATATTTATTTGCAGCCAATATTGATAACATTTTATTACATTATTTGTGTTATTTGACAGGCATTGATATTATCAAAAGTAACATTTGCAGATGACATGACTTTATGTATGAATATATTAACATTGTTTTAGTAACTTTAGTAACTAACTTCTACTGTTCTTAATACCAAAATCATACTATAGTTTAAATTGTACCTGTAAATTGATTTTATCACTTAATAGAACACTCGGTGACCTGGTGATCTAGGGGTAAGGTGTCTTGACTTCTATGCTGGGGTCCGGGATTCAATCTTTGGTCCCGGCAAAGATTTATCTTATTACCAAACCCTTCTTTCACCTCTGACAAGACGTGCATTAATCACAACTTGTGTGTCAGGCCTCCGCCGTGGTTCGGATTCCTCGTTAAACTGTAGGTCCTTCATTTCATCTCTCAAACACCCTACCATTACACATTAGCGTAAGTGCGTATAACCCGAAGGGGTAGTAAGACGCGGTGCTAATAATAATAATAATAATAATAATAATAATAATAATAATAATTGTGTTATAGTACCATTACTCTTATCTTAATAATTTTATATCTGTGATAATAATTAATACTATACAGTCTAGTAAATCGAAACTATATCTTGATGCGATTTAATAAATACAATATTTGTGTTTAAGTCTTGATTGCCAAATTTAACAGCAATTATTGGAGTTATTATGTAGCACAAACGTCAGAATCGGGTATAACTGTATAACTTGGTAAACCATTTATCAGATAGGACCATTTTCCATAACAATGCTTTTGTGCCTCTTAGCGTATATCAACAATTTTCTCAAACAAAACATCACAGTTTCGAAGTTTACAGAAAATATTTTGGTTGACAAAATGTCTGAGTTAAATTTTCTTCGAAGGTGCTTTATGATGAATATGTGATATTTATTCTTCGTCAAAGGAATTACAGTGTTTGTTCCTAATGTATATTAAAATATTGTTACACTTGAATTCATTTTGCCACAAAAAATAGGAAATGTAGGACCAATATCAAAGAAAGAGATTTATATATAACATGATGTAAAGGATGTATAAAAAATTATCTCTTGTTTATTTTGGATCTCGTTAAAACCTCTGAGGTAAATGAGAGCTCATGTTAATCTGAGTGTAAATGATCCTTTTTCAGTTCTCCTTTGATCTTCTTTGCAATTTTCGAAAAATCTTTTGGTTCAGTTCAAACGTGAAGCTCTTGTGATCTTTGATTAAAACACGATGCTAGATAATGTTTTCGGATTAAAATAAGGTAATTGTTTTAATGTATCGTATAACGAATATATATTTACTATAGCTAAGTCTGTGTTAAGGTTCAAATAATATAATTAACGACCAAATAATTATATGGTTGTCATCTCTAATTATTTGCTATTGGTCGTTACTCTGAGGACATTATATATTCTTTTTGTTTCAACCGAAGGTAAGGTAGATATTTTATTAGTACTCTGTGAACATAGATATTTAATTTTATAAATACAACCGTTGAATGTATATATACTAGTATACTAGTAGTATATATACACTCAACGATACAACTAATAGATGGATTTTTTATTAGGGTCATCCATAAACCACCTAACCCTGTTTAGATTGGGTGGGAGAGAGCTCTAATACATACATGGTGTTATATGGAGGCGGAGGATTATCACATTACTACGCAACACAGATATTGTACTTACATTCTAATACCGAAAACATAATATTTTATTTTTGCCATTGGTAAGCGTATCTATAGTTCGCTTCTGGCTCGCACTTTTTAGTGTTACAAAAGCTTCCAATATAAAATAATAACATTAACTTTTGACGTGAAAAGTTATGTAAAACAGGTTGTAAGAGGTTGTGGTCGAGCTAAATTATTATTATTATATTATTATTATTATTATTGGCACCACGTCTTACTAACCGTTAGGGTTTTACGCTAATGTGTAATGGTAGGGTGATTGTGAGATGAAATGAAGGACCTACAGTTTAACGTGGAATCCGAACCACGGTGGAGGCCTGGCATTCCCCACATTCACAAGATGTCTTGTCAGAGGTGAAGGAAGGGTTTGGTAATCAGATAAATTTGTGCCGGGACCGAGGATTGAACCCCGGCCGCCAGCACAGAGGTCTGACACCTTACCCCTAGACCACCAGGTCACCCGATATATAACACAATCCTTTTTTTAAAAGGTATATTATATATTTACTCAATAATAATAATAATAATTATTATTATTATTGTTATGAATGTATGTGAAGGATATTTTCTAACTATGGTATTTCCCATTTAAACGAGTTCACTGGATGAAAGCGCGTGTGAAATATTTTCCTATTTTATAATTCGTGCTTACTCTGCCATAAAATTAAAAGTCAGATTAGAATGCTTATTAAACTGTAAGAAAGAAGAAAGTGGTTTAAAAACCTCTCGAGCACACAGAGTTTTTTGAAATATACCCATAATCCAATGATACCTTAAAAGATGTTAATATTTTATCCTATTATTCTAAAATCTTTCCTAAACAATAAATTTCCTCCACTAAAAGAGATAACTGCGGAGGAAAAAAGTTCAAATTCAAAGTAATTCATGAAATTGTTTTAACAATATAAAATACAGTTAAAAGAATTAAAACTGTCTACATTAGACCTCTCGATGATTTGGTTATAAGGATGTAGGTACTAGGAGGGTAGATTAAAAAGAAGTATCGTGCACTAGATGGAGAGAGGTGAAAAATCCACAATCAAATATTACACGTTTTAACAATTTTCAGTGCACCAAGTCAGATTAGAATCATTTAACATCTCCGTTATATGTGACCTAGTAAAATAGGAGTTATCATCATAGATAACTAGCCACCATGATTTTATTGTCCATTTCAACCATCAATTTCAAGTAAAATATTACAGATAACTGTAATATTTCATGTATTCCTTATTAATCAAAAATTGTTATGATAATATTAACAAAGACTTTAGACTTATAAGTTACAGACCATTTAGTCAAATTAAAATAAGTTTACGAGAAATATACGTAGTTTTTTAAACTCCATTGTGATGTTTTATGTTATGAGAGCCATTCTTTAAAAAAAACACTATAAAATATATATCAGCTAATACTAAACAATTTTCAAAATGGCTTGTAATTCTAACATTATCTACTAATTAAGAAAAAAGACAATTACAACTCAATTACAGGTAAGGAATCTGAAATGTCATAAAAAGAAATAGTACTTATGAAAACAAAACTTATTTCTTATGGAAAACTCAAAATGGCCATTTATATAATCAAGGTTTGTTGATTCAATCGGTCTTTTAAAGAAATGAGAGAATACATTAGATATTTGAACTGAGCTGTAGTAAAAGCAACATCTGAGGCACCGATTTGTTATCTTAGCTTAATTAGTTTCTACTACACCCTTGACTGAAAGGCTATGTTAAAATAATTTAGAAACAAAATTAAAACTAACCTTTAACCGCATGTACTTTGACATAATAGTTAATTAAATATTTTTATACATTTAATGTTTATATATACTCATGAAGTTTTTGAATTCAAAAGTCCGTCGTTTTCTCTCATACAATTCCTAAATTGGAGTATTTATCAGTAACAATCGTTATTATGAGAAACGAGCCTTTAAAGACTTGCACCTTAGTGCTCTTAGTCGTGGCTTTAATGCGGTAATAATGATGTAATGAATTAATTGCATAAGATGGATCATCCATAAACCAAGTATTGTTGTTGGTAGAGGGGGAAAGGGGAGCTCTAATGTCGACACCTTGTTATAAAGGTGGTTGTGGGGAGGAGGGTTTGAGTACATCACAGTGATACGTAGCACTTAATTATAATAATAAATATTTATTTTTATTAACTAAAAATAATAAAGTATTATTTTAAAATTCTTTTAAATAATTTATATTAAGGATTAAAAATGGATTATGTGTAGTATCAAATCTAAGTCCCTCTATTAGTGTCACAAAAGCTTCCCTGTGAAATGACATTTGCTCTTAATGTGATAAGTTAGGTAACATAGATTGGAGGGGGGGGGAGGGGAAAGGGTCAAGCTAAATGTCTGCAGCGCGTCGCATAAGTGGGAAGTAGGGTGGAAAAAAAAAGTAAGAATGAGCACGTGTTACGTGGTTTATGGATTACCCTTGACCACAGACTATTAAGAAACAAACTCTCAATCTTACGGAAGTTTCACTGTTATCCTTTTGCCAGCTTGAGTCCTTGAACACTGGCTTCGTTATTGTCACTACTGGGTGATAGTAGGACTAACCGCAGCGATCCTAGTGGTCAAGGACTAAAGCTGCCAAAAGGAGCGCAATCATTTTAACCTGGAGGTTGAATGTCTGTGCCAAAGACATATTATTCAACAAGACACACTAAATCAGATATGTTAAGAATATAATAAATATATTCTTATTACTGTTTTATTTTATAAATAATTTCTTGGCACCTCCACAACTGAACATAGGATTTATAAATACCAAGAAAGAAAAAAGTGGACCAAACATAGATATCCCCATCAACAGTATGACCAAAATATTGGATGCCACAAAAAAAAATCTTAATAAATATTATTTAGACATCATCTGCTTTTAAAATCTCACGGGCAATTATTGCTTTAGGATCACAAGATTTTGTATTTACTTCATAGAGGTATGGGGTTGAAGTGAAGAGCATCTGTAAGGACCCACTTCGGTGTCCACATGGTCTAACACGCTACTTTAGTAATAGTGTATACTGCCGATTACCGAGGGATCGTGGTTATATCTTGATCGGGTGTACTGAAGATGGTCTACTGAAGTGTTATGACTTTCTCCACGCAAGTGTGGGTGCATTTCATTTAAATTCAATCTTTCGCATTCCTAACACGTTAGCCTAAACGGTTAGTAAGACGTGGTGTTAAAAAAATGTATGCATCTAAAGGGAAAAGTGGAGAAAGATAGTGAGGATGGATCAAGTACGAAATTGTTTTTGAAGCTATATATATATTGTGATATTTAAAAATAAATTTATATATGAATTATAATTTTCTGTGTCTAGTATCAGTGTCGTCCGAATCTTGTTTACATAACGTTAAGATGAATAGAATTTTACTTTTATTGGGAGCCACTCTTAGAATCTAGGAGAAAAATAATAGTCAAAAAGAAAAAAAACATTTACCCGCTAATCAGACAGTAATACGACGACTCTCAATATTCGAGACCACTGGGGAATACTTAAAATAAAACATGAACAATTTAAATAAATATGGATATTTGAAATAAAATGTAGTAATTTAGACTACAATAAAAAAATGTATAAAAATAACAATTATTGAAACTTTTGTGGGTTAATTATTGTTTCCTTTTTTACCACATCCCAATCCTACCTATGGAATCCCAGATAGTTATAATTCTAATTTGACAAAATAAAATAGTATTGTTGAGAAAAAAAGAAGAAAAAATCAATAGATTTAATATTTATACATGAAATAAAATGTTAATTCCCTGAAATAGATAAAAAGTCTAAATATATTTAATCTTTCTGAAAGTTCTAACATGAATTCTGGATTTTGATAAAATAAAATAAAAAATTAATTTAAAGTTGAAGAGTTGGCTTAACCTCACCAATGAATTAGTCCATGCTGAAACAACACCAACTTCAGAAATTGGTTTCACCTTATTAATGTTAACTCGTCCACAATTAAAAAAAAATAAACAGTCTCTAGTTCTTGCACATACACTTAGCTTTCCATTTACTACTTGCACTTTACTTTACACCCATTGATTCACTTTAAAAATAAATTAAATTAAGAGCTCCACAGATTTTGCTCCATGTTTGACCAACACCGAGGAATAAGACCCTCATCTCCTCCAGAAAGTCTTCCAAAAATCAAATTTAAAAACGTTCTATTTTTTTCCTTCCAAGTCTGAAGAGATAATATATTAAAACAAAGGATAAAATGTTGACTATGGACTAGAGATAAAAATCAAATACAATGCAGGATTAATATAAATATTGAAATATATGCCAATGAATGTGAACAATGTTTTTATAAATGAGTTAAAAGGTTTATTTTAATCTGTCAAAATTGAAAAGCGCACTAGTTTGGAGTTAATTAAATCTTGCCTTGTATCCTATTTTACTTCTTTTACAATAACGAGACTCGCCACTCACTTGTTTGACATATCTGCGCATGCGTTGAAATAAATCATGGCAGACATTGAAAATAAATAAAAGAAGAGTCAACAAACTTCTTAGAAGGATAATTAATATGTTTAGTAATAATAAATGTTTAATAAAAGGTAAGTCTTCTTCCTTAAGTCAAAATTCCTTATTTAAATTATTTCAAACTATGTTATACGTTGTTCCTTCCGTCCTTTTATTTTATTGGAGGGATGTAAATAGTATTATTTGTCAGGCTGGCAATACAGCGGCCGAACTTTGAAGTGCTTAATTTCAAACGAAAATAAATTGAAAACTATTCATTCACAAAAATTAGAAAAATATAGAGAAATACATGGTAGGGTAGCAAATAACGTTACAGTCTATATATATTTATATATATGTATATATGTATGTTAAAAAAAGAATATAGCATATTACGAAGCTACCCCACACGGGTTGACAACTTATGTTTTTTAAAGAAAAAACAAATGGAGGGGAATAAAAGTCTGATTTTCCTATGTGCTTACCCAATGGTTTGGAAATATTTGACATTTTATGAATAGGTCTTGTGAATGGAAGATTGTTCTATCACCATAGTTCATATTTCATTTTGATTTTAAAACAACTAAGACTTTTGTTTCTAGTCTTCGTTTAAAATGGGCTTGTCTGACTAATGTTATCAACATGAATAATATAATGGACCCTCCTCCACTCCTGGTATTATAGGATGGCAAGGATTTACATATGGTTTTAGTGAAAATTACTTAGAAAGAGAGGTGGTGAAGGGATGTGCTAAAATAAAAATTTCAAGATAAAGGAATATTATTATTGTAATTTATCAAACAAAATCAATAAATCTAAATAAATGTAAATACTTATTTTATCAAAAATTATTAAAGTTTATTTTAAAAAAACTAATTTAATAAGTTATCTACATAATGATCTAATTGGAATCGGGAAAACCTACATGTCTTCATCATACTGTTAATTAGAATTATCTGTATTTTAAAACCGGTAAAGCTTATATTTTGATTAAATTTAAATGGAAAGGCACTCTTATGGACATTAGTATGTGTCTGAGCAAACCCGGTACACCTCGCACGTATGTCTATTCTCCTATTATAAATAAAAGTTCAGTAACGATCTTGTGTCTCATTAAGTAAACCCTTAATTTTACATCATGTATGTGTATGTGTATGTATATATATATATATGCTATGTTTAAGGCTATATTTATAGCTTTAAACATTGATATGGCTGTTATGAATTGGGGTGTGCTTAATTGACTCTCAACATGGTGAGGAAGTTTTATTCTTCCTACTGTTAAGAAATAAGAATGATTTGGAAATCAATATAAAATCTTAGGCGTTAAGGTGGGAGTCTGGTTAGCACGAGTTAAGGATAGTTTTTTTGCAGTTTTTATATTTAAAAAAATATGTTTCACAAAATAAATCAAATACTTCTCCAGTAGAGACATAAGAGCTTAATAATCTTCAACTGGTAATCTCTACAGTAGTTTAATATCTGTCAAGGGTGTCCTGGAATTTAATGACAACTTTGTCTCTTCATTGGCATCTGATATCGCTATGCTCATGACAGACATTCAACAACTGTTGATACCACCATGAAGAAAATTTAACTACGTTTCTACTGGAGCATTGTTTTTTTTTATCTAGGCCAAAAAAAGTTTTGCAAGAAAAACTGCAAAAACACTTACCTTAAATCGTATGCCCTACACTCCCACCTTAATAGTCTAGGAGAGGTGTTAATCAAAACTCAATTTACCCTGCAAGTTTACAATATTTACTTTTCAGTTTACAGTGTGGCTTTATCCTATAAAATACTCAATAGTGAAACAAAGTAAGATAGAAACACAACTTGTTCAATTAAACGTTGTTCACTTATTGAAACGATGTAAAAACGTATTTATTGTGAAAATTGAAAGCTGGAAACGAGCCCGGGACCCTTGGCTTTGTACACCACTGCTCTAACCACTGAGCTATCCAGGATTCTTTTCGTGCCCAGGGTCATTCTTCACTCATATTTTTAAGGCAGAGAGTCTATGATAGACTTAGGGAAATCGTCGACCCTGGGCACGAGATGAATCCTGTAAAGCACAGTGTTTAGAGCAGTGGCGTATTAATCCAAATGTCCCGGGTTCGATTCCCGTGTCCGGGTGTCATTTTTCAATTTTCAGAATATAATATCTATGTGGAGTGATTCCTCACTAAATGCATACATAATAGCTTCGAATATTTGATTCTTAATGTATTTATTCTTTAATTTCAGTTCTAATAGCCATGAATTATATCTCAAAAATACAATTTGCGAAAGTGATCCAAATATTTAATATTGTTAATTAAGTTAGAACGCTCTTCCACTCACCGTGAGAATTGTTTAGGCTTTGTGCAGATGCCTCCCCAAGGTCATTTCCTCCCACGCTCAATTTACTAAAATGGTCTGAAACGTTCTAGCTCATGTCTTGAGTATCTGAGCGAATCAGATAAATGAAGTAGTAGGATTTAATAATAAGAAATAAAAATAAGGAGTTGAAAAGTTTAGAAAAAACTCTTGAATTTGGTTTCAGATTTTTTTTTAGAAGAGGATGTCTATTTACTCTCTTCAAACTATTGTAAGTGATTGGAGTTTTCAATATTTATATTATTCCTGGAAAATAGGAATTAAGAAAGAGGAAGGCATGTGGTGTGTGTTTTATATCTTTAAAACTAACTGGTGTATTTATATCATAAATGCCTTCTAGGTTATATTTTGTTTGTATATTAAAATTAAAGTCATAATATTGCTTCCAAGAATGTCAAATTTAAAAAAAAAACTATCCGAGCTGGCAACAAAATTAAAAATTAACTCAGTGTCCTGCCATTACCAATATTTACATTCCTCTGCTAAAGGTGTATCAATCATAAAACTCAGCTTAAAATTGTAATAGAATATATTATAAATAAATTACAAGATTGTCAAAATTGGATCACTTGTAAATATATTAATCTAGCTCTAACGATACTACAGAGCAGGCATGTCAAACTTCCGGCCACATGTGGCCTATCCTTGATTCTGTGTGGCCCCTAAAATTATTTTTTTTCTTTTTTTTACTTGAGGTATTTAAACTGCACTTTCCGAACCGAATGATTATATCATCATGCGATAATTTCTATGAGCAAAAGCGAGAGGGCCTACCTATTTTGACGGGAACGGTATTTTCGCATACTTTTCAGGTGTCATAAAACGGCCTCAATTGGAAGGGATATTTATGTAAACATTTAATGTTGTGAGTGGTGAATAACACGACGATTGTTATGAGGATTGTTATGATGAATCAATAAACAAACTAGAAGGACATACGCAAAATGAGGTATCAACAATCTTGAGCTTAGAACCAGACAGCGTCCAGTTTAAAAGGGGGTGTCTTGAGCTCCTCGGAGCTGACTACAGAAGATCGTAAGTTAGGTCACTCTGATCGTCACAGGGCCACGTGGTCTAAGTCATCGGGTTCACTAAGTACCAGTCAAGGCTGCCACTCGAGCCCAGGGAACTAGGTTCGACGACCGCGCAGGGACCATCTAGCAGTCAGACAGGCCATTAGGTAAACTTTATAACACCTCGTTCGGTCACTCGTTTCTCTATATTCAATAATTACTTAATTTTAGCTTTACCTTTAAAATCTCAGTACAGTAGTATTAATTATAACTTGTGAATGTGGGGAAATGGCCAGGCCTCCACCGTGGTTCGGATTACACGTTAAACTGTAGGTCCTCCATTTCATCTCACAATCACCCTACCATTACACATTAGCGTAAGTGCGTATAACCCGAACGAGTAGTAAGACGCGGTGCTAATAATAATAAAAGCCAATTCGAATGTCAAGCACGAACCCTCAATGGTAATCATATCATCCCCCCTTATTTTCGGCTAAAGACATACTGGAAGATCTCCAGGCCCACACTGTTAACACACAGAAACGGAGGAGGTGACACAGGGTTATTTTAACATCACAATCAACATGGGACCAACAAGTTTACTTCCCCTCCAAAGGAAGTTGTACTACGGATTTTTAACGCTCAAGAAAAAAAAAAATCCAACCCTGGTTGTGTTTGAACCGACGATAATCGGTCCCTGAGGCAAGAAAGTTTGAAAACTAGTGAATAAACTGACACACAAAGTGTTATATTGATTCTATTTGATAAGTTTCGTTGAAATATGTCATCGGGGAATGTTATTCCTCGTCACATTTGGTTAATCAAATCCATAATATTTTATAAAGTTTAGATATATTAAGTAATATATATATATATATTTAGAACCACGTCTTACTACCCGTTCGGGTTATACGCTTTAAGTACTAATTAATCTAATGGATTAGGAATTGGGAAGGTTGAATTAGAGGAAGTGAACCCGCATTGGCGTGGAGGGAGAGTGGAAAACCATTTAGGAAAACCACCCCCAGTTCACGCGACCGAGATTCAAACCTCGCTCTCCCCGTCCTCAGCAGTCGGGCTCAACACGACTAGCGCGTTAGCAAACTACGCCACCGAGGCGGGTGATATATTAAGGAATACATGATCAAAACTCCATGTAGTAAACCCACAAGCGAGCTATACTAACCAAATAGCTGCCGACATTTTAACATTGAGGGTGTCATGTGGTCAGTACAACAAGCCGCTCCAGCTGTTAAATCTCAGTTTTTTAAACCGGAGCTGACATATTTATTCAAATACTCCTCATTTGTCCTTAAGAGGCGAGATTGACCCCGTTCCAGACCCACTGTTTCAAAGATGAATTTTTAAAGTGCCTAAGATCGAAACCGGGACCTCTGGATTTGTAGTCAGAAATTTTGACCACAGATCCTGATCAAAATTTTAAATATTTCTGGGTAAAAATAAAAGATAAACCTTACTACTGTATTCAACCAAAATTTGCTTTGTACAAAAGTACACTTATTGGAGTTGTTAAGAAATCTGCTAATCAGGCTGCATTTTTTAAATGTGGCCGCCTCGGTATTTTAAAATTTTAACAAATCCCTTATGATAAAACCGGTTTAGACCCCTGCTATAGAAGATAATTATTTTACTTACGGAATTAACGTGGAGTTTGATCTGGAGTTTTTTTTCCTTCATTTAAAATGTTTTTATCATGACACTATTCTCATGATCAATATTCGTGAGCTTTTGATATTAATTAGTTTATAAAATAATCAAACTAAATGTGTCTATTGAATTAATATCTTAATACACGCATTGTTGACCACACGGTTCAAGGCGCTACCCTCGCAGTGAACATACCACCGATGATGGGGAAATTAATGTTTGAATCTTGTTTGGGTGTACTGAGAGTAGTTTTTCAAAATAGTTTTCCACACTCGTCCTCTCCACCAAAATGCTGATACACTTCCTCTGAATATAACCTTCTTAATCCTTAAAACCACCAGTATAATTAGTTAATAAGCGTATAACTCAAATGGGTGGTAGGATGCATGACCATAAAATATATATTTTTTATATTTGGTATAAAAGGGTTTTTTGCTATAAAAACTGAAAATATGGACTTTAAACCTTGTTTCTTTCCACTTCACCTTAATCTATCGAGTGAATAAAAAGTTATAAGGTTTTGGGGAGAAGTGTAAGGGGGGATACGTTTAAGAAACTTCTAAATATCATGAAAAAAAGTACGTATAATAAAGTGACAAGGCACTTGATGATGGCAGAAAAGGTTGAGAAAATGAGGTCAATTTTCTTGAACAGCAGAACGAGGACAGAACATAGATGAAGCGTTCGTGACAAGCCCTGATAACACCGAGAAAATAGCGAGTGGCGTGGACGTCGAAAATGACAAGAGCCGCGGGCGGGCAGTCTAGTGGCAGATCAGCAGTGGCGGCGGCTATCGGAGAGGGCCATCGCATCCTTCGTGATAGATGAAACCTGGACACGCGATACCGCGCTCCAAGTGTTCAATCAGTTGCACCCATGGCTAGGTCTTTCGAGTCCTTATAATTATATCACTACTATTATTACCACCAATACCACGCGTCTTACTACCCGTCCATTCTTACCGAATGTATATGCTGATGACGTAGACATGAGGAAGGTAGAGTCTAGGAAGCGATGAGTGTATCCGTATTTGTGTGCAGGGAGAGGAAGAAACTTTTAAGGAAAAATTCCACCTTAATAAAAAAAAATATTGGGTATCTAACCCTAACATTCCCGTCAATGGCAAACTAGACGATACGTGACTGACTCCTTTGTCCACATAGCCACCCGTGTTGGGAGTAGTGTATTCATTAAATGTCTGTCCTTGTGTTGGTGTGAGGTTGTGGTCAAGATTTCTGACAAATTTAATGTTGAGAGTTTTTGTATGTGTGTTAATGTGTGTGAGAGAGGGGGTAAGGAGGTCGCATCTTAATACCTTTTCAGACAATCAGGGAGTTGTTATGCTAAGGACAGACTCTGGGTGAGGATGATATATTTTAGGTATATTACCAGTATTCGCTCTGAGATATGATGAAATATACATCAAGAGGTACAGAATGCACCCATTTGGAATTTTAACCTTACCCTATTTTATCAAGGTAGTGACTGCCTTAACTTTACACAAATTATGGGTATACTAAAATACTCTTTATAAAAATCACAGTAAACACCCACTCATGTTTCTATATTATTATTATTTTCTAAAGTTTTTAGATACAAACCCAATAGTTTCAAATACCTTGTTAATACAAATTTAAAACTTTAATGAAAAGTACAAACATACATAATTATCTAAGTAACTATTAGAAAAATAAATGTTATGGAACTCCACACTAACTTTCTAACTCTATTGTTTATAAATGGAGATATTTACTCAAAATTCGTAATATAATATACACAATCAAACCTGAGAACAAATTGCGTTAGACATACGTAAAACATTTTTTTCATGGTTTTAAATTTCATAATCTTATTTTTATATAATTAAAGTCTTCGTTTGTATAATTGGATTAGTACAAAATATTGATATCGGGTCCTTAAAGGTCAACAATTCGTATTAAAATTTTTACTAACGGTTAAAATTTTCGTAATTTTACTAGGGGATATTTTATGGTTATTGCATTGCTATTAGATTTCTCTTTTATAAATTTTGACAAATTAAAGAGTTACTTATATATATAAATTTGCGTATAGCTTGAAAGATACTGAATTTATAAAAATCGGTTGCGAATAAAATATTTGTATTATAAATAGATATGAAATTACTTATAGTTGTAAATATGTATATCTCAAATAATTTCGGAGATATAATATAAAGTGAGAATTTAAGCATAAGACTGGAGCCCTTAAAGTCATTTTTCTGAAATATATAGAGTTGCCATTTTGTTTAGAATATTTTATAAATGTTTTGAAATGAAATTTAATTAAAATCGTTTGAACCATCAGTAAACTACCCTTAATTTTAGAGTTAGATATCCAATTCCAATAACTCCTTGGGGAGACCCTAGATACCAAGCTTTAGCCCGAACGGTAAATGAAATTTAGGCTCTAGTTGGAGGTACAGAAAGACAGGCAGACGGATGGACATTTAAAAACAACTCTTTTGAATTCGGGAGTTCATGAAACGTCAAGATTCATCCAAATCTGGAGTTCTATTTTTTTTGACTATCACAATACTTTCTCTACCTTTAAGATAATTAGAAAGATAAAGTTTAATGTATATGGCATGTTTTTATATTATTATATAGTAAAATGATATAAATCACAGTATTCACCAAGCTATTAATAATGGTGAAAAAAATTATTTCTGCGTAAACTGTGTTCAATGGTAATAGACCTTAGGCTAAGTACTCTTTTTACTTTCTCGCTATTTTACAGGTAGAGAAAGTATTGTAATTGTCAAAAAAGTCTAACTCGAGATTTTGAAGAATCTCGACGTTTCATGACTCCCTGAATCCGAAAAGTTGTTTTTGAATTTCTGTCTGTCTGTCTGTCTGTCTCTCTAACTAGAGCTTAAACTATTTTACCAATCGGTCTGAAACTTGGTATCAGGGTTTCATAGGGTTGCCCCAAATAATGTTTGGAATTATATATGTAACCCTAAAATTAAGGGTAGTTTACTGATTGGTAAAAAGATAAGAAATCGATTTACTCAAAATCGGCTGAAAGAATTTTGATAAAATTTCATTTCAAAACCTAAATAAATATTCCAAACAAAATGGCTAGTCTCAATATTTCAGCAAAATGACTTAAGGGTTACGGTCTGATTCGTATATATTATAAAAAATGAGAATTTTCGCAACTATTTGAGATATGAATTTACTTATCATTGCAAATATGTAGAACTATTTATAATACAAATTATTTATTTGAAACATATTTTTATAAAACCAATAACTTTCAAGTTATAAGGCATATATATAACATTTTGAACACTATTGTGGCTGTAAAAAAAATTAAGCTGATATTTTGATGGAAAAGCACGTCTCATGACCCCCTGAAATCCTAAAATGTGGTTTTTGCAATGAAGTCTGTGTGTGCCTGTCCAACTCTAAAATTAAGACTAGTTTAATAACAAAATGAAAAGAGAAAATTGGCTTTAGCGATTTTGATTAAGATTATACATTATTATTATTATTATTATTAGCACCGCATCTTACTACCCGTTCGGGTTATACGCACTTACGCTAATGTGTAATGGTAGGGTGATTGTGAGACGAAATGAAGGACCTACAGTTTAACGTGGAATCCGAACCACGGTGGCGGCCTGGCATTCCACACATTCACAAGATGTTTTGTCAGAGGTGAAGGAAGGGTTTGGAAATCAGATAAATCTGTGCCGGGACCGAGGTATGAACCCCGGCCGCCAAGATTATAAATAAACTGGCTAGTTTCGTTTTCCCATGAAAATGACTTTTTGGATACTTTACAGTGTCTGAAGTTTATGTATCACCACAACTATTTAAAATATGAAATAACTTTTAATCGCAAAATTGTATTACTATTAAAAATAAAAAACTTTCACTTGGAATATATTTTTATAAAATAAATAGTTTGAGATATTGGCAATATATTAAAACAATGTTGTGTGCTTTAGTTGTGGAAAGATATTACTAAGTTTTTATGCAATAATTATCCATTGCCATAGAGTTATCGAATATAAGAAATTCTCACAAAAAAAGGTGTGTTTTCTTTCTTCCAACCTCTTTGGAGAAATGTTTGCATAACAATTATTTATCGCCTTCATTTTAGACACAATAGTCAATAAATATATTTTTTATTGGTCAAAATTTATAAATGAGGAATTTAATAACACTGCGATGACCTGAAGATGTGCAACACCTAATAAAATTTTAAAATTTTAACTGGAATTCAAAATTTTAATACGAAGTGTTGACCATTGTGGACCAAATATCGATCTTTTTTTTATTGGGCCAAATATACAAACGAGGACATCAAATCTCTGAAAATGAAATTATAAAATTTAAAACATGGACTCAAAAAATGTTAGTATAGTGCAATTATGCTTGAGTTGTCTAGTGTTTATTATTTCGTTTCACATATATTACGAATTTTAAGTAAATATCTCCATTTTTAAACAATAGATCAAGAAATTCCGTATCATTTATTTTTCATTTTGAGGTAATTAACGTGCAGGTTTTGAACCAACTGATTATATCAGTACACGACCTATGAACCGACTTAAATTTAGAACATGCACAACACCAGGATTCTGGCCGTTATTTTATCATTGTGAAAGAGGAAAACCACATTTCACCAATGGTAAATGTTTCGTCGATGTCAGAAATCAAACCTGCTCAGTAGACAGACACGGTACCGACTGAACTAAGGTTTCGGACTGGCTATATACGAACAATATAGTAACACATGAGGAATAGAGAAAATTGGTTAATAATTAAATGAATACATTTTATAATTTAAAAAAATCCAACCTCTATGCATTCCATAGAGAATGAACCCAGGTATTTTGGTTTGGAAATACTAGGAAAACCCACACTAAACCAGCCGTGCAACTCATAAACCAGTATACATAAAAATGTGAACGATAAAATGTTTGATAAAGTTAGGAAAAGAATTTTCTTTAAAAGTGACAAGAGATAAAAACTATTTATTTTTTATTTTTTTATTTTTTTGCTTGCACCATTTATTCTAAACCTTATGTAGCAGTAAACAAGAAACCGCATTCAGTTTCAGAATGTTGACTCAACCACAATCTCACCCTACTTCTTCCTTGTTCAAATATTTGAAAATAATAAGAGAATAAAGGAAGCAAGTGAGCCAACCTTCATAGCAGAAAGAAAACTTTTCTAATTTTTTTTTGCCTTGAAACGAGAATTTTTCATCCTCCAAAAATAAAATAAATAAAAATATATTCCTTTTGATCTTTTAACATTCTGGTTTTTGAACACGACAGTAAACAAATAGTTTTATGTATTTCTTTGAAAGACATTAAATAATTTTAAATTTATTGGCATATATATTTTTTATTTCTACATAATCTAAACTATATTTTCGGGATATCCACATTTTGAAAATTTGTTCATATCAACAGTGGCTTATGGAGTTATATATTTATTTCTTGCGCTCATAGAATTTTAGAAAATGTTGCTTGATGCAAAATGTATTTAAAAGTGATTTAATTAGTTTAGTTTAAGTGCTATTTTTTTCTAATTTTCTTGAACAAATATTTATTCTAGAATCTTTTACTCGAATAAAACTTATTTTTTAGGCATATTATTTTTTGTACTAATTTTTAGCAATGAGTCTTCCTACCAGTTCGTATTAGACGCTTATGTTTTAGTTAAACTAATGGTTTTAGGGATGAAGGTTATTTTTATAGAAATTGTACCTGCGTATGCATGGAATTATTTTATCTATTTGTTGCGATCACGTTAATTGATGTTTTCTAACATTCTCATGAAATAAATACTTGACTAACCAAAGTCTTATGGATCCAGGTTTGATCCCGGGTGGTAATGAGGCAGATATTCAAGATTAAAACGCAAGTTAGAGCTGTTATCTAACAATCTTGACATAAAAACTGAGTGTTTAGTAGGTGTCTCCAAGCTGAACTGGAATCAAATATTTCTCAAAGATCCCAAGTTCAAGTCGAGTTGGAGTAAATTTATAATTTTTAAAGGTTAAGGGTAAATATATATTTATTTTAAAAGTAAAACCCACCTCAGTGACTTAGTTGGCTAACGCAATACTTTAATGTTGAACTATACTGACAAGGACGGGAATATTTAGGTTCGAATCTCGCTCGGGTGAACTGGGGTGGTTTTACCTAAATTGTTTTACACTCTTCCTCCACGCAAATGTGGGTTCACTTCCTTTATATTCAACCATTCCAAAACCTAAACCATTAGCGTAAAAAGTACTTAAGCTTATAACCCTAACTGGTAGTAAGATTCGGTGCTAAGTATTATATCACAATTATTTAAAAGCAAAATATTATATTTAAAATGTTACTAGTCAAAAAACAAACATACAATGGAAATACAAGGTAAATTAAACTAAAATGTGAGATTTTGGAAATATATTAAAACAACACATGTTTTCAAAATAATAATGAAACTTATTTTTATAAATACCAATTAAATAAGTTTTAAAAATGTAAATATCCGTTTTTAAATTACAATACTATATAAAAACATGATTAAAATAAACAATTTACTCAAATAAAAAAATAATAGAAAAATAATTAAAAAGTTTCAACACGCATGTCTTTCATTAAAGTTACACTAACACTTACAAATAAATGAATGAAACTGAAGTTTGAATGAGCTATTATTTTTCAAAAATAAGCCTTTGTATTTTTAATTACACTTAAAGAATATGTTAGAATCAAAAGCAGATAGAAATTTAAATTGTTTTATATTTCGTTTATTGTCCTTAGTGTAATAATCATGCATTTCCACTTTTTTGTTCTAATTCAATTTATTTATGAGCAGCTGGGCTCTCGCTAGATATTATTTAATTACTAAAATTATTTCAATTCACTTTTTAAGGCTTATAAAAGTTTATGCTTTTATTTAAAAATTAAAAATAAGATGGTTAAAACAACATATCTAGTAGACAACATGAAATATTAAAAAAATTAATATAATTGTAGTAAGTTTGGTAAAATATTTATAGCAAAACATTGATTTTAGACATGTCTTTGATATGCACTAAATCTCCGAAGAGACCACCCGAAGGGCTTCCCAATTACACTGTACCTATGTTCTGTGGCCTCTAACAGGGCATCCATCGATACCCATCGGGACCTGAACCTTTTCGCCGGACATGGACCGAAGCCCACAAGTGCCGTTACGGGTACTCGGGGCTCCAGAAAAAACCAGGACCAGTCCTTCCATGCCAGCCTGCCTTGGGTTACTTGGGAAACCCCCTCCACTGGGACTGGATGGAGGGGGAGTTGGCTCCTACTAGTGATCGCCCATCACGAGGAAGTCAGGAGCTCAGCCTCCGAACAGTCGTCTCCTCAAACTTAATTCCTGCTCCAGGACTTTCATTTCTCTCCCAAACTTGGCTGCCACCCTTTTAGCACCATTTTTGAGACCAGCTACCTGGAGTTGCCCAGCGGGGACCTCTAGGAGGTGCCCTGACCAGCTATCCCCGCTACACGGGTACGCGCACTGCCAACCACTTAGTGCATATCGAGAAGCCTCGCTCCTCATACACAGATGACCTTGTCGGGGTCTTAGCTATGCCGGACTCCAGCGTCCACCACATCGCCCAAGGGCCTCCCCATGGAGGCGCCCCGACAGGATTTTTAGAGATCTGTCAGTACCGGAAGGTGACAAAGACAGTCTAGTGCTCGTTTATATGAAACGTGCGTGGGCCCTGAGCGTGCCCGGCCGCCGTACATCAGGTCGGTTCCTTACGCCTGGGTGCCGTGACCCCCATTTTAGACAGGTCTACCATCATAATTCTATAACTAAAGGCCCTTCAACCTTTGTATGTCCACGGGCCAAAGTTTCGGTCTCTTGTTGGCTCGGGGGCCGCAATAATGCGCCGACAATGTTCGGACTGAATAAAAACTAAAGGTAATCATATCAGCTCATTCTTATACACTTATTAGGGATTAGACCTGTCTCCCGTAAGTGAAATTTCGGATTTCTCATGATTTATAACATATTCAGTTGTTTTTTTTACCTATTTCAAGATTCATATAAGCAGGAGGTAGCACGATTTGTCTTGTTTACTAAAGTTGTCATTTAGAGGGTTAAAAGTACATTTGAATAAAACATGATCTTGATGTAAAAAAAAGTTTTGTAAAGTACGTAAATAAAATAACTATTTATTTTACTAGTTGATAACCGTGGTTCGGATCCCACGTTAAACTTTAGGTCCTCAATTTCATCTCACAATCACCCTACCATTACACATTAGCGTAAGTGCGTACAACCCGAACGGGTAGTAAGACGCGGTGCTAATAGTAGTAATAATAATAATAATTAATAATAATAATAGTTGATACATCAAATATCTATCTATCTATCTGTAGGTAATTTTTTCTCTTGAAATCATTTTTACATATTTCATGCACCGGTGGGCCACCAAAAAATATGTCCATGGGCTGCAAGTGGCCCGCGGGTCACTGGTTGAAAAGAATACCCTTGATGTAGTGTGCTGACTTTCACTTGTTTGTGACTTAGGAGACTTTATTTTGATATTTTGAGCTGAAGAGAATTCACCTCCAGCTGTGTCGCCTCATTACCAACTTTCTACTTATCATAGCAACGTAGATTAATACATTTTAAAAAAATGCCATGACGTCAACCCAAAAGCGAGTTAAACCAACCGAGCGGCAGCCGCTTGTTATATAAGATAGTGCCAACATTTTCAGATAGAGGGTGTCATGGGGTCAGAAAAAAAAACTCTTCAGCCGTTTATCTCAGTTATCTTGATCGCAGCCGCTACTTCTTTATTCAAGTAGCTACTCAAGTGTTCTCACATGGTTGGGTTAACCAGTTTCAGACCCACTGTTGGGATCGAGCCCGGGACCTCTGAATCCGTAACCAGGAACTCTAACCACTAAACCACATAGGTCTTTATAAAAAATAATATATTGTTTGAACTTTATATTAAAAACTTAGTATAATATAATTATTTTATCATTATTATTATCATTATCATATTATTATTAGTACCGCGTCTTACTACCCGTTTGGGTTATACGCACTTACGCTAATGTGTAATGGTAGGGTGATTGTGAGATGAAATAAAGGACCTACAGTTTAACGTGGAATCCGAACCACGGTGGAGGCCTGGCATTCCCCACATTCACAAGATGTCTTGTCAAGAGGTGAAGGAAGGATTTGGAATCAGATAAACTGTGCCGGATCGAGGATTGAACTCAGATCCCCACACAGAATGTCCGACACCTTAACCTTAGACCACAGGTCACCAGTACCATTCATTATTGAAAGCAATTTAGAGGTCATTTTGTTTTAATAATTTTTTCACTATAAAAGGACGAACTGAAAAAAGCGTGACAAATATAAGTCACTAAAAATAAGTTTACCAGTTATTAAATATGCACACAATATAATTTTATCATTCAGAGAAGTTCCAAAAATATTAGTTTATTCCTTAAAAATAACTTATATTTCTAGCTAAAGTAAACCTAAAAGTAGTAATTATCAAAACAAACAAGTATTTAAGGTCAGAACTCACTATGCATCTAAACAGTTGAATAAAAAGAGCCTGCCTGATACTTGAAAAAGTAATAATATAATATGCTGAGTAAAAGGTGTCACTCTAATGTTAGGCTAGCTTGTTAATGACGTGAATGTAGGTGTTCAAATCCTGGCCAGGTCTACCGAGGATATATTTACCAAAGGATTTTCCACTCTCCATCTGCAGAAATGCAGTTATTTACTTCTAAAATGCTTCCTTCCTCATCTCTACTCCATTACAGTAATTGTCGTGTATTTGTATAGCCCTAGCATGTAGTGAGATGCAGTGAAAAAAAAAGTTGTCTGAGCTAAAGCCCGGGTTTGGTTCCTGCCATGGCAATACACTGATGACTGTCTGCTAGGTCTGTCTTAAATTTAATTGAGTTTAAGTCGTTTGCTGATATAATCCGTTCGGTTTAGAAAGTGAAAGCTACACCTAAAGTATTTTTAGTTAAAAATATCATTATTATTATTTAACTATAATAAATACAATTAATTATATTTTAGATATATTTTTATTATAGCAACATTACAGTATTTATTAATTTAAACTCATACTAATAGGTATACGTATAAAGGTGACAGTTTCGTCTGGTTATCATTAAATGTAGGTTTGGATTCGTTATTTCAGACAGATATACTGAGATTATTACTCTTAATGATTTTCATGCTTACTTAATGCAATTTTGGTAGATTTATTCCAAAATTTAATCTTTATTATCCATTTCCTTAAAAGCTTAGTAAGAATAGCCCAAAGACAGATAAAATACATTTAGGGGAAAATAATTCATGACAAAGTTTTCATCAAATACTTAGTTTATTTATATTAAGTATCAAATGGATTATAAAAAAAGATTCGTTACAAAACACATGTATATGTTTTCGGTTTAGTTATTTTTCGATAAATCTTCTTTAAATCTTTAATGATATCACTGTGAATAAAATGTTTTATTTTTTATACACGCTCATATGCTCACCCTTTACTCGCTTTGGGCATTTCACAAATTTTATTTTAACATTAATTTCAATTTAGAGTTCATCAGAGCATGGATGACTTTATTAGCACATATTATACAAGCACAATCTGAGAAAAAATGCTGTCATGTGTATAAAATTAAGTAAATATGGGAATTATTGAACAGAAAGGACGCCTTTCATAGTCAGAGTGTAAAACCGGATGAAACTATATTTATCGAGTGGAAACAAAACCACTCTAGCGGCTTCTAAATAGTGTCGACCCTATCTTGATTAAAGTTGTTTTCCATATAATATTATTGTTCAATTAGTGACGAAATTTATTAAATTCTTTGAGTATTGAACACTGACTGACACCACAATGAAACTAAAATATTTAAGTCTGGTTGAAATTCACACAAAGAATCAAATAACTAATAGTATTTATATTATTGAATAAATCACGAATGTACAGTATCTTTTTCATTTTATTGATAAAAAACAGGACTTGGAAAAATTGAAGAAAAAATTAAACGCTAAATCAATCCAGTCATGTTTGTCATTCAATTAAAAATACTGGGCTATGCCACAAGTTTGGTTATATAAAAGATTGATATACCAGTTTTTATACAGATTCTTATTTTTACATATTACGTGGTTTTACAAATCCCACTTGTATTTTCAATTATATAGGTTATATTTTCAAGCTTTAACCTTCTTTAATCCCACATAAAATGAATCGATACCAATATAAATTGGAGGAGTTTATTGTTTTAGCCTAATCTCTTCTCATGGGAGGACTTAAACCAAATTAATATGTATGGTTTATTATTATTTCTGCTCTCCAGTAACACATACATTAATGAGGTGTAATTTTTAATAAAAAATATTTTATTTCACAATAATTAACTCTATATTGTAATTATTTGATAGTGTTTGAAAATATTAACATAATGGATATCCACTTTATATATTGATAAAATAAAGAGTTTGTGTGTCAATCGTGAGCAATGCTTATATTTACCATAAGCAGAGGTTTAAAATTTAAATATTAGTAACCCCTGACATAAACATGTTAATCTCGAAGCCAGAATTTTGAAATTTTGATTAGAATAATTTAATTAATTAAACTGAAAAGTGTCCAAATATTAACAACTTGAGAAAGCAATAATACTTCATTTCATACAATTTGTAATGGAGTTAATGGCCATGGTAATTTGGTTGCCATGGAGAGTAAACAAGAAGTGTTTTATATCTGTATTAAACTCTCCTCATTGCCACCATGAAATATTATTATTTAATTACTGTCATTTATTTTAATAAATAGATTTTATGTATTAATACTTTTTTACTTATAAACCTTTTTATACTACATATTTTTACAACATTTTAAACATTTTACCTTTTAGAGCATTATATATTTATATCTTTCTAAACCGGGTATTTAAGGAGAATATAGGTAAAGAGGGCAAAAAGACAGAAAATTGTAAAAACAAAGTAAATCTAACCAAAAAGGGCAATAAAAGCAAATTCACCCACATGTACACAATTTACAAAAATTTCATAAAAGGCAAAAAAGAACATTGAGAAACAACTTGTAAAATGAAAAAAGAATAAAAATGGAAAAGGGCTAACGCAAATTTAAAAAATTTAAAAGTATATAAAAGATAAGAGTTTTATAAAATAGAAAGGTAAAAAGTGTTTAAAATCCTTAAAAGGGTCAAAAGGTGGGAAAAGGGTAAAAATAAAAAAAAAACTGCTAACGGGGTAAAAAGCGTATATGGGTTGGTTAAGGGTAAAAAATGTAAAAAAGGGTAAATAGGGTATCAAAGGAAAAAAAGGGTAGGAAGGTTATTTATTAAGGTAAAGAGGGCAAAAAGATTTAAAAAGGTTAAAAAAGTAAAAAGGGTAAAAAGGGATAAAAAAACATAAACTAGGTAAAAAGGTTAGACGGGGTAAATGCTGTAGAGAAATTTAAAAAATACTTTTGATCCGATTTAATTACAACACTTTAACAACTTATTATATATGCTGTGGCACCCTTTTTATAAGCCCCAACAGGCTAGTATTCAAAGTATTGGATATAGAGAAACCCGCCTCGGTGCAGTAGTTGGCTTACGCGCTTGTCGTGTTGAGCTAAACTGCTGAGGACGGGGAGATCGAGGTTCGAATCTCGGCCGGGTGAACTGGGAGTGGTTTTTCCTAAATGGTTTTCCACTCTACCTCCACGCAAATGCAGGCTCACTTCCTCTAATTAAACCTTCCCAATTCCGAATCCATGAGTGTTATTAGTATTTAAAGCGTATAACCTGAACGGGTAGTAAGACGCGGTGCTAAATATTATTAATATTAATGATATAGAGAAGTTACAGATTAATATTTAAAATAAATATATCTTTTAAAATAGATTCAGATTATATATATGTATATATTTTGAAATTGTCTATCAGTCAGCCCACTTATGTGTTATATACTACAATTTAAACCAATTAAGGATTAACATTTAAATATAGTTTAAGATTTAGAAAATATTTCCTGTGGTTTATTTTATATACTAAAATTAACAAAGCTATTTTATAGATTCCTTGTGCGAATAACGGATGCACCACCTAGTTCACAATAAAAGGCTAAATGTTGATAAATATTTTTTTAATTTTTTTTATTCTTACTATCCTTTCGGTCCATACGCTTAAGCATTAATTTACGCTAATGGTATTAGGGATTGAGAGGGATATATCTAGAGGAAGTGTAACCGCATTTGCGTGAAGGTAGAGTGAAAAACCATTTTGGAAATATCACCACCCTTAACACACCCAACTGAGATTTAAAACCTATATCTTCCCCATCATCGGCAGTCTAGTCTACTTCAAGAGTAGCGCCTTAGACAAGGGATCTCCAAACTTCGGCCCACGGACCATATCCGGCCCGCCACAAGATTATCTCCGGTCCGTTCCAAGATGTTATAAAAAAAAATTGTTTCTCTTCGTTATTTATTAACCACACAGTTTATTTGACAAGTCCAGTTTATGTCCGCACGTGTGCTTCCCCCCATGACACCAAGCCAGAGTGCTGTCTGAACTGCAAACCCTAATTTTCAGTCGCAGGCGCCATTCCTTATACCGACCACAGAACGGCTTGACTGTGACAATTTTTAGGTAGTTCCAAGTCTCCCGGCAGAGGGATATCAAAGAAAAGTTCCAAAAGAGGTTATCTAATTTTTTTAAAAGTAATTATATTGATTAATTATTATAAATATAATTTATTACACATATATTGATTCTTTTCTCACAGAGAATAATCAACGTCAATCACTTTAATCAAATACTGACTGGCCTTGAAAATGGGAATTTTTTTAATAGACGTGACTGGCCATATGACTTAAATCTAAATTTGCATGTTGAAACAAATTTGATTTATGGTCTATTTGCGCATGTAAAGGAAGTCAGGGCAGAAATAATGCTACTTGAACAGGTGAACGTTACTTTGGCCCGCAAAAATGTGTGAAATATATTATATTGCCCACATTGCAAAAAGTTTGGAGACCCCTAATTTAGACGATGGCTATTATAAATACCTATAAAAGAATACTAATAAAATCATAAAATGTTAACAAATTCGGACTTAAAATATGTTTTTGTACGTTTTGAAAGGCATTTACTATGAAAATTTGACTATACGTACACTCCGTTTATTCTTAAAGGTAGAAATCATTCCTTTATTGATTAAATTATAGTCCTATCTTATAATCTGCGTCATAGCTTGATACCTTTCAGTGCTCACTAAACTTAAAATTTAATGTGTACTTTATCTCAGTCATGGATCTACTAACTAAATATTGCGCTTAGCCTATTAAGTTATGGTCAAGGGATATTTAAAGGTCAAACAGAAGGTCTTCTCAGAGGGGATTCTTCCTTGTGTCTATGCTTTCATGGGGGGCAAGGACAGTGCCATTGGTCCTAAGTGAAGAGGAAGGAAGTGAATTCATGTGCCTTCTCTCACTGGTAAATTAGTGGTTGGTAATTTAATTCTCATGGTACTGCCAACACTCTCAAACAAACTGCATGCGAGCTTTGTCGCGCAAAAGCTCGACCCTTCCCCCGTTGCTCAACTCTCCTCCCTTCTTTTGTCTGGATCGATAGGTTGGGTCGGAACCAAGTGGAGTGGACATGAACCCACCAAACCCCTTTCCCCCAACACTCCCGAATTACAAGCATGCCCTTGGGGGGTGGGGGGCTACGGGGAGTTGGTAGCCCATTGACCTTTGGGCGCTATTTTGCTGGGTTCACCTGATATAGCTAATATTAGATATTATTTGTGTGCAATGTTGAGAGCAACTTAAGGTGAACTTCATGATCTATAACCCAGCTAGGACGTTTGAATCTATAAAAGTATTTAATATAGTAATTATGTTTTATTATATGGTCAGTTCTACGACGGGTCCCTCCTTTTGTTGGTGTACTTAGATCATCAATGTGCCCTATTCTCTATTATAACATAAACATTTTATGTTTGACAAAACCCATAAAATCATTTCAGGCCAGTGGCCACTAGAGATAGACAGAATTGTGAAATGACTTTTTAAGATTCGTAGACACATATAAAACGTAAATATATATCATAGTATTGAGTTCGAAAATTTTCACGAGTACAATACTTTCTCTTGATATGAGAAAGCGAAAATATTTAGTTCTAAAATGAATATGAATCTTTCATCAAACAATTACTACCAGCTGAATGTCTTCACTTGGATAACGTCAGAGGATGTAATATTTCATATAGCATTTTAACATAATCTGTAACGATTTTCACCATCAATCTGGGAAGTGTTCTTGCGTTTCGAACTTTTTTTTTATTCCTCTCTGCCTCCTTCCCCTCTCATCACTTGTGTTTTATCTGATGCCCCAACGAGGACATGTATTTTTTTTGTCTCCCTTTCCTAGAGTGCATTAGCGTGACAAGGCGTCGTACCGGGAGACAGCTAAAGTATAACAAATAGGAACGAAACGAGATCAAGCTGAATGAATGCTTCACTGACCGTCAACTCGCACACACACACACACGCGACCACTGTGGCAGAGGAATGAACTGAACTGAACGAACATTCATTCGAGTATAGATTAATATGTTTACAAAGCCGCCATGATGGTAAAAAGTTTTAATAAGCTTATTTATTTAAAAAAAATACAACAACGTGGAATTACAGTGAGGGGGGAAATATTTGAGTAGTCATAAAAAACATTTTATCGGTTTGCCTTTTAAGTACTTTCCTCTGAATAATTTATTTAGCATCAAACGCAAACCCATGAATATTTTGTAGGTTGTATAAATTATTTAGCACAATAGTGTGAGACCCAATATAATACTATAAACAAAAGTATACACCGCAATAAATGAATAGGTCCCAAGATAAATATGTATTATTTAAAACAACTAAGTACTATAGCTATCTTTATATATTTTTATAATTTAGAGCGATAGCCTAAATCGTGTTAAATTATTCTTAGACCTTTTACATTATCTAACAACCAAAAAAGTATCACACAAATTTACGCCCCTCAAAACACTCAAACCCATTAGAAGTTGTTTAAATTTTAAATAATAATTAAAATATCTTAAGTTCATATATTGCCAACCTAAAGTGATAGCGTCCAAGTCCAGACAAGGACCTCTCATGGAAGTGTCGGATGTAATAGAGTATCATATTAGCTGAGCTCCCTCGTTATATAGGTCTAGTTGATGGGTAAAGAGGTGGGAGTTTTCATATTAAAATTACGTCACATGGCTAACTCGTGCTAACAGCATTCTCTTGTCAGAAGTTGCCAAACTCGGCTGGTTCCCAAAACACGTACGCTGGAAATCTGGTGAGTTGGCTGTAGAATCGAGGTACACCCATTCAGTAACGTACACCGGGTAACGGTTTAGTTGCAGTTCAAGATTGTGAGTGGCCCATTTGTAGACCAGCCGGGCTAATTAGTATATTTCTGGATCCCTCTATTGAAACATGTTGTTGCTGCATCATTCAAAGCTTGCAAGGACTTCTATTTATTTTAGAACTTGGTGCGAACTGGTTTGTCATAGACTTGTGCTAACCCAGAAGATACAATGTATGAGTAAAGTACATATATTAGACATAGTAAGTTTAGTCATCTTAGATATTGCAGGATACCTATGAGTATCAGCATTATTCGGAGTGGGTAGTATTCAAGTAAACTAGATAATCTTGCCAGTAATACTATTGCAGGATGTCTATATGTATTGAATTATTTGGGGTGGTTAGAACTAATGCAGCATTAGCTATTAATGCTTTTTTTTAGCACCGCGTCTTACTACCCGTTCGGGTTATACGCTTAAGTACTAATTACGCTAATGAATTAGGAATTGAGAAAGTTGAATTAAGAGAAAGTGAACCCGCATGTGCGTGGAGGTAGAGTGGTAAACCATTTAGGAAAAACCACCCCTAGTTCACCCAACTGAGATTCGAACCTCGTTCTCCCCATCCTCGGCAGTTGAGATCAACATGACTAGCGCGTTAGCTAACTACGCCACCGAGGCGGGTAGTTAGTAATGCTAATGTTACAAAAAGATGATTGATAGAAAGTTAAAATAATTGATTAAGTTGTTAATTGTTTTTTACATGGGTAACTTTCACAAATAACAGTATAAATTAAACATGAAACATATTAAAATGAAAGATGAGACATAACAATCAACATAATTTAACACAATTAATAAATCAGTGTAAGGATTAGTGTTAAGAACTTTTTATTCGAGTCAAATAGTTTAAAATTTACTTGTGTTAACTATCGAGACAATATTAATAGAAGATTTACACTAAATAACAGATGTGTCGCCCAGGTTATGTTTAATCAGTTACGATTTGTTATAAGTACTATAACATATACATATAACATAAAACAATAACTATAGTTATTGATTGTTATGAAAGAATTGTAACCAAATGGGATTTTTTGGTCGTTTTGAAAAGTTTGAATTAAAGTAACGTTTCTTTTATGTGTGGTTTGTTTCCTCTCCTTAAAAAATTTGTTGCAACTGTTGGCTGGGTGATGACATGTTTTGAGGATTACGCCATTATCAGGTATTCATATTGGGATTAAGATGTTATTCCCGATGTTAACACAGTGCAAATTATAAGTTCCATATTTCTCCTTACAACAATTAAAATGAAGATAACTAAAATTATTGGTATATAGTGTTTTCATAGGTTGACCTGATAATTTTTTTGTTTTGGATATCGAACACTAAAATTAAGGTAGTTTCCTTAAGGGCGCATAGAGATAAAAAAAAAATCAAAATTTGATTTAACGATTTTGATTAGATTTCATTTCTAAGTTTTTATCAATATTACTTTCAACCTCTCGTCAAAATGACTAAGGGTTCCGGTATGATGCGTAAATTCTAGGACAAATCCATTTTCTAAAAATCGGCTATAACTATTCTATCTCCTCTCATTTTAGACTCAATAGTCAATAATTACCTATTTTATTGGTCAAAATTTATAAAAGATATATTTTAATAGCAATGCGATAACCTTAAGATACGCATCCCCTAGGAAATTGACGAAAATTTAAATCGGAATTCAAAGTTTAAATCCAAAATGTTAGCCCTCGGGGACACAATATCGATATTTTATATTGGTCCAAATATACAAATGAAGACGTTAATTCTCTAAAGATAAAATTATGAAATTTAAAACTATAGATAAAAAAAGTTGTACGTAGTCTTAGCGCAATTTGTTCTCGGGTTTGCTAGTGTATATTATTTTACGAATTTTGAGTAAATATCTCCATTTCTAAAAAATAGAGTGAGAAAGTTCTTGTGGGAGTTACGTACCATTTATTTTGGAAAAACCTTCATCAGTATACCCGACCGAGATTTGAATCACGATCTCACCGTACTCGGTGGTCTACTCTACTGGTATAGTAGAACATTAGACCATGTGGCCACCAACGTGTGTAATAGATGATATCAACGTCTGTTATATCTGCGTGCCTATCGGTTTGGATTAATAGATCATTTAAAATAATAGTATTTAAATATATATATTTAGCACCGCGTCTTACTACCCGTTCGGGTTATACGCTTTAAGTACTAATTACACTAATGGATTAGGAATTGTGAAGGTTGAGTTAGAGGAAGTGAATCCGCATTTGCGTGGAGGGAGAGTGGAAAACAATTTAGGAAAAACCACCCCCAGTTCACCCGACCGAGATTCGAACCTCGATCTCCCCGTCCTCAGCAGTCGAGCTCAACACGACAAGCGCGTTAGCCAACTACGCCACCGAGGCGGGTATTAGTATTTAAAGAAGCCTACTTCAGTTTACAAGGTCACGGATGATAACAAATCATGCTGAAAAGTTATGACCAAAGTATATATCCCTACATAAATTTAATCATGACTTGAGCTGGACGTACGTCCTTTTTAACGAGAACTGTCTAGAAGCACGCAACACTTCCGCGGGTCACCATAACGATCGTGGTAAGGACTAATTATCGTCAGGTTGGCGTGCTACTTTGCGCAGTCTAAATATTTATTTCAAAATTGCCTGTGAAAAGGGTGATACTCATTATGTTGGTGTTTTTATTTTTTACAAATTAAAACTATCCACTCAACATTCAAGACACGTTCAAATATTTAAAGGTATTAGGAAAACAAATATTGGCCTCTTTATTTATGTATCATAATAACAGTTTGAAAATGGAGGTATTCCAATGAAGACTACACTTATTATTTCATAAAATATAATTAAAAAGGAAATCATGTTTCTGTAATAAATCTTCCACGAAAAATAAACGGAATTTATTAATTCAAAAAATAATTTAATTTATAATTGTTAATATCCTCTTTGGTTAATGAATTTTTGACCAAATTTATAAATTATGCTTACGAAGATTTAATGGAAGCTGAAGAAGGAGGCAGGGGATAGGGTGCATTGATTGTCTAACAAAAGGAATGTACCTGTATTAAGACAGAACATCTAATAAAAATAATAACCTTATTTGTAAGTTAACAAAACCTTTTTCAAGTGTAAAAATATAATAGTAATTATTAATCATTATACATGGCAGAAAACAAACAATAGTTAGATGGAAATGTCAAGATCACACAGGCTTAAAGATATGTTAAGTTGTAAATTAAGCTTATTCTAGGATTTTGAAAATTAAAAAAAGAAAATAAACAAAAAGAAGAACGACTTAATCAAAACGGGAAAGAAATTATACGATAATAGCACCGCGTATAGATTCGATAAAGAGGAATACATTTAACAAGTAGAATTAATTAAAAAGTAATGGAAAAACAATTACTAAGGTTCTAGTGATGGTAACTAGATGGATTCAAAAGGTAACACATACATCTTTGGTAATGTTAAATGAATTAATCTTGATAAAAATTCAGTATTTTTTAGTTTACGTGATGAGAAATCAGGTTTAAGGTCATAATAATGTAATGATCACCTTTATTGCGGATTTGAACGTTTCATATTAGTCAGTCTAATTCATCAGATAGAAAACAACACAGTTTATTATCTTAGTTTAGTCTAAAACTCTATTCTGGTATATGCAATATAGTTAAAAATTAACACAAAGTGACGTCTAAAAATTATATTATTTTTGTATGTGATCCACGGTTTTCATCTAAATTTTCCCCGAGTCCTGGTTTTCTATAATTTCTCTTTACTCGTTTCCCATCCGCTCGTTTGCAGACTAGTAAAAGAGTAAATAGAACCCACAAAAACTAACTCGGGAGATGGAAATTAAGTTGAGTAATTTAAAAACCAAGCCTTAAAATATACTGTGCGATTTAATACAACAGTGTTTTGGTTAATATACAATTAAAACGACATGGTAACTGTGTGATATAATTACCATTAAAAAAAATTCCTTACATATTTATTTGTTTGTTTTATTTTGTGTGTTAACATGATTATGACATTGTTTGTCAAAATACTTGAGAAAGTTTCCCATTTAAAGCTGGTTGGCTTTATATATGTTGACACGGACGCCATACATTTTCGGTGACAATCCCCCTCTTACTCTTAGCCTTGTTTAAAGCCACAGTCTTCGCTCAGACACCATCTTGTTACATTTTTTTTCATTGTTAATTTGTATAAAGTTGACACAAGTTGAGAAGTTGTTAAGATTAGTCTGAAGCGGGAATGAATTTCTTAGTAGCAAGGAGCGACAGAATGATTAAGTGCTGAAATATTATTTTTTTATTTTTACTTTTATTTAGTTCAAAAGATTGTATTTACATTTAAATATAATTTTTAGTTATAATTATGATTACTGTAATTCATTTAATCCAATAACGATTATTATTTTGGTGTCTCAATCAAGTTTTTGGTTATTGCCTAAAGTACGAATTATAAACGACTGACGACGTGTCTTAACAATATTTTAACATAACCAATATAATCAAGACTAAAGACACCCAACAATCTTCAACTAAGTTTAAGTTTCTAGAGCTAATAAACTTATTCAAAATCAAATGATATAATTTTATTATTTCGGCTAAAGCTCTAACCGGTCTCCTTTATTTTTGGGTCAGAGGATTAATCTATTTGATCCTAATTAGTTTTAATACTTTTGGAATATTAAATAATCGAATGAGGATTTTAAAAATCTAAACTACTCATTTGAGTAAGTTTTTTGATGTAAAATTTCAATAATGATATAACGTGAAACCCAGTTTTCATAGGAATAGCCTTTTATAAAATACAAAACTATCTTTAGAGAAAAATCGATAACATTTTATTATTTTATAAGTGATATCTTATGGTATGTGTAATTTCTCTCAAGGGTGATCCAGGAACTTTTAGAAAGACGCTTCGGTTGCCGCATGGTCTAAGGCGTCACTCTCGAAATAGGTTATACACGATGATTTGGGGGGATCTGAATTCAAATTCTGGTCGGGGGTACTGAGGAGAAAGGGTATTTTCTAAATGGTTTTCCACTCTTACTCGACGAAAATTCGGGTACACTTATTCTAAAATTCAACATACCGTATACCTAACACATTATATTAATTAATAATAGGTGTATAGCCCGAAAGAGTAGCAAAACCTGGTGCTAAATAAAACTTTAGCTGTCAGAGTGAAAATAGATCTAGTAACTTTTATATTTGTTTTAAAATTAGAACATAGTTATAGTAATTTAATTGAACACTATTCCATAACCATAATATTCACGCTATACATTAAACAAGAATGCCAAACTAACCAACCTCTGGAATAGCTTACATTTATTTAGCACCACGTCTTACTACCAGTTCTGGTTATACGATTAAGTACTAATTACGCTAGTGATTTTAGGGATTAGGAAGGTTGAATTTATAGAAAGTGAACCCGCATATTTGTGTGGAGGGAGAATGGAAAACCATTTAGGAAAAAGCTATGCCAATTCACCTGACCGAGATTCAAACCTCGATCTCCCCGTCCTCGGCAGTCTAGCTCAACATGACTACCGTGTTAGGCCAACTACGATACCGAGGCGGGTAATAGCTTACAAATAACGGCATAACATTGTTTGTAAAAGCATTTTCTTCCTGTGGAAACATTGAGGTGTTTGTAGTTTCTTATCGAATAAATAAGACAAAGTATCAAAACATGACCGAAATTGTTGCGAGCTATAAATAATGGTTTATGTATTGATTTCTGAACACAACAATGATCCACGAAGTTTTATTTTTACCACGTTCAACTTATTGATACAGATTTTGTTGAGTTTTAAAATTATTTCAAGTTCCTATATAACCTAGTTAATTTGTTTAGTGTATTAATATTTCGTTCAATAGATCAATATATAATATAGAATTGACATCGTATGAAAAAATATATCACTTGAAACGTTGACCAAATCTATTCCTTACTCTTTCTCTTAAACGAAATGCAAGAAAACTTTAAAACTTATAAAAATAAACCGCTTGTTTATTTTTATTTGTTACATAATAAAAGCTTATTCTAACTCCAGTAAAACTCATCCGACGATCTGTGTGTTGTAGGGAAGATCTCACCTAACGTCATGATGGGAGCACAACTTTTGCTCCTTGTAAAGCTCTTGGAATGTTCTGTTTCATATTCTCAAAGCTCTAAATTGCTCACTCTGAAAACACACGGAAACTTTATGTCTTGTGGTTTTGCCAGGAAGGCAACAAGCAGTAGTTATAGTTGGAAGAAGGTTTATCTGTGGCAGACATCTATGTTCACGGGAGATGAAACTTACTACGAACCTAAATATGTATATTTGCGCATGCAGGGAAGGTTTTGTTGCACTCCTGTGGGCTTCCTTGGCGTAGTTTCAAACTGATTTATAAAGATTCTACTATTACACGATCTCTTTCGGGAAAAAAAGTCTGAGGATTGAGGATGGTATTCAAGTAATAAACCTTGTTTTGTTTGAGTCCTAGTGTAGTGATAGTAGAATTTGAGGGTAGTATGCAATAGCTATACTGAATTTTGTTCGAGTCCTAGTGTAGTGATAGTATAATTCTTGCATAATACCTCAAATTATACTAAGTTTGTTTGGATGATAGTGTATTGATAGGAGAATGAAAATATAGGGTGGTATGCAAGAACGAGTCTGAGTGTTTGTGGCAGAGTATTAGTTTAGTGATAATGGAGTGGAGTTTTAGGGTGGTATTGGACTTCTGTGCTGGGGTCCGGGGTTCAATCCTTGGTCCCGGCACAGATTTATCTGATTATCAAACCCTTCCTTCACCTCTGACAAGACATCTTGTGAATGTGGGGAATACCAGGCCCCCACCGTGGTTCGGATTCCACGTTAAACTGTAGGTCCTCCATTTCAGCTCACAATCACCCTACCATTACACATTAGCGTGAGTATAACCGAACGGGTAGTAAGACGCGGTGCTAATAATAATAATAATAATAATAATAATAATAATATAATTAATAATAATAATAATAATAATGTAAGAACCAGTCTGAATATTGTTTGAGTGCGAGTGTATTGTTAGTGGAGTTTTGTGATGATATGCGAGGACTATACTGAGCTAAGTTTAGTTATATTGTAGTGTAGTGTATAGATTTTGGGTGTATAAAAGAACGAAACTTAGTCTGATTTAAGTGATATTTATTGTAAAAACAAACATTAACCAACTCTTATTATGTGATGCATCTTTATGTACTTAAGTTTAAGTGTATATATATATGTATAAATGAAAAATAAAGTAATATTTACTAAAATATATTTTTTCCATATTAAATGTATCTATTTAATATATTTATATAAATGACAAAATACACATATCTTCTAGTCATGTCTAAGTATGTATGTATGTATGTATGTGGAAAGTTGAATAATAAAGAACAATTAGGCAAAATTATATAAATTTTATTCTTGTCTTTAATCCAATAATTATTTATTTATAAAATATTTTCAAATAAATAATTATTTATTTATATATAACATATTTTCAAATAAAGATATAGGCTTAAATTTATTTGAGTAAAAATTTTAAAGAAAGTTTGAAAGTATAAAAACTTGATATTACTGATATATAAAAGTTTAGATAAAAGAAAACTAAAATATATTGTATTATTTACATACAAGAGCACGTTTTAGAGATCCCAGTTCGGAAGCTATAGAAATAAAATAAAAACGTATACAAAAGGAAGTTTCAAATAGCTTGTTTTGTTCTATTATGAATGTTGAATGTGTGTTTTGCATTAACGATGAAATATTGTGAAAGCTTCTACTGAAATCTTAGTATTCCAAATATAAAATAAAAATATATAATGCATAATACTTTCGTTTGGCACGCCCACAAATTATTTTCAGGATAAATATGTTATTTTTCCATTCATAAATAAAAAAATAAAGTAGGAAAACAAAATAGAAAAGTACATAAAAATGTAAATAAAGGTATAGTTTGAAATACCCACTAAAGATGTTTTAACTTAGCCATTTGATAATTTAAAAAATATATTCACTTTTACGAAAGAAGAAAGCAAATCAAATGTATTCTAAAAATAATTTTTAAAAAAACTCAAAAGGTAATTCAATCAAACTAAAATTATTGTAAATTATACCATTATTTTCACTAGAGAAAGTTGTTAAATTATCTTTAGCAATAAATAAAATAAAAAGTACAGCATTTTGCTCAATTTTAAACTTAAATGTTTGTGTAAAACATTTCGCAAGTTTCTGGATTATTTGCATATGCATACTAATGGGGTATTTATGGAGAAGAATAATTTATATTAAATGCGCCCGAGTTTGGGTGGAGGGAGAGTAAAAAAACAATTTAGGCACAAAAAAACTGACAAAATTCAAGTCTCTAGCTCCCAGTCATTGACAATTTAGTCTATCGTGAGTGTGACGCCGACCAAACGTGTCAAATTCATTTGATCATAAGGGCCATAAAGAAAATTGAGGATATTTAAAGAGTTTATATTTCATAAAATTCAACAGTGTTGTTATTATTAAGTCAAAAACACTTAATTGTAAAATCACCCATTTCAGTGGCAGCATAGTCTAAGGCATCACTCTTACAATATACTAGACTGCCAATGACCGAGATATCATGTTTGGATCCCGGTTGGGTGAACTTTGTGTTTTCTCATGGTTTTTCCACTCTTCCTTTACGCAAATTCGAATACACTTCCATTAATTTCATCCTTCCTCGTCCCTAACACATTCACGTAATCGTGCATAGGCGTGTAGCCCAAACTGGTTTTAAGAAGCAATTATATTTAAAAAATGATGAATCGGGCCACAATGTTTGTTGGTTCAAAATGTCCGCGTATCTTACATAAACCTGGAACGGAACGTAAGTTTGACATTACCCCAACACCACCAATATCAATGGCAGCAAAGTTCTCACCTTAAGACCCGACGCTCGTGGGTTTGAGCCCAATCGGGGTTGAAAGATTTTTCTTGAGCAATTAAATTCCACAGCACAACTTATTTCGGAGGGGAAGTAAAGCCGTCGGTCCCAAGTAGATCGTGGCATGTAAAATAACCTTAAAGATAATGTGAAAATACCTTCCTCATAAAAATTGGTAGATCCTTTAGATGTCGCCCATAAAAATTTTCGTATGTTAATATATGGTTTATAAAGTGAATCACAACTTGTCATTATGGGAAATGCCAGGTCTCCACCGTGGTTCGGATTTCACGTTAAACTGTATGTCCTCCATTTCATCTCACAATCACCCTACCACTATACATTAGCGTAAGTGCGTATAACCCGAATGGGTAGTAAGACGCGGTGCTAATAATAATAATAATAATAATAATAATAATATAAAGTGAACGTTAAACATCTCAAATAAATTAATGACATGTCTGCCTTTGACCTTATGGTCTACGAAACGTGTCTTATGCTGTTATATTTCTCAGCCTCAATCTATTAGTATAATTAAAAGGGTGGATGATTTGGATAGATGATAAGACGCTGTGAAAAATAAAAATTCTGTTTGTTTGATCTGTTGTTGCCTTTGTGCAGTCACTGATTGCGTCACCATAGAATTCAATACTCGATCAGTGACAAGTATATATAAGGTTGTTACACTTGCTAGAAAAGGTGGAGTGACATGTTTAATTGAATTAAAATTGATTTTTCAGGCTTCTCTTATTTTCATCAAAATCTTTACTAAACAGCTTTTTTAATTTTAGAAGTAAATTTATTATTTCTTCCCTTCTTTTTTGATGATTTATGACCTCCCATTTGTTCTAACTTTTATAAAAATGTATTTTTAACTCAAAGATATTGGAATATTTCGTTTGACAGGAAACATATTTTAAATGTGAATTTTAGTGAGGACGAATAATAATTTTAAGTATTACCATTTTCTATGTTTAGCATGCTCATTGATTTTCCTCTATCTCACTAAATTGTTTAACTCGATTCTTTTAAGAATGCACAGTAATTTAAGCACTACTATTATTAGAACCAACATATCATCAATAAAAAATATAAATATTACTCTATGTAGGGTGGTTAGAATTTCTAGGTTAATTTGGATTAAGTTAAATTGTGTACTCTAGTAAATAAACATATATGTATCATAGAGAGCGTATTGGCTTCCTGCCAGTGATAAGTTTTTTTTACAATGCTCTACGCAACTTAACACCCTTCCTGGATATTTGTGTATTTATAGTAGAGAGGTATAGGGGGATAAAGCCATAATTTATATGAAAATTTCCCGCATTTATATGGAGAATGATAGGGAAAACATTCAGATAAAAAAATATAGTAGAACCGGCAGGGATTCAAATCTTAACTTTCACGTCACAATAAATCCCGACAAGAAAAAACCTACCGATTATTAAAAAGTATAACTTAAATATTAATTTAATGCTTTGAGAAGTCAACATCAAATTATATTTTAATAACTTTTGTATATTGAACCCAAAAGTATGACCCTAAGAAGAAATATATATATAAGCCAGCGATATTTAAAGGAAGGATAATGTTGGCAACACTTTTTTGGTTGCATCGACCACTATAGAAACTTTAAAACTTGGGACACCATTCGGAAAATAATACAATATTAAAATTATTAATTATATTTGTATGCTGTATCTACCCTATAATAGATGCCTTAACATTAAACATGATCTCACATTACGTACAATTTTCCACCAACAAATAAAGTAAACAGTCAAATCAAGAAGTCTGTGCACTTTAGCTATATAATAAAGGACTACATGAAGACAAATAAAAAAATTATATAGACCTATATAAAGGAGCCTTAGTTTTTATCAACTGTATGTAAAATATAATAATCTAAACCTTAACACCCTTTATTAAGGTAGCCTTTTCCTACGTTCAATTTAGTTATCTTACTCTATGCCATTAGGAACTCAAAAGGGTAATTGCTGCACTTACAAAAGTACGTCAAATACCCCTATCTATGCAGTCCACCTCATTACACCCTCTCTCTATCAGGTCCATTCTAATGTTATACTCCCATCTATGTCTAGATTTTATGCAACCCATCATTATGTAGTTTCCCCCTTTCTCAGTAGCCTCATTCCTTTCTGGACCAAATATTTTCTTAAGCATCTTGTTTTCAAACATTCTAAATATATTTTCGTCATTCTAGTTACGAAATCACGTTTCACACCCAATTAGAACACACGTAAAGGTTATGGTTTTGTATATTCGGTGTTTTACATTCCTTGAAGGCAGGTGGGATGACAACTTACTGACCAATTAATAGCATGCATTTCCGGACTGTATTCTTTTCTAAATTTCCAATCTAATATCGGTATTGCTAGTTAACATTTTATTTTAACAGTACTTATAAAAGGTACAGCTATTTTTCTCTACTGTTATTCATGGCCCGCTAATAATATGCGCCTTTATTCGCTAGACCTCAATCGCTCTTTAACGACAATCGGCTCGTTTTTGTTGTTTTTTCTACGTTATTATTGATCAGTCGCCAGATTTAGCTCTTTTTAAGTAGGGCATCACGAATACCTTTACAAGCAGTTATATGGGAGGGCTTTGGCATAGGTCACGGTATAATCTTTTCCCCAAATCGACAACTTCCTTTTATTAATGTACAGTTTACTAAAGAAAAATAGTAACAATATTCCAGGTAATACCTTCTATTGAAGAACAGTACAACTCACATAAACAGTTAGTAAAGGAATTAAAAAATAAATATTTCTGCATAAATACTTATCGCAAAGTATATTTTTAAAGCACTTAAGAATTCGTCTGACATCAGTCGTCGCTGGCACATTTTTATAATGTTCGATTGGTCGTAGGTTCGATTTTTGATACGACCGAAAATATAAATTAGTTAAGTAAACTTTCCTTTCACATGAATGAATCTATGATAAATAGATTTTATTATGCAGTTATTTTAAAATTACGCTAAATGGTTTCTAAGTTGTGGATTGATATTATGATCAGTTAGTAGTCTATGAAGCTTACTTTGAATAGCCATAAATTTATTCAAACATAAATAATTGAGTTAAATAGAGTTTCAAATTCAATAAAATATATTGGAATCGATTTTTATCTAGATTAATTGGTTGTATCAAGTACATGAGGTGTTTTTGTTAAAATGCAGTAAAATAATGTTATCTCCATTCCCACTAGAGTATGATTAATATTCATAGGTAAATATTAAACTTTTATATCATACCATCTATTTAAACCTCGCGAAAAATCATACATTTGATTAAGCAAATTAATATTAAAAGTTGTGTACTGTATTACACAACTTGATGATTAAATTTTCTTTTAACCATATAATATAGGTCTTTCAAAGGTTTATACTAAATCTTGTCATCCTTGAACGCGTGGTTCGTATTATTCAGTAGACTTAAATAATAGTAAACTATGTTTATCGATACTGGGCAAGGAAACTAGGTGGTGTTTTCCATGTGATATTAATTTTATCACTAGGGTTCTCCAATCCCCCCCCCCCCACACTTTTGCGGCTGCACTTCTTTCAAATTATCTTCCTTAACCTTAATCCTTATAATAAACCGTTACCTGCTTCAGTGTTTGAATGATTTAAGGTATATTCTACACTAGAGGTTAAAACGCTAGCACCAGCGCCTTTGAATGAAACCCTTGTTATCAAGTTAGGAAATAAGCTTTTCGACTACCACCTCTGGTGGCGTTAAAACCGCCTAGCGGTAGAAACGCGAATCAAACTACACCAGACGTTAACATGCAGTTATGCCTCAATGTCAGGAATAATAAATACTTTTCCTCAAGATATAATCACGTTTTTCAATATTTTCATTCATTAAACCCAGTATTTCATCAAATTAAACCACATACATTCTATAGGCAAAAAAAAATAACTTCTCTGGTAAATTCTGTGATTCATTTCATAAACATAATATGAAACTCTCCTGTTGTGGGTTGAGTCCATTAACGTCTCTTTTGACGAGATTTTTTTTTTTTTTTGAGAATTTCCTCCAACAAAGTAAGTCCCGCAATACAGCTGTAAAGTACAGTTGTAAAATGTCAATTTTAAAACCATTCTGCAAAAGTGGAAGAAACAACCGCGGCATTTAAACAGCTAGTTTAGAATCAGTCGCATTTTGATTGCTGTTTAACAATCGCGTTTTGACAGTCAGGTGTAGATTCAAGATTTTGGGGGTGTAAGCTAGCGGCAAAACCGCCGCGTTTTAACCGATAGTGTAGAATCGGCTTAAGGCGTAACTCTACTCTACGTAGACTAGACTGTCTATGACGGGAAGATCGGGGTTCAAATCTAGTCTGCGTGTCATGTGGATGATTTTTCCTAATCTCGCCATAGCCACGTAAATGTTGGTGCATTTCCTCTTAATCGAACCTAAATTAATTTATAACACGCTAGCGTAATTAGTACATTTACGTATAATCCGAACGGGTAGTAAAACGTGGTAGAAGAAACACGTTAGAAACTTTTGTATTGAACATGGTGATTTTAGTTATTTTTGCAAAATTACATTTTTTGTTTTGTGTTGTTTGTGTCAGGGGTGAGGAACATTTTTTGTTCTAGAAGGGCACATGTCACTTCATAGATTCCTCAGTAAGCTACATACACACTTCATGTATAATAAATTTTGCCACAATTATAATGAGGTACCTACTTTAAAAAAAAAAACAAGTGGTTGTGTTTTTAACATAAGGTTGTAAAAAACAGGCTATTTTTATTTGAATTAATTAAAAATAAATATATTTTGAGTTTTTATAGTTTATAAACGAGGAAGATATATAATTGACCAAATGTGCAATACATTTTTTAAAAAGGCCATAGGTTTCTCATCCCTTGTCTGAACTAAAACGGAGGAACAAGAGTGCAGCGAATAGTAGGAGGTTAACTAATTAATACAAATTACTTTACTATACCAACTTTTAGAGCACATTAACATAATGACATCCAGATAGTATTATTGCAGCTATGCGTTGTAGAGAATAACCAACGCTACCGCATTCATTTGGTTGGAGGGTATGTGCTTGAGCTCAGGTGGCTACAACTATTCTCATTATGGTGACAGACATATATAGACGTGGTCCTAACACGCATGGCTGGCGGTGACACTTTGACAAATAGTAAGTTCTAACTGGCAATACATCATTATAATCAAATTACTATTCTGGGCTTTTGGTTCTACATGGTTAGGTAGTTTATCTTGTGAAACGTAATCAGGGCATAATAAGTTACATTTTCAACTATTTAAAAATAATCAAATTCGATTTTAATTGCTTACATGCAGTGGTGGCTCGTAGCTAAAATTAGTGGTGATGCTGTTAACACGGAGCGCAAAACAGTGCGTTTTTTACTTCACAGACGCAAAGCTAACTTTTCTGTTGGTACCATTCAGAATTAAAGCTACGAATATATTTCTTGTTGTTGCTTTTGCCTGGCTGAAATATTAGAATATCAGGTGTTGAACGACCTCTTTTCTTAACTGTAACTTTCTCATGGATCAATAGCTGTGAAAACTTAAGCTGTTGAAGTTCACTTACAGTCACAGAACTTATTTCTTGGGAATGCAAGGCCATGGTTAAAGTTTTCTTTTAAATAAAAGAACAGAAAAAAATGAATCAAATAGAATAGCTGGAAGCAGAATAATAATATAATTCTACACTCTTCTACACTTTATCACATTCAAGAATATGGTACATGGTTTTTAAGCACAACACACACCGAGTAAAAAAAAACACTTCCTTCAACCATTACGCCAGAGCCGGCACTGCGAGAGCGACAGTGCTTTCTATACCTGGCAGTCCCGCCTTCCTCCCCACCCCTTCTATGTGCGCATGCGTACAACAGTCAAACACCACGTCGCTGGAACTGTGAAGCTCACAATTCCATAAAAATATTTTTGTATTTTCTTCATAAAGTGGGGGATGGCTACTGAAGTATTGACATTAAGATTAAGGAATATATATATATTATATATATATTGTTACTACGAAAATAAAGAAAGAATTAAAGAAAAAAGGACTCATTATATTAAATGTTACCGATAACATCAGTTCCGCAGTGCCATAGAGGAGCTTACATGTGTTAACATAAAGTAAATGATTTGCTAAATATAATAAATTACTTGTATTTCATATTCGTTTTAATTCAGGTTAAAAATTAAACGTTGGAAATAAGAATCGAACAGGAAATTTTAACTAAGGACAACAACGATATACCATTTTCCTAACCAGGTCCATCCTATATTCATTGGAATACATCAATATTATTATTATTATTATTATTATTTTATTATTATTATTATTAGCACCGCGTCTTACTAACCGTTCGGGTTATACGGACACGCTAATGTGTAATGGTAGGGCGATTGTGAGAAGAAATGGAGGACCTACAGTTTAACGTGGAATCCGAATCACGGTGGAGGCTTGGCATTCCACACATTCACAAGATGTCTTGTCAGAGGTGAAGGAAGGGTTTGGTAATCAGATAAATCTGTGCCGGGACCGAGGATTGAACCCCGGACCCCCAGTAAAGAAGTATGATACCTTACCCCTAGACCACCATGTTACCTATTTCAATATTATTTTTTTAAGCTAGAATATGTATGTTTAAACACAATTTGCATAATATAAGTAATTACAGAAATTGTGAAATATACCAGTTTATCGTGAAATTAGTCGCAAGATTTCAGTCAAACAATAAATAGTAGCAAAATGCTGCATTGTGCGTTTTTCACTTGATAGAGAATAAAATAAAAACATTTCACTGAAACCAATTTAAGTTTAAGATTCTTATTATTAAATTTTATTGTATTGTTTAAAATGTGGTAAAGCTGTTTGACTTGTTTCAAATACATAGTATTCTTTAGTAGAATATAAAAAATCCATCACAAAGTAAAACCTGGTTTGAGCTATATTACTTACCTAAGTTAGGTGTTATCAAACGGATGATATGGACTCTAAATAAATTGATATAATTAACTTTCTCAAACCTACAGCTAACATATGTAGGCTGCTTCAGTGGCCACATGGTGTTAGGCGTCACTTTCCCAATAGTCCAGACTGTCGATGACAGGAAGACCAGAGTTCGATCCCGGCAGGGTGTACTTATGGCGTTTTTTCTTAAATGGTTTCCAACTCTCCCTCCACGCAAATGCGGATACACTTCCTATAGATTCAACCTACCTATCCCTAAAACATTATCGTAATATGTACATATGCGTATAGCCTGAGCGGTTATTAAAACGCGGTGCTGAAAAAAAAGAAGTGAACACATGTTTGATGTACTTTGTTTTAATGTTAACTTATCTGAATCAATTTTTTTTTTTTTTACAATATGTTAGCTAGTCCCGAAGAAGGTCATCTCCTTTGTAGTACATTCCAAACAAAGAGCATTAATATAATTTCATTGGGGCGTTGGCTGCTGCAATGTCACTTTAGACCGAATTTCCTGTTCTGTCAGAAGTTAAGATTTCTGGTACTGTTGACGCTCTACCCCACGAGGTTTCCTGCGGACAGACGCCGGAAGCCACTGGGACTGCTATTGGATCTCGACCTCTGACAGGGTTGGGTGGGAGCCAACTACGAAGAAGAATGCCTCTACCCGCTTTCCTCTTCTCAGAAAGAACAGATTACGTAACTGTTACAAAATGAGGATATTATTACTATTTCAACGGATTCCACAATATATAAATTATCTGAGTATGTTGAGAGAACGAAGAAAACTTAAGTTCATAAATAAAGAACCATTTAAAAACAAGAAAAAATAGTATTATCGAGAGGGAGACTATTCCAATAATAATTATTAATACATTTAGAAATTAATACCAATTTTATTTTAGCAAAGCTATAATATTAACATCCTTTTATTTTCCTAGAACTAAAATATATTTTGTAAACATTTTAGTAGTGATTAAACAAAAGAATCTCACCAAATAAGTGATCTATCTAAATGGTGGAATTTTTTTTATGAACTATTAGAATATATTATACAATACAATAATGTGAACGTTATTATTTTTCTTCCACAGAGATTGTGTATTTCATACACCACGTTATCACAGTCGCGGTTAGCTTGAAAACAAAGGCAAATATTACACTTATTATAATCCCTTAGGGAAACTAGTGGATGTGCATCTCAGACGTTTATTTTTACAATCAATATATAGCATGAATTTTAACCTTCAATCCAAAGAGTTTTAAAAATAAAGCTAACTTCATCCACTTAACGCAGGTCACTGGAAGCTATTAAACAATTAATTTAAAAAATACAAAACTAATACGTCTAAATTGTAATATTTTTATAAATCTAAATATGTATAAATAATATACAAAAATTTGAAAAAATTTCATTAAAATCTTTTATTAGAACTTTAGTTCTTAGTTTGAATCCATTCAGTGAAATTTTCCCAGTTATATTTATTATCCCAACAAAGTAGGTGGGAATCTATTATCAATTTCCTGCAAACATTTTAGTAAGAACCTTAAAAAGACCAACGATATAAAAAAATAACGTATGTTTATCTAATGCATATCGAATTTAAAAACGTTTTAAGAAACTGATCATACAAAACCTTTCTAAGCTCAACATTTTATCAATGTAGCCAATACATTTTTGAAAGACATCAGTTATGGTTCCATCTAAAGGCTTCCAATGAAAAGTCTAGGTCTTTTCAGATATCGACGTCTTAACTGAAGCAATGAAGGGAAATGGCGGGTAAGAGAGGTAAGGGTGAGGTCTTAAAATGAGGGGAACTCAGTCGACTTTCTTATCTCCACTTGCCTTCGTTTTACCCCCCTCAACTATGCTTCTTTTGTCACGCCACATAGCTCGTTCCTTCTGTCAAAACTTGTAAAAATAAAATGATTCTCCCACGAATAATCTGGTTAAAAATAGCTAAAGCAATTCATATAAAGACTAGGCAGATTATCAACGTACAACATAGGCTGATTAATAAATACTATTTTAATATATTTTTTATTTAGAATGACTGAAATAAATGTTCTTTTAAAAACATAGCATTAATTTTACATTATATTTCCCAAAGAATTATCCATGGTTTTCTAGGTTTTCTTGCCTTCCAATTTTTTGAAATACCTAAATATATGAACATGACTTCATCTGAATGAAGTTAAATATAATTTTAGAATTAAAATAAAAATCCTAAGCAAATTTTTATTTATAAACTAACAAATTAAGACATTTGAAAAATATATTATTGTTTATAGACATAAGATGTTTTTTATGAATTTGTATATAATGATTCTTTAATAATCTATTTTCTACAAATGGATCAAATTCATTCATGACAGTTAAAAACTTTCACTGGAAAAAAAAATAGTATATTAGTTTATTGCCTTAAAAAATCATTAATCTCTATCTACATACATTGATATTAAGAGTAAAAATATGTATAAAACTGGCAGTACAATTTCAGCACCATATTATTGCGTGCTTTTAGAATAAACCCGATTCTAAAGATTTAGATTATTTTCAGCGGCATTTTACGTATATAGATTTATTTTTTGTCACAATATTCCTTTGATTAAATATTGTTTTAATAGTAAGTATGACACTAACGGCTTAACCCAAGGGATAGGGACGGTAATATCGTTTAGAGTAAATTCACCAACATTTGTGACGAGAGATGAAAGAAAAACCACGTTTATAAATAGGAAACAACTCTCAGTACGGTTGGACGATACTCGATGTCCCTGGAAATCCTATTTATTTTTGATCTAGTACCCTATGGAATCACCGGTGAAATCATATAAATTTAAGAAATTAATAAAAATATATATGCTATTTTATAACTAATAAACTATTCATGTTTATTTAACTGGGTGAAAAAGCTTTAATTTGTTTGTAAATAATTAAAGGTTCATTTATATAATAATTAAAATAAAATGATTAAGATATTAGATAATTTCACAAGTAAGCGACACATACAACTTACATCCATCTTAAAATGTTAGTAACTATATTTTTCTATGTTGTTCAGAATTTTATAATCATTAAATTTTAGAGAATAAATTTAGTTTGGACCTTAGAATTTATAGACAACTATTTAATTGCTAGTTTTAATATTAAAAATTTCCTTATAAGATCTTGGATCTACATTATCATATGTTTATATTAGTAAGGAATGTGTATTTATATGGTAGTGTTCTTGTTGACCATAGTAAATAACTTTTTATAACCATGTGCGTGTATGACGAATGCTTTTCAATAAAGAACCTTTATTTTGATTATAGAAAAAAAGTACATTAATTTTTTTTAATTCGGAACTATAAACAAATTTACACCTTCAACAAATAGCTATGATAATATCATGAAAATTTCAAAATACTACTTTAATAATATTAATATTATCAAACCAATACTCTTACTTTAGTACAAACATCTTTAATGGTATTCAACTCTAGGCCATTAATATTTATCTTCACTTGAGCTAACGCTTTCTTTCAAATTCTCTAAGGGAAGCAGAAGGAAATGCTATTGATTTTTTGGACTATTGAGGTATATTCCTCCTTGACCTCTCTCGTTGGAAGAATGAAAATTGGTTCTCAAGCTATTGATTAAATACGTAGCTATTTGCCTCCAGTCTGTGATAAATATAATATATCAATCACAGGGGAAATAACACAGTATGAGACGTGTCATTTTTATTTGACTCTACCAACACGTCACGTAGACTTTCCATCTCCTTTCAAAAATAAATTTAAATATATTTTTTAAACCTGTCATGGTGACCTGGTGGTCTAGGAGTAAGGTGTCAGACTTCTGTGCTGGCGGCCAGGGTTCAATCCTCGGTCCCGGCACAGATTTATCTGATTTCCAAACCCTTCCTTCACCTCTGACAAGGCATCTTGTGAATGTGGGGAATGCCAGGCCTCCACCGTGGTTCGGATTCCACATTAAACTGTAGGTCCTCTATTTCATCTCACAATCACCCTACCATTACACATTAGCGTAAGTGCGTATAATCCGAACGGGTAGTAAGACGCGGTGCTAATAATAATAATAATAATAATAATAATAATAAACCTGTCATTCAGAATCATATTATAGAAATAATACATAAGTTCAACATTTAATATTTTAAAGGTAAAGTTTTGTAGGATTCATTTTCTTTGCAATTTTTTTTTTTTTTTTTTTTTGAGCCTCTAACTTTTCTCGCTAAAATGTACTTTAAGGCTTTGGAAGAGGTAGAAGATGAAGTTATTTCATTAATTAGTGTAAGATAAAGACATACTCTATTACTAAAATGTGATACTTATTCATCACAACAAGTCAGAATAATATATTATATAAGAATATTTATTATAAAGTTCTCTAGTTTTCAAGTTATATTCTGATGAAGTTATAGTCCAAAATTCATATTAAGGGCCTTACTAATATTTACAAAGTATCTGGATCTACTTTCACGCATTCATACCCCAAGTCATGTAATCTTCAGCTGTCCCTTTTGATAGATATTATCATCAAAACCTATATAATTACACTAATCATCATCATCATCATCAACAACGGTTTCCAGCCTGTGGCGGGGTCAGTTTAGTAAAATGCCTCCATCGTCCTCTCATCCTTTCCCCATTAATTGCTTCCATTCTTCTTCTCTCACTTCTACAAATTCTGTTATCTGTCCCCATATCTTTATTGATCTCCCTTATGGTATTTTAATAAAACATACAAAAGTTAAATATTATCAATTTGGTTAAAAAAAATTGTTTGGATTTTCTAAAAAGCACTTTATATTAAGATTGGACTAAGCTAGAAACTCTATAGACTTTCACGCTAGTTTCCCATTATTATGACAGTTATAAAATTATTTATTGTAAAAATCTTCACGGTATGTTTATGTAAAACTAGCCCCCTTCCGCGTAAAAAAATATTGTAAAGAATTCTGTAAAACAAAGCTTCAAATCATCCATCATGTCAATATAAAAACAAAACTTTTTTTTACTTTTTTTTTTGAAAATACAGTCCTACAATTACTGTATAGCCCCCTCCATCCTTTTATCCTCCCTCCTATTTTCATCTCATTCCTCTATAATTTTGTTTGCTCTAGGCGCGAAAGGAATTTGTATACACCAATCAAACAAATTGTTAAAATCAAATTAATTTTTCAGCTTCCTCCACTTTCATTTACTCCCCTCGTTTCCCCAAATTTTGTTTTAATCTTTCTTTTTTTTTTTTTTTGCGTTCCTCTCACTACATCTATTTCTATTTCCTCACCCCTAGCCCCCCGCCCCCTTCACCAAACATATTTCCCTTCAACAACTTTTTTTCCAACGACTATATAATATACTATCGACATTTTTATGAGGAATAAATTTAATTTTCAAAATAAAATATAGCCTATTTTACTCGCTGATAATGTATCTTTTATATTGGTGAAAGAATTTTTAAAATCATTCCAGTAGTTTTTGAGTTGATCCTTTACAAACAAAAAAACAAATCTTTCCTCTTTATAATATTAGTGTAGATAATTCAAAAACCTTTCTTCGAATATGTATACCCATCGTATCTAGCTGAATTTAGTTGTTTATGAAATGGTATTCTAATAAACAACAAAATATAATGGTCTTAAGCTCTGGGACTACCAGTATTTGAGTCAAATCCGATTCCAAATGCACGCCCAAATAACAAGGTCAAAAGTGTCGTAACATTAAACATCGTGTAGACCGAAGTCAACCCATGAGAAAATAATGTCCGGACGCCATGACATAATCATGGAAGAAATAACCGGGAAGGTAGGTAAAACAAATAGTTATCTCTACGCAACACGCGATTTTAATAGGTATTCAAAATAGTTATAAGACATATCATATATAATTAGTTAAGATGTCAGATAAAACTAATTGCCTTTCTTCTCTTTGTTAGATATAGATAACTATTTAAACCATAATATTCAATTTATCACCCGCTTTTGTCGCCGCATTGTCTAACTCACAGTAGACTAGACTGCCGATGACGGGGAGATCGAGGTTCGAATCTGGGTCCGGTGTACTGAGGGTAGTTTTATCAAAATAAGTTTCCACTTTGTCTCCACGAAAATGTGGATTAACTTTATCTATTTATAACCTTCCAAATCTCTAAAACCACTATCGTTATTAGTGTATATCCTGAACGGGTAGTAAGACGCATTGCTTATCTTATCAAATAATATTGTTATTTTCAAGTTATATAGGTTGTACTAATTACGATTGTTGAAAGTAATAATACCAACTAATGATATTAAATATCAATGCTCCAATGAAGCTAATGAGTCGAGCTTCAATTATTTTATATTTCATCATAAAATAATGTATTTAAAAAAACATCATTTCTTCTGTTGTTATTTGGTACCAGACTTTAATGAAAGTAATTTATTTTATTTAAGATTTTTTTTATTGTATGTTTTAATAGCAAAAATATGTCTGTATTTTCGTTTTAGTATCCTTGTTAAAAGTAAGAGCTGAACTTTTTAAATCACAACATTTGTATCCATAAAGTCATTTTATGGAATCGGTCAAATTCGACAATCTTAAAAAGATTCACAGTGGGAGTTATTTCGTGTCCTCTGGTATTTTTTATGCTAAGTAGTAAGAAATTATCAGATAATTAAACATAGTTATTAAATCAAATACATTTTCCTCACTCTGAAACAAAACAGTAAAACTGAATTTTTCATTGTGATATAATTTTTATTTGTAGTATAACTTAGTTCAAGAATTAGTAATTTATATATGAGCCTAGAGGAAACCTTCATTAATGGGTATGCCGTCTAAATGTCGGGGTCATCTAGCCCCAGTAGGGCGCAGAGAATTTGGTGCAATCAGGGGCTATACAAGGGTAGATTTGAACATTTTGGTCATAGGACGTCTTGGCGCGGTTGAGGAAATAATTGTTAGTTCTACCTTGAGAGTTTGTTTTCATATGGTTAACCTCCTTATAGCCGGAGAAATATTTATTTTGATTCATAGGTCATATATGTTGTGTTTACACGAGATTGTGAAGTCTCAATATTAAAATATAAAAACATCAATGGATAGATTAGGTGAGATTAGTTAATGTTAGGATTTGTAAATTTGGTTAATCCTTGGTTCAAATGCCCTAAATGTGTGTGTATAAACTACTTAAACCGACTTAAAGAAATTTCACATAACAAGATCAGATAAAAAATATATGAGTATTTTACTCTTCTATAGTTATATATATAAGTATATATTTTATATATTAAGTATACTAGATAACTGTTGCCCGCAGCTTTGCTCGCGTGGAAGTTGATTATATACAAATACGAAAATATACATATGTATTTACAGATTAATTAAAAATATTACGTTACGTTGATGACCATAACTTGACCTCAGATCAAAAATAATGCAAGTCCGATATAAACTTTCACCCCCCTTTTCATACCTTATTAAATAAAATTTCCAAAATTCCTGAAATACGTATTTATTTGTTTTACGTCAATAACCAAAATACAAAATTTTGTTTATGTAACTTTCAAAATGACGGACTTTCATACATATTATCATACATATTATCATCCCCTATTTTGACCCCTTTGGGGTGGAATTTTCTAAAATCCTTTCTTAGTGGGTGCCTACATAACAAAATGAATATACAGTCCGAATTTCATGCTTGTAGCCTTGATAGTTTGCGCTCGGCGATGATGAATCAGTCAGTCAGACAGTCAGTCAGTCAATCAGGACATGTTATTTTATAAGTATAGATAATGAATATAAACATTACATTTTAATGTATATTTTAAAACCTTATTGGAGAATATATTTTAAATTTAAGCAAGTCCGAAAATTGTATAAGATAGAAGAGCCTGCTACACATATATGGCTATACATATGTTGTTCGGGAATAAAAGTTTATGCAAATTATGTTAAATGTATGTGCTACCAATTGTCTATATGGAGGTTTATTGGAAAAAACAATCAAAATAACTCTAAAAATATTAAATGGTTGAAGGAACCACCGTCCACCCAACAGGTAAAAGAAAGGGTTCAGGCTTACTTACGTAAAAATAGTTAACATGACCTGCCCTGATCAAAATATAAATAGAAAATGTAAAATGGTTGTCTAACACTTCATTACTACAAAATTGCTAGACACACCTATAAAAGAATCAAATTACCTCTAAAGATATTTATTTTTAATGCAAAGCACCCTTTGGTAAAAGGAAGGGCTCGGAATTATCTACTTAAAGAGATTTCATATTACAAGATTGGATATAAAATTAGCTCTACCTGGATCTTCTATAGCAAACATATATGGTATAAGGAAGGGCTTGGTCTTACATAAAAAGTACATTTGAATCAATCAAATGAAAAATAGAAATTTTAATGGTGTCTCTTGCTCTTACTTGCAAGACACACAACACACACAAAAAAAAAATCAAAATAACTATTAAAAAAATCTCTTTCATATAAAACTCCTCTATTTAAAAGAAAGGGCTTGGAATTATCTACTTAAAAAGAGTTCACATGAAACGATCTGATAAAAAATTTAGCCGTCCCTTGCTCTTCTATAGTCGACATATACGGTAAAAGGAAGGGCTCGCACTTAAATAAAAAATTCGCATGACCCGATCAAATTAAAAATATATACTTTAAATGGTGTCTCTCTCTTACTTCAACACCTCACAAAAAATCAAAATAACTTTTAAAAATATCAATTTTTCATATAAAACTCCCCAGGGTAAAGGTTGAGTACGGAAATGCCTTCATAAAGTGTGTTCACATGACACGATCGGATAAAAAAATCTAGCTGTATTTGCTATTTTATGGTTAACATATAGAATATATATTAATATATAAATATATATGAATATAAAAATAATATTTATATGTATACTTTAAAACCTGAGCAGAATATATTTTAATTTCAGGCATCTCTGGCAATACTTTTGATAGAAGTAATATAAATATGAGGTTCATTGGAAAGCAAACAAGCATAATAACTCTAAAAATATATATTATTTGGAGAAAAAATCTCCCAGATAAAAAGGAAGGCCTCGGACCTACTTACATATAAAAATAGTACACATGACCCGATCAAATAAAAATATATACAATTTAAATGGGGTCTCTTGCACTTCACTCCCTCCCATTAACTTAATAAATCTAATTAAAACGTCCTATGTAAATTGATCCAAACGCGTCGCCTATCTGTAAGATTGTGTCAATCGTCCTACGGCTCTCCATCTGAATGCGGATACATTTCCTCCGATTTCCACTCTACTATCCTGATTACTGTGCGATTAAAATATGTATAGCCTGGACGCAAGTGATAAAATAGAACTACATACAAACATTTTTGTAGTACCATAGGATTTGAGGGATTCGAAGATTTGAGAATCCCATCTCTAGTGTTGGGAAATCCCTCTCTCGAATCTTTTGGCAGTTGCAGTGTTGGGTTACATTTAAGCAGGTAAAAAAGAGAGACGGAGTTAACTTCTTAGGACAATACTTTTACGTTTTTTTTATGACTACGTAGATATTTACCTACGTGTAAGGCCATATGTAACGACATTTTCTGCTTTATTCAAGACATATTTCCTGTCTTACGTCTGGTTTGCGATGTTTGTAACAAGCGTTTATTCTTCGTTCCACCTTAAACAAAGACCTACCGTCCGTCTGATTACAACCACAGCTACAAGCATTGCCACAGCCACTGGTAAATGTCCCGACGAACTTAAGAACTATTTCACGGTATTACAATATTTCATTTCTAGCAAAAGTACTTTATTCTTTGTTCCTCCACTCCACTATTATTCCTTCAGGTAAAACAAGGCTTCTGTCCTCCAACATAACACTCACCCTGATTTGATTTCTATTCCTATCTTATTTCCTGCGCCAACGGATAAAATACAGAAAGGAAAAAAATAAAGTACTCTGGCAATCTCTTTTTAAGATATGGGAAGGAGTATCTTGAGTGTCCTTTTTTTGTCTGATCGTCCTGAGGTCGTTCTTTTATGGGTGGGGCTCTGTTGTTCTTTCAGAAAAAATCCACTTAAACTAAATAGTTTTGTTATACCTACATAGAAAAGAATCACCACTTACAGTAGAAGTGTATCGATTATGAAAGTTAAAGATCTTTTTTTTTACAAATTTTAATTAAAAGAAAGGTTTTTTGTTACATGTGTGTGTGTGTTTGTGTTAGCTGTGTTGTTGATTTTTGGTCACTGCATCTCAATACAGGCTCAGCTTAAACCATATGTGATGATTACGCTAATGTATTAGGGGTGAGAAAGGTTGAATGAGAAGGAGTATACCTGTATTTGCGTGTTGATAGAAGTTAAATCCCTTTATGAAAAAAATCCTCTGTACACTCAAACAGGAATTCAAACCTCAATATCTCCATTATCGGCAATCCAGTCAGTCAATTTCGCGAGTGATGCACTAGAGCAAGTGTTCTCAACCTGTTTGTATCTACGCCACACTTGAGATATTGAAGATTAGCTCCGGATTTTTCAAAGCAAATTGTGAAATAAAAACATTTTATTAGCCATGGTACACAAATATAAACAACATTTTATGTAATTAATGTTTATTATATAATGATAAAAACGCTACTAAAATAATAAATAGACTTTTGTAGTTTTTACAAACAATCATTATAATAGAATATTATAATATTGATGTGAAACTTGAGTCAGAACTTTTTCGTCTGTTATTACTCAATTTATACATTTATTTATGATATTTAATGTGCACTTTTGAACCGACTGATTACATCACCACACGAGGTTAATTACTTAATATTAGGGCGTATTAACAATAAGGTCACTCACATATTGTGTTAAGGTTCACTAACTAGTTCCCATTTTAAAAAAAATTGATAAGCCCAATTTTACAAAACATTGTTCTGTAGCCACTTGGCCACTTGAAGTTAGTCTCATGAGTAAACTATGTGGGAAAATAAACTTTAATTCCAGTTTACTATAAACATCTTTCTCTATAAATTTATTTGAACGTTTTGCACAAAATTATAAATATAATATTAAATATATTAAATGTATATTAGTCTACTTTCTGTGCTTTCCATGCTTAAAAAGAACAAAAAACATGTGCCTTGCAACTAGATAAACGTAATTAGTTAATATTATAAATAATATATTCTTGTCTAACTCCAAGTTTCATTATTACTCCATTTTCTTGAGCGATGTTTTTATTTATTTATGACCTTTTTAATTAAAATCTAAATCTAAATGAGTGTCATGCGAATGAATGGAAATTCCTCCCAAGTAAAACTTGAAGTACACGACTCTGTCTTTTCATGCACTTATTCACAATGACTGAAATTTTGCAAAATAACTTTCTTTATTGATTTATCTCTGTTAACCAATTTTCCTCTACCCTTCTACGTTTCAAATGGATGAATTTACAAAAGAATGGTGGTGTGGGGGAGGGCTACGGGTTCTTTTTCCAATAGAGCATCCTTCCTATTTCCCATTTCTTACGCACACCATCCCTCTCTAGGATCCTCTTTTTTTTTTCAGTCCTTCTGTTATTCCTGTACTCCTACGCACTGCGGATGCCAACCACCCCCCCTTGTAGGACCCACCAAAAACTCTATAGCTCGCCTAGTGAAAAGGGGGCTGACGACAGTTGCGCGTGCGCGCCAAAAGTTCTTGCTGCCATCTCACGGGGACATGCCGAAATGTGGTCAGGGCGCTACTTGTGTCAGAACCACGAACCGGTGTTGGTGTTTATGGTATTTTGTCGTGCGGCCGTGCGTCCAGAGTTTTTTCCCTTCAATTGCGTGTGCGTGCATTCTATGAACAGTAGCCGCCTACGGTGCATGTGTTTCACACACACGCCTATTCCCTCAAACAGTGTAAGGTGGTCATGAAATTAGTTAGACTTGTAATAATTGAATTATTTTCAACTCGTTCTCAATATTCAGCTATCATTTATTTATCCACAATATGTATAAACTAGTCTATATTTAATAAAGTTGTAAAATAAATGTAACCATTATGAAAAATTTACAAATAGTCACAGAATATGATTTATTCTATAAATTTAGTTTCCACCACTAATTGATCGAGGAGATTTAGATGCAAAACTTGAAAAACTATCTGTCGCAGGGAGCGTTAAAATTTCATAATCATAAGGGAAAAAATCTTATAAATCCATAGGGTAATTTTTAATAGCTAGTCATAATAAACTCTACATCATAATATTTTTTTTATGAAGCAATCTTCTCTCAATCCTTGTTTAGTACCCAATCATAAAAGCTGTAATCAACACCCTCTATCTTCAACCCCCATTACGGAGAAGTTTGATGCTTCAGTTATAAAACTAGTCTCCCTGAATCTCTTATTTCTCCACCTATCCCCCCGACAACAGGGTGTGTGTTGTTGAGAGGTTGTCGAGAGGATTTTCAGAGGGGCGTCAGTGCTTCGTTCAGGGATAGTCATCAACAAGTGAAGAAAGAGTTAATCAAATGGTCTAACTGCTCTTTTAACAGCGATAGAAGCCCAAGAGGTCACGTGTTCACCCATAACGTGGCAGCAGATGATTGATGATATATTAAGTGGATGAGTAAATCACGGTAAGATATTTTTTTCACTAACGGATTTGTTTCAAAGTAATTCTTTATGGTTTTCACATGTGGCTAGATGCATGACTGATTATAATGTTCAATCATAAAACATGTGTGCTACTTATATATATTTGAATATATAATGGGAAAACCGAGTTTTGTCCTGGTAGTATGGAATGATTTTCTTTTTAAAAGTAAAGTAAAATCCCTTATATTTAATTGCTATATCCATTTGTTTATTAAAAGGCTAAATTTGTACAACCTATTTTAACATAGAAAAATAAAACTTCAAAGACTAGAGCATTTAAACATATATATTACATAAATCAAAGAACACTATTTCACGATTTATTAAAAATAATTTAAATCTAAGGTCATACCTATCGTTTGTTTTCAATTTCACACTTAATTTTTAAATATTTTATTTAAAGTACCTATCCTAAAGATTGAATATTTAGAAAAAAGTATATTACATTTAATGTTAAATTCAATCCAAAGTATTTAACTAAATATAAGGTAAGAATGAGAAGGAAAATTAAATGTAATTATAAATCGGATCCTTCTGTACCAATACGGGTATAATACATCACACTTGATCTTGGTCAAGATTGAACCCATGATATATAGTATCAAAATATTGACCGTTATTATAAATCAGTGTGACTTCTTGAGATGATCAAAAGAATGAGAGTACTTTAATGGATTCAAAATAAATCCTCCTAAGCTAAATCTAACTTATAATCACAAACATCAATTATCAATGTACATAGATATTTTCAACTCAACTTATCAGAATAGATATATTTCAAGACTATTTCTTATGGAGATGTTTGTTCTGAAACATTAAAATCACTTTAAAAAATCCTAATTATCTTAAAACTTTTTATTAGATTTCTTTAAAAAAAACTATTTTTTTAGTAAGGTTAGATAATAAATATTTTAAATAGGTTTCTAAATATTTTCTTTGATCTACAAACTGCAGTATTTTGCGTTAAATATCTTTGGAAAAAAGATCAGATCACACTTTTTATGAATTTTTAAATTTATAAAAATCTAAAACGCAATAGTTTTGGTGGGACATATTTATACCTTCCAACTCAAATTTTGCTTCACATTTAGTGATTTTGTATATAATATTAAAGTGGTTATGAATTTCTTTCATCAACAAATATATGTTTTGGAATTTTTTTTACGTGAGATTACGTCGCATGAGAGTTCTACGGCACGTACGGCTAACTATACAAATCAAAAGGAATTTATCCGAACTTTGATAGTTAATATAACTCTATTGTTTATCAAACTGAAAGGCCCAGATTTTTTCATATTTTTTTATTTCAAATTTGATATCATTCATGTTTATAAAACAGAGAGATTTGAAGCTCATTATAAATCTCAGGCTTTATTTGAAATTTAATATTTTCCACTAGCCTATTGTTTATAAATAGTTTATAGATTAATAATAAAAATTAGGGTTTCTTCGGAATTAGGTAGTTTTATGAGACAATTGTTTATAAAACAAAATAGTTTTCAGATTATTTATAAAAACAGTTTATTTGAACTTAAATCGATATACAATAGTCTCATTAAATCTAAAATCTAGGATTCATTTACTTTAACAACAGTTTAGTAGGACTTATGAGATTATTTTAACAATTTTAGGAAAATAATCTTCAAAAGTATACGAGTTTTAGACTTTGATTAATTTATAACTATCATATTAAGCCTTTCAGACGTAATTCTCTGATTTGGTCATTTCTGTTTGGGAATATATCAATCTTTAAATTTAGCCATAATTTATTCACGCTTTATTATGCGGTGCTTACACTGTTATAATTTAATCGTATTATAAAATGTAGCTATAAATGCTTAAATTTTTTTGTAAATCGGTTTAAAATATTAGTGAAGTGGTTTAAATGTTCAATAATTTGGATTTGAATTCTATCTGATGCATTCGTACTGCTCCTACATACTTAAAACAGTTTATTTAGGGTTAAAAGTGTTTTTGGAACCGTGTTTAGTTTTAAAAAAATACCTTTGATATATTTGTGTTTAGTTTATATCCAAGCGGGGAGGTTGTCACTTGACTAATATGTATTAGTGTTACGGTACTTGGCGATATTGTTCAGGGGAGTATTAAAATATTTTAAACGGTTTGTAAGCATACCCATTGAGTAAGCCATGGTGGATTGGAGAAACCGAGGTTCTATGACCACACTGTCAATTGTATGGACTTTCGGACCTGAGCATTTGGTAATTTACACTTTTCTCGTGCAAGGCCTACTCTAGAGGAATTTTTTAAAGGTTTTTAGGGGGGGGGGGGGGCGTTTCCCTTTATGGCTTTTTAAGACTATGTATATTATTTCAAGGCCAACGGTATTATCTATGACTCTACAGATTGTTTTTTCTCACTGGTCGGCAGTGGTTTTGGTAATCCTGAGGGAGAATTTGTATAGTCGTCTTTGGCACGTGACGTCGAGCAAGATGTATCCAACTCGGCTAGTAAAGGACGAGTTGTTTGTTATATGAGATATCGATAATAAGAGTGACCTCAACCAGCTCAGTGACAAAGATGCCGTGTCAAATGTCAGGCCTAACAGGCCTAGAGAATGACGAATAGATTGTATTAATCATTCTGGAATAACATTTGAATATGACATTAGAGGATGACAACAGGGACCGTGCGAATCGGTAACCGAGTATCTAGTTAACATCCAGACCCTACTTCGACGTCACGCAGAATACATATTTCCTTGTGGTATAGATAGATAGAATCTACAACGACCCGAGATCAAAATCGACATCGAACGGTCACAGATTAACTCCGTAAAAGAATTACAGGAGGTCTCGACGCTCTTTGAACTCGCTCAGAAAGAGCTTTCTCAATACAAGGCAATACGACAGATACAGCTCAGATAAGTTTAAACTGACCTTTCACGTCGAAGAAATATGGGGTGAGTCAGCAAGACAGAACAGGGATACCGCTGGGGGGATTAAAACAGCATCCACTGCAGGGGATTTTACCCTGGGAAAGGACTGGTGCTGAATATGGTAAGGGACCTCAAGATAATCAAAAGCAAACACATAAGGTAACTGGAGGTGGATTTACACTTCGTACTCCTAGGAAGTGCTACCATTGTGATTCAAGAGTGCCCTCAAGGGAAGAGCAGTCACTATTTCAAGGTTAGGTGTGATGCCACAGGTTTATTTGCGTTCAAAGAGTCAAGAGCAACGATATGTCAATTAGAGACGAAAGAAGGTAGATCATTACCTGGGGTGTGGATCCATTTGGGTAAGAGTCTCTCGAAGGGGAATCCACTGGCTGAATTTAAAGGCAGAAGAACTTCTGCTGACCAGACCATCGGAGAGATAATGTCGGAATATTGCTGTCCCAGTGGTACATGACGTCATCGTATGTTCGTCACGAATGTTCTCTGGTGAGGACACTTAGGGATCACTAAGACGATTGAAAAAAGAGAAAGCTGTATTGGGAAAGTATGCACCAGGACATGCAAGAACGTGCGAGGGTCGCGATACGTGTATCCATGCACAGTCAGCCAAAAATGATGAGGTATGGTGTTTCATGTTCTGAAGTTATAATATTTCCTATGCAAAGATTGTTTATAGATTTATTTGTGGTGCTTCCCCGTTATAAAAAAAAAAGGGGTGTACCCATCATCTGACAGCCGTAAACAGTTTTACTATGTACGTTTGGACGATACCCGCTAGAAGAGCGACGGCAGAGGTGATAGTAAAACTATTGGATGATAATATATTCTGAAGCTTTGGTTTACCTTGCGAAATTGTATCCGTTAACGGGAGGAAGTTCCGGTCAGTGGCTTTCAAAGATTTGAGCTTTGCGGGACGCATTTGAAATATCAAGACTTCACCTTACCACCTCCAACCCTTTACAAACGAAGAGGTTCCACAGGAACCTGTAAAACTTTATAATTACATATCATCACGTAGATCACAGAATCTGACGTGGCTACAGATCGTCTTTAACACACCCGAACAAGGGAGTTTGGTCGTCCCACCCGGAAAGCTCGCGTCAATCGGATGAAACCATGACATCCTTGCGGGGTTCTAGTAGGCTTGAACGGAGACGTAGGAGACTCCTCTGTCTCATAATTTTGGAATATTTTCTTTAGTTTGGTTTGCACCATGCTGGTGATAAGTATTGAGGAATCAAAGAAGAGGTGTAATTTAGCTCATTAGTATTTACTCTATTAATCAACATGGTATGTATTTGTAGTTATAATATATATGTTTTGGTGGCCACCAGAAATATTTATTGTATCCGTATGAGTAATTTTTTTATTCTGCATATTTACGTGTATCTAAGTATATTTTGTATACTTTTGTAAATATATTTTCTCTGTCACGTACTTTTACTCCATACACCATGCTAATTGGCGCCTACCACTATGCCACTACGCCATTTTGTCACATGGCTGACCGATAAATCCCATAAATTGGCTTTTGGCACATGGAAACTATCATTCATTACCCTACAAGTAAGACCAATCCCCTTGTGAGAAAAACAAATCAAGGAGACTTCAACATATATTATTATTATTATTATTATTATTAGCACCGCGTCTTACTACCCGTTTGGGTAATACGCAATTACGCTAATATGTAATAGTAGGATGATTGTGAGATGAAATGAAAGACCTACAGTTTAACGTGGAATCCGAACCACGGTGGTGGCCTGGCATACCACACATTCACAAGATGTCTTGTCAGAGGTGAAGGAAGGGTTTGGTAATCAGATAAATATGTGCCAGGACCGAGGATTGAACCCCGGCCGCCAGCACAGAAGTCTGACACCTTACTTCAACATATGTTAATGATTAAGTTTAATGTCCTACAATAAATTGGGTGGGTACAACAGAATACACCTATGTACCATTATGCACCGTAACACTGTGCACTAAATAATCGTTCTGTCTTTGATAATGCCGCCTCACACATCACGTGACCAGACCCATCACTTTCTAAACACCAGACTGAGCCATGCTTAACCTCCAAACCCGTAATGTCACCAGAACGCCAAGTGCCATCAACAGGAACACATCAAACACCTTTGATAAAACTATCTGATCATCTTAAAATATACATGTTTGGTTTAAATTATCAAATGGTTTTATTGATTCATTTCATGGGTAAACATTTTAGTTTTGTATTGAACATTTTAATTTTTCCAAGGTTTGTTCCTTATCAGTGCGGTGATAATATTGCCCCTTATCATTCGCCCGTAGGAATTTCTGATAATTTTAATATTTATTTTCCTTGGGTATGTTATTAATTTTTTGGGAATAATTCTATTGAATATTGACTTCTTAAATAAACATTTTAAAAATTACATTCTCACGCCTAATTTAAAGTTTTTTTTATGTTTTCCAAGTCATTAACACAGGTTTAGCAATGTAACTTTCTCACTAACTATATTATATATATAAAATGTGTGTTTAAGAATAATGATCTCAAACATATCATAAGATTGATTTATATTTAAAATTAGATTCTTAGTATTGAAATAAAAGTCAAACTGGAGATGTTCTTGGTGTAATTAAATCAATTATTGGTCATAATATCCGGCAAATTAATCTTTGAATTAATACTAGTTGATTGTTTTCTTACAGAAATTGCAGATGGCCCTGTATAATATGTGTTTAAAATTATATAAATAAAGCAAATATTTTATTGGTCAAGTGTGTATTTCACTCATAAAAATCATAAACGAAACGCGTAGTCCAATGCTTTCTATTTATTTATTTCACAATTGGATTTCATATTAAATAGGACTAAGATGGAATAAGAAACTTCAAAGTATATTATTTGAAGAGAAGTGTTCTCATCATTAGACTTCTGGACTAATTTATAGCCTGGAGCTTTGATGTAATGTACCACTGATCTCTATCCAGGCTATCAGATTGTACCAAAGTTAATTTATATTCATGAGGAGAATTAACATGAAATGTAATAACACTGCCTCAAGGGTAGGGTGTGGAAGAGTGATTTTTGATGGTTGGTGGAGATTTAATAGTTTAGAAAGAAAATGTTTCCTCGCATTTTTTTTTCTAGGTCATCTAAAAAAAATCAACTAAGATATAGCAGTATTTAATAAACACTTAAAAATGAATGGAAGGGAAAGGTCTATATACTTACCAAGAATATTAAAGCCTAAGAGCTCATAATTAAAACAAAACAAATCATATTACAGTATTTTTGACGCACATTAGGTCTCTTTTTCCTACTAAGAGGATAAAAAAATTAATTGATTGGGGAAAAAATTATCAACCTCTAGACAAGTTAAAGTTTATCTTTTAACTCTCTATCGTAAATTAAGGCACCTAGTTTGCGCTGAAAGCTTCTGTAGTATGTTTTGTGGTGTTTAAATTGTGAACTTTGAGAACTACACGTTTCTGTTAAAACATTGTCCTTGTATCCTAATTTCAATATTTACTAGTGGGTTGTTGCTGCGATGGCTGCAGATTATTGCAATAAAATGTATTTCAAACATTTTATTGGAAGAAAAAATCTATATAATAAGCCCTCACTCACTTTTTAGTTAAAAGTTTACTCGTCAAAGGCTATCAACATTACTTGGATATTTAGTTTTCAGTGTGTAATTTTAATAAAAACGTATATTTTGCCCCTTCACGTCCCAAAGAGAACTTTAAAATGACCCCAAAATGACTACGGTCCCAGATCTCTATCTATTCGTTGCACCAAACCACTCAGTAAATAATGAGTTGATATTATTTTTAAACAAAGAATTATTGTAGAGATTAATCACCGCCCACAAATAAGGAAAAGATGGAAGATTTGCTAGGAAAGTTGGGTATTATTTTTAGTCCACTATTTTTACCGGCATCCTCATTCACTAATCTTTAAAATGATTGTTCGTTTGTCAAAATTTGTTCAGTAATTTCTGTTACAGGAAACAGGCTTATCAAATAATGTACATTAAGGTATATGATAGAGAGAGGTGATAAAATGTGATAGTGAACATGAGACTGTAAGTGTTTGAATATGTGATTGTGTGTGTGGGTGAGTGTGAGAAAGTGAATGTAAAAGACTGAGAACGAGCAATTGAGAGAGATCGAATGTGCGCGAGTGATATAGAGTATGTGTATGAGTTAGAGAGAGAAATACTGGGAGAAAAGAAGAAAAAGAGTGTGTGAGAGAGAGAGAGAAATAATGTGTGTGTGAGAGAAATAATGTGCGTGAGTGTGAGAGAGAATAATGTGTGTGTGTGTGTGAGAGAGAAATAATGTGTGTGTGTGAGAGAGAAATAATGTGTGTGTGTGAGAGAGAGAAATAATGTGTGTGTGTGTGTGTGTGTGGTGTGAGAGAGAGAAATAATGTGTGTGTGTGATAGAGAAAAAGAGTTTAAGAGAGAGAAATAAAATATGCAAAGGAGAATGCATGATAAAGTGTGTGTGTGTGATAAATAAAGAGAATGTGAAAATAAGATGTGGTACACAACATTACGGTATTTTGAAATACTATTCCCTCAGAATTAAGTATCAACATGGGAACTTAATGAGCTTACTGTAGTTTGTAAGAATGTGAAAAGATAGATGGGATACACAAAACATTACTTTTAAATATCATATCCTCAAAAATAATCGGTAAAATGAAAGCATAGCTTAACATTTGTATTATGTTACTATTTGCTAATATGATCATCAAAATCCATTATTTTAATAAAATAAACATCAAAACCCATTATTTGAAAAAAAAAAATGAACGCCAAAACTAGATAGGTAAAGTGGATATATATTTTTTAACATTATTAAAGAATATTAAATTGTTTTTGAACTTATATTACATACCTAAACATATTTGAACATAATTTTATCATATGCGAGAAAAAACGTAGAAACATTTTCACTAACTTAACTTAACTTTTTAATTTTTGAACCATGTTCAATATTATTGATTTAAATGTGAATTAACGATAAGCAAATTCCAATAAAAAATTGTCCCCCTAGTTTAGGAATCTCAATTTAGATGTGTTATGATCAGAATCCAAAGAGAAGTATTCATACAAAGAGAAAATTGTGATCTGTTTGAACCAACAAATAAAGATGGAGATAATTTTTAACCAAAGAGATATATTTTATTAAGAGATTTACAGCCATATGGCAAATAACGTTTTCCGTAGCGATTAAACAACGAATTAAAAACTGAAAATGGTATGTGAAAATTGTATTTTCGTGGAAAATTACTATTTTCCCAGACATCCTGGACTACTAACCGTTAAAATGAGTGGTCGTTTTTCAAAATCTATTCAAGCAATTCCCTCGTAAATTATATTACGAGATACGGGCTTATCATATTGTATATAAGATAGATAAAGCCACTTGATGCCAAATATTTATTGATCTACTAAATTTTACTTATAAAATATTATGCATTTTAAATAACTGATGGATGATACTTATAGTAAAATCTAATGATTACGGGTAATGTTTATTTAGATATATTTTATAACCATTAATACAAGTAGGTTTGAAAAATAATTAGTATCCAACCATAAGTGATCTTTAACTGAGTATATTATGAACACATATAACTATACAGTAATCAAAAACTAAGTGTTTTCTCTATTTAGTCTGCTAATTATTTAAAGCACTATTCACGCGCCTGTGAAATATATTGAATGTTTCCCGCAAGCCATGCCTGTTCAGCGGGTTATCTAGTTGGCTTCTCGCCATACTACGGGCTGTTTGCATATTTATATACTAATGGGAAAGAGATTAGGAAGGAATAATTTAGATGAAGTGTACCCGTATATGCATGCGTGAAGTTCAAATTTAAAGTCATTAAGGGTGTTACATGGTAGAACACAAACGAGTTGCAGACATTTTGATATCCTGGATTAGTTAAGAAGGTATGTTTTTTAATATTGTTTTCAACAAAATCTAGTCAAAAACTATCTTCATATTTCTGACCAGTTTTTAAGTTTAAAGTTTAAAAAAAAAATTCAACAAAGCTTTACAAGAAAATTTGTACATATGAGATTGAATCTAAAGTTTAGAAACTTAGATCTAACTTTCATCTTCCAAATAAAGTCATTTTTATACGGTCACAACAGATCATTTAAACATAATGTGGTATTATTTTATACAATTTTATGTAGGCTATCAAAGATTTTTTTAAACACGTTAAGATTAAAATGATACTTTTTAACTGGCCACAGCTTTAGCATACATTTGGTTGGTGTACATGCGGACAAAGTAAGGTGTCAGACTGGTCTTGTGGATTAACTTGGAGTGAAGTGTTACCATAGGACATTATACATAAATAAACGATCATTTCCTGGGATCAATTCAAGCTAAACAAAATGTGTAAATTTTTGAAGAAATAAAATGTATAAGTGCTTTAAAAACGACTATCTACTTTCAAGTACTCAAAATTTGGTCATGTGGTCTATAGCTGTCACTTTTGATATATATTTTCAATGCTTATGAAATAACTCTAATGATATTATCAAAGTTGGCTTAAAACTACTATCTACGTATTTTATAAAATGCTTGTCCTATAAAGATATGGGTGTATTTTACTACCCACCATATAACAGCGTGTGAATGTTATTTTAGTTAATACAAATTCAGTTATGCCTAAACCACCTAAATCTATTAAGTTAAATGTTTAGTAGATTCCAAAGAGTTAAAGAATTGAAATTACGTTGATTTTTTATTTCATTTATTTCAATTTATTAGGGGGGGATTCTACATAGTTTGCTAAAACAAAGGAATTTAAATGGTGTGTGTGTGTGTGTGTGTGTGTGTCGGGTATGTATATCAAATAGACAAAGGCCGTATATGGAGTTTTGGCTCAATTTTTTTTTTTTAGCAGCACGTCTTACAACCTATTTGGATTGTGCGTTTATGTACTAATTACAACAATGGTTTTGGGGATTATGAAGGATGTATTTTGAAATGTACCCACATTTGCGTGGAGGAGAGTGGTAGACCTTTTTGTAAAAACACCCTCATTACTCCTGACACATTCGAATATCGATCTCCCCGTCATCGGCAGTCTAATCTAATGTGATGATAGCGTCTTACACCATGTGGACACAAAATTGGGTCAGTTCTGCCTTAATTGCATTGCTATTGGCGTCTGTGGGGATGTATAATAGACTTAAAACTTGTATAGTTTGGTTTTTCTGGGTGCAAGAATGTTGGGGCTTAAACACCAGCTTGGAATATGTAATTTACAATTTCCTAAACGGTCAAACAACTTGCCTTATGCAAATGTAGGAATATTTCCTCAAAATGTATACATCTTTATATATTATTTAGCATTACTTTACTACCGTTCAGGTTATAACCTTAAGAATTATCTAATGGGTTAGGAATTAGAAGTTAATATAGTTAAGTGACCTCATTTACTGTAGTAGAGTGGAAATCATTTAGGTAAAACCACCCCATTCACCAATGAGATTCGAACCTGAGCTACTCGTCTCACATTTTAGTTCAACACAAAACTACGTGTTAGATAACTACGCCACTGAAGTGGTGATTAAATGCAATAACCCAGACGTGTAGTAATGGTTAAAAAATTTCATTATTTTATGATAAATGCTATTATAGTCATAACAACATTTATTTTCTATTAATTTAAACTGGAAATTATCAAAAGATTTTGTTTGGTCAGAAAATTACAAAGTAGTTAAAATTCTCTATGGTTCATTGATTTTTATCTGAAATTATATCAAATTATCACTCATCTTCTCCGCTCAAAGCGAGTGCTCTAGACGACATATATGACGTATCTTATATGTGAAGCCAATAGTACGAACACTTATTTTGTGCGTCCATTAACGTACCCCCAACCCCTTTCATCCATCCTTTCCACGATCGAAGTACGTTATTTGAGCAACAAAAGGGGTCCATAACCCTTCGACCCATCCTACATCACACATTCATTAAGCGAAGCAAACAACCGCTCCCTCTTTCACCACCATTGTTTTTGACTGAGTCATCAAACCAACCTTTGTATCATTCAAGCATAAATTTCAGAATAGTTCAAAATTTCGAAAAACCGTTTGGGCTAGTAGTATATAATAAGTCCTCCATATCACTTCTTTGTCATGCATCATTATGAAAAGCGTCCAGGCTATGACTGGATCAGTTAATAAAATGTATCTTCACTATCTTCAACTTCTTCCTAATTAACCACTTCCATCCTTTTTCTCTCCCTTCATAACTTCTGTTATCAGCTCCTTCATTTATTTCTTGGTCTATTTTGGGTTTTTTCCTACAAACTTCAACCTACATTCTTGATGTTACTCATTTTCCATCCTCATTACATGACCATATTATCCCAGCCTTGCTTTTCTATTATATCATTGTACTTCCAATCTTCATCGACGTCTCATTCCATATACTTCCTCGTGACAGCTAATGTCCCACAACTCACTTTTTTGCGTACAAAGAAACAGACATAAGTTGGTAAAATTTAATTGTGAGGGGGATTTGTAACTTTAGAAACTTAGCCTATCCACATTAATGGATAACTAGGTCCAATTTTAGTAAAAAAACTTTTTTGAACTATAAATAGATTCACACGTCAGTATATTAATTGCAGATCTATTTTATAAAAAATACAGTACTTATAAAATTAGACTAATAATTAATAGTATATAAATGTTAGAGAACAAATTATATTTTCTAGAAGGGTATTTATATCAAAATGATTGTACCCGTCGGCTCATGGTAATGAGGGTCATCCATATCACTCTTGTCTATACTTAAAATAATTGGTATGGTTCACCATACAGAATTTATCCCCCTTTTATCTTAAAATAAGATATGTACTGAAAACTCGTAAGTTGTTGTACGAAATGAATAGGTATATACATTGTTATATAAACACTACACCAGAGATCATAAATTAAATAATATACACAGTTACTTACTTACTCTATGACATTAGGAATTGGAGTACCAGTTCTGTTAGGATAGTAAATGGAAAAGATAATCATATCTTGCCACCAAAGAGCATAAGAATTAAATTAATTTTCCATAAATTTATATTAAATATACACATCAGTGTAGAGTGTGTAGTGTGTATTTAATTTATGGCAGATATTTGTTTGTTGATAAATTTTGTCGAAAAATCACACATTACTATTTTTAACAGAACCTAATGACAATAATTAGTTATTGAATACTTTATGTATAAACAACACAAAATAGTTCGATTTTTTTTTCAAGTTTATCCTAGAATTCTATTAAAGCTTTTTCTTTTTATTTAAAAAGTTTCTCATCAAATGTTGTTAATTGTTCAAGACAGATATTTAACAATATTTGCAATCACCATATGAATAGCCGAGGACGGAGAGATCGAGGTTCGAATCTCGGTCGGGTGAACTGGGGTGGTTTTTCCTAAATGGTGTTCCACTCTCCCTCCACGCAAATGCGGGTTCACTTCCTCTAATTCAACCTTCCCAATTCCCATTCCATTAGCGTAATTAGTATTTAAAGCGTATAACCCGAACGGGTAGTAAGACGAGGTGCTAAAAATATAATAATAATAATAATAATAAAACCATATGAATAAAATTTAACTATGCTTCTAAAGAAGCAATATTTAACGAATTTTGTCCAAAGAAAGTTTTATATAAAAAAACTTCTAAAATATTTACCTATTCTCGTGTCTTATATCTACACCTTAACTCTACTTGACTAATTCAAATGGTATTAATGTAGCGGCCACTCGAAATAACCTAGCATAGATACTCAAAAATAAATATTGTTGATGTTTGGTGTGTGTTTGCTGATCCTGTTTGTCCAATTAAATACAAACAAAGGACCCGAATATTATTATAGCTTAGGACAACATTGACCTAACTAATCATTAATCATTATTAGTTTAATCATCAATTATGGGTAGACCATCCATGTACATCATACAAGAGCAAAGCAAACAATGTTGTGTATGATCAATAAATGAGTTAAGTAAATAGGACTCGAATTTACAGGCACGTGTATTAATCCTCAAATTCTTCTACTCTGGTCTGCCACTTATGAGGTGGAGCCGGGTTCTAATCCTTGCCTGGTCTAATTAGGGTTATTTTTCCATCAATGCTTTCCCACTATTAATCCTAACAAATTAAGGTACATTTCCTTTCAATTTCATCGCACTCTATTGTAATTTAATGCCAATAGCCTTTTTTGATTATTTGGAGTAGTCCCTTTATTTGCCTAACAAATTTTTATTTTTTTCTACAACTAAGAAATAGCTATTTGTATTAGTTTTAGAAATTTTGAAGCGCCTCCTTTCCCGAAAATATTTTCTACAACTCATTCAAAAGTGAAAATTTCAAGATTTCCCTTATCTTAATTTTACTTTATAGCTCTCTTATAAATTGTAATCTTTTCCTAATCTAAAAACATATGTTCTAATTATATAACACCCCCACTCCCCAGAAACCAATTTTCCAATTTAACATTTTTTGATATTTCTTGTTATATTCTATCTTCATGTTGAATTTGAGTTTTCCAGCTTCTCTATATATATTTAATCCTTTTTGTGGGAATTTAATAAATAATTAAGCAAAATTATATGTGTAAACTGTAATTTCATGTAAATGTTATTATAGTTTATTTAAGGCTTCCGGAATTAACGGTTAAACTATAACTAATATTTTTTCCGAATTACTCAAACCACAAACAACATCCTTTAATCAAACTTCCTTTCTGATATTTATAGCCAAGTGTGATTTTTAAGCCAAAAACTATTGATAGTATAAAAGTAAAATTATCTTTATAAAGATTCATACCAAATATTATTTTCACACAGGGAAAATGTTTTACTTTACTCATTTTATTTTAACTCGTTTATATTAATATAATAGTTAAATGACTATTAGCAATAAATATGTTAATTAAATAAATATATTATTACTACAAATTAGTATCAATAAATTAGTTTAACATGACAAAAATATTTAAATAATTATTTCACATTGGTAAATTGCAAGTATAACTTTAAAATATTAACAAAAGCCTTATAAACACAATCAATCTTGCTTGGACCACATAGAATAACAGTTGATAAATAATTATTAAGATTATATCTGTGCGAGTTAAGGATACTAATTTGTCATAGTTTGCCAAATAAAAGTTTTCGCGGATAATCTATTATACAAATTAATAGATAAAGTAAAGTTTCACTTTAGCCTACATTGTAAGCAATCCACAATACTTTCGTCATTTATTTGGCACAAATACAGATAAAAGGAGAAATATATTTTACTGGCCCCTTTCATCGCAAAAATATATTGTAAAGAATCCTGTAAAACAAAGCTTCAAATCATCCATCATGTCAATATAAAAACAAAACTTTTTTACTTAAATTTTTAAAATACAATCCTACCATCACTGTATAGCCCCCTCCCTCTTTTTATCCTCCCTCCTATTTTCATCTCATTCCACTTTCCTCACTCCAACCCCCGCTCCCTTTCACCAACGTTACTTTCCCTTCAATAACTTTTTTTTTTCCAACGACTATATAATATACTATCGACATTTTTATGAGGAATAAATAAATTTTCAAAATAAATATAGCTTATGTTACTCACTGATAATGTAGCTTTATTTTGGTGAAAGAATTTTTAAAATCGGTCCAGTAGTTTTTGAGTTTCTCCATTACAAACAAAAAAATAAAATCTTTCATCTTTATAATATTAGTATAGATAATGTTTGTATTTTATGTTAAGAAATTGGTATATGCTCATATCTTCGTAGCGTGCGTTTGTTTTGGGTAGGGAAATGTGGGGGGCAAGGGAGAAAGATCGAGAGAGCACTACGTATTACTAACCGTTTTAGCTAAACATACAGTATTTATGTTAACGGCATTGTGTTAAATCCAGGCGTTCTATAAAATGCCTAGGCTTCCTATATAATTCATTAGTGGCTTTAGAAGTATGAAATAAATTAAGTTTGCCGTTTTATTTCATACTTTTCGTAGGAAATGTATATAATAACCAGTAATTATGTATTACCGAGAACAATAAATAACCAAAATTAACCTAACCACCCTATTCTAAAATAACCTCACCTGATCCAAATTAAATCCTAGGAATTAGGTGAACCTGCAAGAAAACGGTGCAAGGCTTACATAGAACTGGATACAAGAATTTATAACATATTCTGGGACTTCAAAAAAAAACAAAGGACATGACAATATGTATTAAATAACACAGAAGAACTCGTTTATTTCATAATTTGCCAAAACCATTTTGACATTATATAGAACAGCTGGATTTCATACATTTCCGGTGAAATTTACACTAAATGGAAAAGGAACGTAATAGGTAGAATTTAAAGTAATTGTTTTCACATTTTCATGGAGTAGAAACCAATTTAAGAAAATAACCAGCCCAAGTAAAACCATCTGGGACTCGAACTTTAATCTCTGCTTCCACAGGTGGACTGTATCGGACGAGGCGGATGCTTTGCCCTTATACCCAATTATGTGACATACAAACTATGCTTCCCTATGTAGGTGTAAATCGATGTCTTAACAGAATCTAGTTTCTTTTCTCTAATTAAAATGTATGATTACACTAAAAGAAAATCGAAACCTTATAAGTTTTATTCTATTTATAAAGTTTTAAGCCTTTTATATGCAGTCAAATTTTAATAGGAAAGGATTTATCTGATAACATATTTTCAAGCATATTTTCTAGCTATCTGCAAACTGTACATGTCACATTTTATATTTATTATCAGCACCCATAAGGTAAATCTAATGAAATAATAAAATTGTATTAATTGTGAACGTAAAAAAAAATGTATTTTCTAAAAGAACTTTCCTATGAAAATTGACCTGTAAGTTCCAAAAAATATCATGTTCATTCTTTCTCCGAGCGAGGTCGTCACCGACTCGAATCAAACAGAACCTCTCTCTTTTTGCCTAGTTTGTGATTATCTGTTTTTGTTTTCAAGGTGCTAGAAATACGACCCCCGCCCGAGGAAGTAATCAAGAAATCTCATCAGAGCGCATTCAGGTGTGATGAGACGTTAAACGACGCCGCTACGTAGACATGGGGAAGAAAAACTCCAAATTGAAACAAGATACCATCGATCGTTTGACCAAGGACACATACTGTAAGCTGGACATTTTATTTTTTCAAATATATATCTTTGGATTAATGCAAAAGTAATATTGAGTTATATTCATACTTTTTTGGGGTTGTGGTAGGAGGGATCTGTAGGAGAGATTTTCTTTATTTTGGTTTTCAACCGCATTTTTCTAACCTTATGGAATATACGCATATCTAATAAATCTGCTATAAATGATTTTAGGTTGGATTTAAGGGAAGTGCACCAGCATTTACGTGAATATATTGGAAAACCATTCAGGAAAACCATTCTAAGGACACCCAACCGGGATTAGAACCCCGATTTTTCCATAATCGGTTATACAGTGTATTATGAACGTGACGCCTTAGATCATTTGAGCAACCAAGCGTGTTTTTACACCTTACTAATTATCTAGATTATCATTATATTTACATTAACCAAGTAAATATTGAGTAAGGATAATTAAGACGAAGTATACCTTCATTCGAGTGGAGAAAAATAAAATCCTATTGAGGAAAAATCATTTCGATACACTCAACTAGCTGAAAAATCAGACAAAATGAGACGTTTATACTTGAAGACACCTTTTGGACCACACAAATATCTCAAGTTTCATTAGAGTTGAATTTGCATAACGCTTATATACCATAATAAAACATATACTTAGTTGCCCCACCATGAAGAGTCTAGAAGACAGGAAATTAATTTATTCTTCAAGAATGTTAGGAGGAGAAATTAGTGGGATATTTATAAAGGAGCCAGTGCAGGACAGGATAGATATGTCATGACTAAAGTTCTGTGGCCATGTGAGGAGAATGGAGAAGAGTATATTAAATAAAATGTTGGATACTAAAGCGGTGGTGAGGGGGCAGAAGGCCAAGAGGAAAACTTATGGATAAAGGGGGTGCAGTGGAGTGTGGAGGAGTGAGGTGAGGATTGCGTCATTTTGGAGAGTTGGAGGAGTGAGATGAGGATGCGTCATATTGGAGGAGGGTGTGAGGAGTGAGTGAAATTGCGTCATATTTGAGAAGTGTGGAGGAGTAAGGTGAGGATTGCGTCATATTGGAGGAGGAGTGTGGAGTAGTGAGATGAGGATTGCGTCATATTGGAGGAGGGGTGTGGAGGAGTGAGGTGAGAATTGCGTCATATTGAGAAGTGTGGAGGAGTAAGGTGAGGATTGCGTCATATTGGAGGAGTATGTGGAGGTGATGAGGATTGCGTCATATTGGAGAGAGTGTGGAGGAGTGAGGTGATGATTGGTATATGAGAAGTGTGAGAGTAAGTGAGGATTGCGTCATATTGGAGAGTGTGAGGAGAGAAGTGAGGATGCGTCATGGTAGGTGGGAAGTGTCGAAAAAGAGACATATAAGAGGCTTATGTTGCAGATAAACCTGGCCAGTGGCTGGAAACTGTTAATGATGATGCATGACAAAAGTTTTTTTTTTAAATTCAAAACTGACACCATCTGTAAAAAAAACTAAATTTTCAAAAAACATTAATTGAACTATGCACTCATTTAAAAAAAAATTATATTACTTCTATTTTACATTGTATTCTATCAGGTCCTTTTTGTCTATCCAATTTTTTTATTCCCACTTCATTTTAATGGCACACATTCGCATATGAAGAAAAACTGGCATCATGATTTTATAATTGCATCTCTCACTCTATCTCTCTTCTTTAATTCCTCGTCTCATTCTCCACATCCTTTGTCCTTCTGTCATATATACCCTCACCTTCTCTCACTGTCAAACATAATTCTACATTTAGTGGAAACTGTTAGACGCGTGCGGGGAATTCCCAGTGTTGTGCGTGATAGAATTAATGAAGAGTTTCGTAAATAAAGCAGTCTGTGGGTGCCGCTTTAAGAGTGAAAGATTGATGAAGAGGAGAAGTTTGGGGTGTGAAAAATGAGGGTAGTGGGAAGGCAGGTGTGAACTTGCGGCATTCCTGAGGGGAAACGCCGCGTGGGCTATACTATTAATTATTTAGAACATTCCTAATGTGGTGATGCGTGGGTTACAATACGCCTCGTTGTGAGATGGAAGGAATGTATTTATTGCTTGCATTTACGGATATAGCGTTAATTATAAATATAAAGTGTTGACCAGTAAATATGGAACTGTATGTGGGTTTATTAACATAACCAATTTATTTTAATTCAACTCAAATTAAATTCAAACTATAGCACTACTTTTTTTATAGTTTCGTAACTAACTGAAAGTAATTTAATTTCAATAAAATGTTATTATCATCAAATAGTTTATGAAGAGTAGCCATTTCATTAAGATAGTTACGTTTTGATTTTATTATATTGATTATTTATTTCCAAAATTAAAACCATTCAATTATTAAACTTAACGTCATACATTATAAACCACAAATATTAATATTTTTTAATAACCAAATAAATAAAATCAACTTAAATCAACAAACTTAAGTCCACACATTTTATTTCTATTTTCACCTCTAAGTGTTTGCAAATTTTCAAGTAATAGTTAGAAAATATAAATTATATAATTGTTGAGGTATAATTTAAAGAAATATGGTGTTTCATATAAGCTAACATGCTATATCTGTGTGAGATTTGATTTTCTTTGGAGTAAAATTTTTTATGTAAAAAGGGAGGTGTGGACTCAATTTTAAAACAATCGTTTTTAGTGTCATTGCAAACCATTTAACAATGTAAAGTTAATAGAATTGTCGCTACAAACTTAAAAAATAATTAATATTTAAAAACTTTATCTTTTACATTGTTAGTACTTTCATTTTAAATCCTACTTCTAAATAACATATCCACATATTAAAAATATTTTACCAAACTTTAAATAGATTCTACAGTCCACATCCATAATCATATAGTCATATGGTTGTATGGTCATAATTTACCGGATTGCTTGTGAGAAAGAGAATTAAATCCCAATTGGGTTTACTTTGTATAGTTTATAAAGTTATCGAAATCTACTTCTACGATAATTTCGGTGCACTTCCTCAAGATTATACCTTCATCCTTTACTCACTAATGCAAATATGTGGGTAAAAGTGCTCACCCAAGGACTTTATGATTATGGGTTCAAGCCCAGTTGGGATGTACGTATTTTCTTTAGCGATAAAAATCCGTAGCACAACTTCCTTCGGAGGGGGAGTAAAGCCGTCGGTCCCCTGTCGATTTGGCACGTAAAAGAACCCTGCAAGGTGTGTGAAAATACATTTACCGCCAAAATTGGTAGGCCCTTTCACTTTCGTGTATAGAAATTCGTGTTTAGAACCAGTGGGTTCAGAAAGTGAACGTTAAATACCTCAAGTAGGTAAAATACAGATAAATGTAAATATGAAGGTGGCGTAAACTGTTGGGAATTAACGGCGTGCAAAAATTAAAAAAGTAACACTACTTACTTGATGTAAATTCCATTTATTCTGAAAGATAGCAAGATTATCTTAGCAGTTTACGTTATAGTGAAGCTTATAAGGTGATATCATATTGTAACCTGCTTCAGCGGCCGCATGGTCTAACGCACTACACTCGGGTTAGACTAGACTGCCGAAGATGGGGGGCACGGGGAGAAGTGGCGTTCGATCCCATTCGGGTGCACTCAGGGTGGTTCCCCCAAATGGTTTTCCACTGGCCTTCCATAGAAATGCGGGTGCACTATCTCTCAATTAAAACCTTCCTAATCCCTAAATCATTTATATAATTATTAATTAGTCATGTAACCCGAGTGGGTAGTAAGATTCAGTGCTAAAATTCATGATTTAGTGTATAAAGGAAATAATTTTACATTTCAGGGTAACTAAGTGTACACATACATTATGTTTTTAACGTTATTTTAGCAGCGCAATCTTACTACATATTCTAGTTATACAAAAATGTACTAATAACTTAAATGTTTCAAAGCTGAGTAAGGTTGAATTTAGAAGAAGTGTATCCACATTTTCGTGGAGAAAGATAAAGTGAAAAAAAAAATTAGAAAAAATCTCCCTCAGTACACTCTTTCGGGATTCGAACTTAAGCCTCACTTTCGTCGGCTATCCAATCTATTGCTATAGTGACGTCATAGACCATTCGAACATTGAAGCGGGTAAGGTTCTTAATGCTAACAGGGTTAATGAACGTCTGAGATTGTACTTCTAGTTAAATCACATCAATATTATATTAAATTTCTACCCAACTAGGATTTTAACTGAAGTCTCAGAGATAAAGTTTGTTATAATCTGAAACTCGACGACTCAACATTTAAAACCTATTCTGAAAATTGAAAAAATAACACCTGGATACGGGAATTGAATCCGGGACTTTTGGCTTAGTACGCCAATGCTTAACCACTGAGCTATCCAGGAATCATACCGTGCCCAGGGTAATTCTTCACTCATATTTTAAGGCAGAGTCTATGATGGACGTGCGGAAATCGTCCACTACAAATGTGACTGCCTTAAAATGTGAGTGAAGAATGAATCTGGGCATGGGACGATAGCTCAGTGGTTAGAGCATTGGCGTACTGAACCAAAGGTCCCGGGTTCAATTCCCGTATCCAGGTGTCATTTTACAATTTTCATAATATGATAGCTAGAAGCGAGTAAATCCTCACTAAAACATATTTAATAGCTTTGTCTATTTGATATCAAACCTATACTTGTCCTATTAGCTCAACACAACGGCAAAGATAATTATATATTATAATTAGAGAGATACAAATAAATTCTATAGAAGAAATTGTGTCATGAAATAACTTTAAAAAAATACAAACTTTTTTTTGTGGCCAACACATAATTTATTATATTACTAGTGTTATTTTATAGGTAAATATAGCAAATATAAAAAGTGACAGCTGAATGTAATAGTAATTGACGTATGAATACATAAAATTAGATATAGCAACATTTAATCAATCAGATAAGTTTCTTTCTATGAAAATTGGGCTCTACCAATGACTGGCAGTAAAATATCGGCAGTCTTAGTACTCCTGATATGTCAAACATTCAAGTTCTTCTGTGTGTTTAGTAGATACTCGGCGTTAAAAGTACTTTACTTGCTGAATGGCTCTTCCAAGTTGTTAAATAAATACCTCCTGTGAGGTTTACGACATCCCATGAATACCAGTATACTCCCTTCTATTCTTTTATTTCTTTATTTCTCTCAGTTCATGCACATCCCTGCAACATAGTGGGGGAGAAGGGCAAGTTTGGACAAATGCCCGGAAACATCCTATCTCAGGCTGTCTCTACTCTTTATTCAAATGATAATCTTAGAGTTTATAAAACCATTTTCTAACATAAGATGACAACTCGTATTTATAATAACTTTAATTTATCATTTTCCCTCGAATCCTTGGAGAGAGAAATAATGTGATCATAAAAAAAGATTTAATGCTAGATTTAGATAAATGTAGATCTTTCATTACCCCCTAACACCGCAAAAGGGGTTGTCATTATGTCTGTCTGTCTGCCTATCTGTATCCCAGCCTAGAGCCTAATACATTTTACCTATTAGGTTAAAACTTTCTATCTAGGGTTTTCGTAGGGACCCCTCCAAGGGATTTATGGAATTAGATATCTAACCTTAAATTTAGGGGTAGTTTACAGTAGTGCAACACCCTTCCACTGTCCCTGTAGGAAAGGTCCCTAAAACTACGGGAAAGGGGGGATGTGCGTACATAATATAAACAACAACAGATTAAAGAGCAAAGTTTTTAAATCAGGAATATTTTAATTATCTCCAAGAAACAAATAGACAAAGGATAATGGCCTTAATTAAAAAGCTTCCTAGTAACTACTACTGAAAAAGAAAACATTGCATCATAAACATGTAACTTTTTAAGGGTAACTGATACACCTTTACCGAAACGTATTTCACTATTTACTGTTCTCAAAAACATGACTTAAGGTCATTCGTATTATGTTACAAAATAAGAGTATAAATTTAAATACACTAAAGTTTTCCAAAGAATAAAAGTAATAATTTTAACGTACAATTATATGAGTGAAATCTCGTGTCCTTCAAACTACTCTAATCCAAAGTTTACATTTGTAAAAAAAGGACACAGATTTAAACGCAAGAAATAGCTTTACTACCTAAAAGTTTACTTAACATCAGGAAACGTAACCATTAACAGTTACTGCACACAACAATTGCATACTTGATATTTATTTTTATTAACAAATTATTTTTTTATATAAAAAAGTTCTATCTCCCTAGACGCAAATATAAGATTTATTAAGATATATTTATAAGAAATATCTGCAAGGTGTTGACTATTTAACTTTAACTATTTACAATATATCAATCCTACTTGACTCAAATAAGATTAGAAGCGTAACAAATAAGCTAATGCCAGACGCAATTGCCCCATTGCACTCACGCTGTACCAAATTTACTCAAAATTCATTAAAATATATATATTATTTTTAATCTTATATCAAATAATAGACGGTAACTTAACAGCTTTAAAAAAATAGATTCATTAGTTTACTTTAGTATATCACTACCACCATATAATAATAATAATAATAATAATAATTAGCACCGCGTCTTACTACCCGTTCGGGTTATACGCTTTAAGTACTAATTACGCTAATGGATTAGGAATTGGGAAGATTGAACTAGAGGAAGTTAACCCGCATTTGCGTGGAGGGAGAGTGGAAAACCGTTTAAGAAAAACCACCCCCAGTTCACCCGACTGAGATTCGAACCTCGATCTCCCCCTCCTCAGCAGTCGAGCTCAACACGACAAGCGCGTTAGCCAACTACGCCACCAGGCGGGTACCATCATATTTTTTTTCTAATTAGAATATCATTTACTCTTAAAAATATTTTTATATATATAATATATATATATATTTATTATATATTATATATATTAAAGATATTTTCAGTAAATCTTATAATTAGAAAACCACTGAGTGTATGTTGATGGGATATTAACTATACTATATTGTTTTTGCCAGAAAGCTTTGAGGCTATTAATAAAATTAACTAAATCAAATAAAATTGATACTTTAAAAGATGTCTTAATACACGCGATCAATGATTGTATACTCCTATTGAATGTATAATTCATTATTTTTTGGTTAAACTTGATCGCCAAATACAAAGAGTAGTTTACAGAATATACTTCAATCTTAAATCCAAGAGAAATCATATTTTGGTTATGTTGGTTGATTAGTACTCATATTTTTTAGGATACCTATGAAATTTTTGGAAATGTTGTCGGCGTTGATCAACGAGTTATGTCTTTATTGTGCTGACAAATGACATTTAAACCAAAACAATTTATTATTTTTCTTGTGTAAATAGAGTTTCTGTACCTGTGTATGCTCATTTATAGCTAGAGAACTGCACTTCATCGATATGGTTGATATATTTTGTATAATGTCATATATTTTCGAGAAGTTTGTATGCTATTTATCAACAAACTGTATCATTAGGAGCTGAGCAGTGACATTTAAACCAATATAATTTAAGGGTTGTTGACAAAAATATAAACGAAGGAAATTATCTATTTCAAAGTCAAAGATAAATTCAAAGAATAATTGTGTTTTTTTTTTATATTTCGTATTCAAAGTAGTAGGTAAAAAAGTTGTTTTTTGGATAGTAATAAATACACAGATTGCGTCTTACATCTTTATTAAATTTGATTTTACATTTGCTTAGATAAGTATGCATTCAGACAAAATATGACTTATCGCATTAACAGGAAGCTGGAACTCCAGAGAAAAAGAAAGGAAAGAATCTACACAAATTTAAAATAATGTTAAATTATTTGTAAACTGTTAACTTTAAAACCAAGTAACATTATTTGATTACTTTGAGATACCTCAAGGTGTGCACTTCAAGCCTTTTAATATTTACTTTTTTTATTTGTCAAAGCTTAATTCCTTAATATCACTTGCTCACTACAAAACTACAAAACTACAAATTTAGAGTTTAAACTGCAACCAGATGTTTAAGGAAACCTTAGGATGTGGAGCTTGAGCATTATTTTTAATACTGAGATCCTTACGTCTGAGACTTTTTGACCATTGATTCGGTTCACTCAGAAACCAAGAAACATAGAAAACATAAATTTGACAGTCCTACCTACTATGGAAACCTAAGGGTATAGATCTTGTGCAATTTTTTTTTTTTTTAACTTTCAAATTAGATGTGTAGGTTTAACACCTTAAACCACGATAACACATTTTAATATCTCGAAAACAAAGAAAATTATAAATATTTAACTTTGCAAATGTACTTTGGAAACCTAATTATGTATATCGTAATTAAAAAATATAAATATACAGCACAAATTTAGGCCTAGTTGTTTTTTACTTTTAAATCCATTATGATCCTGACGCTTTAACTTTTGAGAAACTCCAAAACCCACACACACATATATGTGTGTACATATATATACAATCAAAGTTAGGCCTATATAGGGTTTATCCTCCATGGAAGTGGTGGTAACCGGCATCTAGCAAAAGATGTAAAATCAATTAAGAGAAACATAATTAAAACAATTGTTTGTTGTGAAAGTTTTGGCTGACAAAAAGGGACAAATAAATATCGATATTCAGGATATAGGGTTTGGCAAATGGACACATGAGAGTAAATCTGGTAACTTTTGATACATGTCACTTAACTACTACATTCCTACCTTATATGGAGTATACTTAGGTTTGCACTACCTGTTAATTACCTTAGGATTTTTTTTTCATTTGTGCATATTTAGATTTCTGTCTTGGAAAGTTTTGCGATAAATGTCCGTAGCACAACTTTCTCGGAAGGTAAGTAAAGGCGTCGGTCCTATGTCGATTTTAGCATGTAAAATAACCCTAGAAGGTATGTGAAAATATTTTTCCCCGGAGAATTGGTAGGCCCTTTCTCTCTCGATAATATACATTCTCGTGTGATGATTTAATCAGTCAGTTCAGAAGGTGCACGTTAAATATTTCAAATAAATAAAATAATAAAATAATATTTGCAAACCCCACCTGACGTTAAATACCACAACGTCCATCAAGTCGCGCTCTCCAACGTCAACGTAATGTGAGTGGTTTGTGATGCAAAAATTGAATCCCTTAATTTTTTTTTATTTTTTCATATCTGGGAGTAATTCGATAAATCAATTATACTTTTTACCAAAAACGTGAACCCTTAGTATTTTTAAATTAAAACGTATAGTCCCGTTAAATTTTGTGCTTCAGAAGTTGGTATGATGTTAGTATTTTTATTTGTATGAATAACACACATCAAAAAATAACAACGCATCAAAAAATTAGTTTTAGAAATAAAACAACGTGAAACCACTCGCTGTTTATTTTTCTAAAAAAAAAATACTGTTGTGGAAAAATGTTTCATCAATGTCTCGTAATTTAATCCATGTTATACTTTATTCAGTAATGTTAGTTCCTTAAAACAATATATAAAGAACTTTAAATATATTTTTGTTTACAGATAAAATGGCTAAGTGTTCTATTTTAGAGCTTCGTAAATGTTTAAAGAAGGTATCAATAGATATTATGAATAGCCTGACATGCAGCAACTAAATTTAGAATTAAGTAGTTCAAGTATAGTTATTTACAAATTTTTCCAAGCAAATTTTATCTAAGTTTTTCATTTTTCTTTAATTGACAGGGCCACTTATAATATGTTGAGGTTATAATCCTGTTCAGGTGTAATAAATTAGTTTTCCCAAATTGTTTCTCACCTTCCCTCCACGCAACGGTGGGTATACATACTCTTAAGATCTATATTCCTCATTCATAAATAGGTACACCAAAATACCGTGAGATATGATATTACTAAATTTAACTTAGCACATTAAAAGTAATATCCAAATATTTTATGAGTTCATTGTAGTATTTTTGATGTATTATATATAATATACGAAATTCTTTTGTTTAATTATTCGTCCTATTATATTCAAATCATGGTCAATCATGTCGATTTTAATGTGAATTAACGATATTTAAACTATACTTTTTTACTTAGTAGGTGACCAGGTGGTCTAGGGATAAGGTGTCAGACTTCTATGCTGGCGGCCGGGGTTCAATCCTCGGTCCCGGCAAAGATTTATCTGATTGCCAAACCTTCCTTCACCTCTGAAAAGACATCTTGTGAATTGGGGAATGCACGGCAGCCACCGTGGTTCGGATTCCACGTTAAACTGTAGGTCCTTCATTTCATCTCACAATCACCCTACCATTACACATTAGCGTAAGTGCGTATAACCCGAACGGGTAGTAAGACGCGGTGCTAATAATAATAAAATAATAATAATAATAATAATAATAATAATAATAATTTACTTAGTAGCAGACGACATTGTTCTTTGCCTAAAATTGCAAGAAAAAATATTACCTACTGCAAGTTATTTATTTTTTCTTAATATTCTATTATCAAATAAAAGTTTTCAGCCCCCCCCAAAAAAAACCTTTCCATCAAAGACTATTGGTAAAGGAGTAAAATATGCGTTTGATATGATTGTTATGACAGTCAAATTTATTATCAAAGTCGAATACTTTAAATTAAAGAATTGTAAATCTAACGCTATTTATCCATCATTATACTTTAGTGTAATTTTTTTAAACGTTTTAGCTGAAAAAATCATTTATTTATAAACTCTTAATACCGAAATCCATATTTCTATTTAACGAAATGCCATTCATTTACTTAAGACAAATAAGGGTATTTTAAATCACCCCTTACCAAAACACACCATTTTAACCTAAGTGTACCTGGCTGGCCATAAATACAATCAAATACCTTCAAAGTCCAAATTACATAGCGTTGTTGACTACGTTTTGAAAGCGTACAGGCCAAATTTGTGTACTTGCTGTAAGCATATCAGAAGCGCACAAGGTAGTTACATCAAAAGCACCCCATTGTTTGTTGTCTCTCAGCTCCATATGGGAACACCACTTGTTGGTTCGTTCACGAACAACACATCTCTATTCAAATAGAATTGTCTAGTAGTTTTATTATCTTAATGTAAATAATAAAAGGTTACAATACACGTTTACCATGTTGCTACTTTATACAATTTTTTTTTTTCTCTGTTTTCTTTTGATCCATATCTTCGCGAGTTCCTCCCCTTTTGCCCTTCCTACGTTTTCCCAGCATGGTTAACGTATAAATTCAGGTTAGTGAGTCAAATGCCTTAAACTAACGAAAGAAATTTTCTGGCATAAATAAAATGATTTAATTATGACAAAACTGACAGCTTATCTTAGGAGGTATCGATCTGCCTACTAAATTTAAGTTAAGAATTATCTTCTTCGCTATGTTGTAAAAATGTATCATTGATGAAATTGGGCTCTATTATTTCGCAATGATGTATAAACGGTCACCTGGATTTAAATTAAATTAAGTTAAATTAAGTTAAATTAATCATCAGAATAGTTATGTAGCATAAACATGTACATAGAGTTGGTATGGATTAAAGTTAATAGTAACCTGCTTATATTAATCAAATATTACATATATATATTTTATATATATATACACACACACACAAAGGGCGAATATAGAATTAGAGGAGTTTTGAGTTAAGTGGACCGTGACAATATTGGGAAATGTGGTAAAGGCGTATGTTGCAAATATCTAAAAACAGATTACACCATTCATTTTTATATATATATATATATATATATAAATTAATATATAAATAACTATATATACAAATATATATATAAATGAGTATACAATATATATACATATATTTACTGTAATCTGCTTTTAGATATTTCTTTTAGTCTAGTTTGACTAAACATATATTAGCACTTTACTTCCGCATGCTTGATTATGATCAAAATTTATTCTCGCCTGTTTTTAATCGAAATCTACAATTCTGTCAAAATTAATTCTTTCTATCTGTCCACTCATTGCATTCATATCAACCTGGTAGACCAATCGAGTAAGTTGCCATTTCAAGTTAGATAGATCGTGAAATTCGAACATAATCAGTACTCTCACTATAGGTATAGTGGTTAAAAAAATAATGACAACGTCACTATCAACTTAACGTTCAGTTAACCTTAGAGAGAAATTTTACGTTACTTGAAGGTTAAATTAAGGGTACCACGTGTTCTAACCGACCTAACATGTGGCGAGCAACTTCAACACTGCTATTAATTTTAGTACTTCATTTGTTTATGGTACGTAGACGACTTCTTTGGTATAGTTTGGACGTGTCTCGCAAACTCTTTAAGGTGGGGTGGAAGAGGACGTGAGAAAAAGCAAATTTTTTTGATAGTTTTCATAGCAAAACTTTTTTTATACATAAATTATTAAATAATTCTCCAAAAAAACATATATCTATCTTTATATGGTAACATCAACAATTATTTAATATCTGTCATGCGTGTCCTGATCTTTTATATTATATTATTATTATTATTATTACTATTAGCAGCAAGTCTTACTACCCGTTCGGTTTATACGCACTTACGCTAATGTGTAATGGGAGGGTGATTGTGAGATGAAATGGAGGACCTACAGTTTAACGTGGAATCCGAACCACGGTGGAGGCCTGGCATTCCCCACATTCCAAGATGTCTTGTCAGAGGTGAAGGAAGGGTTTGGTAATCAGGATAAATCTGTGCCGGTACCGAGGATTGAACCCCGGACCCCAGCATAGAAGTCCTAACACCTTACCCCTAGACCACCAGGTCACCCTCTGATCTTTAATGAAAACTTTTTCACAATGAAAAAAAAGTTCGTTCTAATGCCACTATGCTCATGAAAGATATTCGAGAACTGTTGATATAGCAATGTGTAGAAAATTAAAATATTTTTATATTTGAACAATAGTTTATTTATCTTGGCCAAAAGAGTGTTTGCTATAAAAAAAAACTACAAAAACTTTGTCCTTTTTCGCGTAATATTCCATTCATACGTTGTGGCCACTTGTTTCATTTTATTTTCTAGCTTCTAATGCAAGTGCTTTGAGCTTAATCAGGTCTAAATTTTGTATTTCATTTTAGTGATTTTTTTTTCAAATAGCCCAAATTTATTTCATATTCTTTGCTAAAGTTTAATTACGTTACGTTATTACGTTAAGTTACGTGAATTCTGATCACTCGTTAGATTTATGTCAAGAGTAAGATACATTAATGTGAACTTAAAGTTACGTGTTCTTAACGTTAACGTGAATGTTAATTTGATAATTATCCTGACACTACAACCTTTTCGGAGATAAGAGTGAAAAATATAAAACATATATGAAAATCACACCTATTAGACCTAGCCGGGACTCTTAACAAAAAATAGCTGCATTCACAAACTAGACCAAATAAAATTGTATTAAAACAATGCTCCTAAACCTAAAGTTATGAGAAGCTTTGGTAAATCTAGCTCAAAATATTTTATATATAACATCTCTTCTTCAAAGGCTTGTGAGCTCATAATTTTATATATATATATATATATTATTTTTTGCTCTGCCTGACCCATAAAAAAATTAGGGCCACATAATTTGCTGTCCATCGGAAACACTGGTGATCAAAACCTCTTTCATAAAAAACTAAAAGTGTTAGCTATAAAATGTGTTCAATGGACGAAGATATTATTTGCGGCCTTCAAATCTAAGAAGAAGAAAATCCAATGAACCTTTTATTTTCTATCTCGTTTCACTTAGCAACGGAAGATTTGAAGATATTCTGAAAGCGTGATTAACTCTCGTTTTCGTTAAATCTCTTTTCAGTAGCACTTCATTGCGGTTTAGTCCCATCCTCAGTCTTTCTAATGGAAGTCTTGAGGCTTTTAATCAATAAAAGTCGAGGAAATATATCGGAAAATTTTAAGAATTCATTCATTTGTAATGAGAGTTATAAAATGGTTAAGAAACAAAAATTTTACAATGGCGTCAATTAAAGCTTTTCTCTACATTAAATAGATTTTGTTTTATTTAAAAATAGTAAAGGATTAAGGATATATTGAGGAATAATAGAGCTCATTTAAAAATAAGTTAACAATTAATTCATAATTTACTATTTCAAACGTGAATAAATCGAAATTTATTATTTCTAAAATGTAATTGTTTTTAGCTTAATTTACACCTAACTGAATTTCGAAACATGATTACTTTTTAAATAATTTAACAATTTTGCTTAGCTAATATATTTGAAGAATGCTTATTTTGATTAACTAAGGTCTTACTACCCGGCCGGGTTGTATGCACTTACGCTAATGTGCAATTGTAGGGTGTAGAAAATCATTCTTAAGGTTGGTTTATTAAAAACTTATTTTTGAAGTTCTTAATCCAAGCTTTAGTCTATTATATGAGAAATTGTGTAAGATTGTACGGTACCATTTAATTTTTAAATATATAGTCTCCCACAAATTTAAAATCTCAAACATATTAAATCATTTCGTTATATAAATTTTCTATTAACAATTAATAGCAATACCATTGGATAGTAAATAAAAAAATTAACATTAATATTTCTTATACTTATATATATAGATGTTACGGTGCACCCTACAGATATTTTCCATTTTATCTTAAAAAGACATTTATTAAAAACTTGGATTTGAGAAATGAATAGTAGGCATTTACAGTGTTGTAGAAAAACTAGATAAAAGATCATAAATAAAATAATACACACTGTTACTTACTCGATGGCATTATAATTATGAACCCTGTTACAGAAAAATTGAGAAAAGAGAATAATCTTTTTCCACAAAAGAGCAATAACATCAAATTCATTTTAAATACTATAACTAAAAAACATATATTTTTTTATAGCTCAGAATTAGTTGGTTTTATAAAAACATATTTCAAATTATAGGTGTTTACCCTTAATAGTACTACAATTTTACAATGATAAGCTATTTAGTATCTCAAATAGTTTCGTAGAAATTAATAAAATTGGAAAATTCTCACAATTTAAAGTACCCTCAAAATAATTTTTATCAGAAAATTGGTATGTCCATTTTGTTTATAATAATTAACATTGTCTAGATATACAATTTAATCAAAATCGTTATAGTTAATTTTAATAAAATCTATTTTTTATTTCCATAGTGTAAGGTAAGTCTAAGATTGCTTGCTACCTCAGGGTAATTCTTAAGTACATACGTAGTTTGGCCTAGCTTCGAAAATGTAGCTGCCAAATTTCGAATTTTAGATATTATCGCATAACAAATATCCCGACAGGGGAATAGACATATAATATGCCAAATTATTAAGTTAACACCGAATCGAATTTCTCTCGTTCAACAACATATTTATCTTAAACATGCAAAATATGAACAGTGGAATAATAAAATCACTTTGTGAGCGCCTCATCTTCTTTAAACAGCAATTAAAAATTATTTTAGTTTGGAATGTATTTGATTAACTAAGCATAATAGTTTTTTATTTCTTAATAAAGATAGTTGGGCTTTAACTTTGTTTGGATAAAAATAATATACGAAATTTGTCATTCATTAAATTTAAATTTTTGTTTTGAAATAAAGTTATTTAAAAATGTATATATCCGTATTTTTGCAACAAAATAACGCTCTATTCTGAAATTAATTAACGCGTAACATATTTGTTTTGGTCAATAACAAATTCAATTAATTTGGATGGCCCAACCAAACACTTCGCCATGTAGATTGGTTTAGCATATTTAGCTATTATTCTATTACAAAATCTATAATACTAATATATATTCAGATCTCGACTGCTTATAGTCAAACTAACAGAAAAACCTAACTAAACAAACGTAAGCTGATGTATAGTTTGCAAGATAAGAGACACGGAAATCTCATGTCGCTTGTACAACCGTAGATTCCAACATGGGGTGAAGTATGCATTATCAGACGAGTATGCAATACACCGCCACCTGTCTTGTAATTAAAGATGGTTGTTCAGGAAACCTACTATAAGCTTGCACGGAACTCTGTTTCAAGGAGAAAATAACATACTTTTACTCCGAATGTTGTGCCTCTCGTTGCCTTCCCTGGAAACATAGGGCCAGTTACATTGTAAGATAAGTCTCAAGTGCGACACTATACTAAATACAAGATAACTACCTAAACCAGAATATAATGGGTGTTTCAAATGTATTATCATTATTAGCACCATGTCTTACTACCCGTTCAGGTTGTACGCACTTAAGCTAATGTGTAATGGTAGGGTGATTGTGAGATGAAATGGAGGACCTACAGTTTAACGTGGAATCCGAACCACGGTGGAGACCTGGCATTCCACACATTCACAAGTAGTGATTAATACACGTCTTGTCAGAGGTGGAGGAATGGTTTGGTAATCAGATAAATCTGTGCCGGGACCGAGGATTGAACACCGGACCCCAGCATAGAAGTCCGACACCTTACCCCTAGACCGCCAGGTCACCGTTACGAATGTAAAACTAGCTCATTTTATTCAGGTCTAAGTTGATGTCGTCCTGTACTTAGTATACCACCTTTGAGGCATACTAAATCTTGACTATGGAATTGGCCTTAAGAGATTGTATCCAAGCCCTAGTTGACAGAGTACTTTTTTTTATTGGATACTATTACCCGTTCGGGCTATACGTACACATAAATTACGTCAATATAATTAGTATGAATAAGGTAAAATTGAGGACAATCTGCGTATAAACTGAAACGGTATTAAGACGCAGTGTTAAAAAATGTACCAGAATTTTCGTGGATGACCAGTAAAAGACTAATTAGTATAACACACATAACAGGGGACTATATTTCCGATGATGGGAGTATCAGTGTGGCACAAAAGTGATGTTAAACCATCCGATCCGATGCGGATTTAACCTACGCAGATAACTAAGCAACTGTATTTTTTATATAATTTTTATTATATTTTTACCATTTCAGCTTGTTTTGTTATAAGGAGTCACGCTCTAAAGAATAATAACTGCGCTAATTTGTACGCATACTGTTTATATAATTTAAAATACAGTCACACGTATTAATTCGTATCCCTAACTTTAAGCTCGCCTACATAATCTGTATTGATGTTCTCTATTACATTAAGAATCCATAAAACAAACATTTATTTTTATTAGAGAGACCTGTGGATGTACTATGAAATTACTAGCCCCATTTATTCTGAATGAATGGCTGGTAAATCTACGTGGGTTTACGAGGTAGTAGCGCTTGTCTCGTCTAATTCGATAAAAGTTTCATGTTGCGAGTGAAATAGTTCTCTCTGTGTTAAACTAATTATCTGTGAAGTTGGCGTGTTATGCTTAGGACTCTCTGTGAGGAATAAATCTAATTTAAAAGCTAAGTTATAAAAAAAAAAAAAACTAGGATATTATTATTTAGTATCTATTTTTTTCAAACGTAACTATAAGTATCCTTTAAGTTTATAGCCATACATTATTTAAGCTAATGGTATAAGGATGAGTAAAGCAGTATCTTATAGCAAATGTACCCATATTTGTGTGTAAAGAGAGTGAGAAGTCAATATGGCAAAGCTACCCTCAAACGGGCAGTGCTGTAATTATAATGATTTGCAACCTGTAAATCGATATTTATTGAAATTTCACTTCAATTACAATCTGTTAATGCATAATTGACAGCATAACAGCCTTTATGAGTCACAAATGGTGGTGGTACCTGATAATTTGAGATACTATTGGTGTCTAATGTAGTTGACGACTTGCACAAGTCCATCACAGACTCAGCCTTAAACTATGCATGGGACTGAGCGCGGGACAAATCCTGGATAGCTCAGTGGCAAAACAATGGTGTGCTGAACCAAAGGTGCCATATCTCAGCTCCCTAATTTCAATTAAAGTTGGTTAATATTACAATAAAACTGTCGTAGACAGGTCTTAAAACTAGTAAGGTACCTATATCTTAATTTTAATTAGCTTACTACCTAATCAGTATGTTTTGATTGCTAATTGCATATAACCCGAACGGGTAGTAAGACGCGGTGCTAATAATAATTTGATTGCTAATATTTTTAGCACCAGATCTTACTACCCGTTTGGATTGTTCACCTATGTTTTAATTACGCTAATAGTTTTAGGGTTTAGGAAAGTCATATTCAAAATAAATGTACCCGCATTTTCACGAAGCGCGTTAGATCACGCGGCCACCTGATCGGGTGATGCCAAATAATTGTTTTATTTACAATACTTTTAAGCTGAGATCTTTCAGTCCTACCTTGACGGACCTCACTAAGGTATTGTCAAATATACTAAGCCATAATAGAAACAATCGAGGTAAACGTGTTACATTTCAAGCTAAACGTAGTGTAGACGTTTTAAAACTAGATATTTTAGGTGTAGCCTCATTATTTCTTAATTAACGATGATTAAATGTTATAATTACTAACGTTCGATATTAATTTAATAGTAATTAAAAGTAATTCAAAATTATATTCAACCATTTGAAACGCAATTAAAGATTAAAAAATCCCTCCGCTTCATAACTATAAATATATATTATTTTTAACACTCGTTGCGGTAAACAGCAGAACTCCATTAGGCTAATTAAATTAAATTCGTATGAATTTTTACTATTGATCGCGTTAGTTTGTTTGTACTCAAATTATGACGTTAATTAGCCGATATTGTTAACTTTATTTTTAATTTGATGCAGAAATGTCAAGTGTTTTTACGACAAAACTTTTTTTTTAAGTAATTTTGGTATTGATCAAAACAGGTCACGACGTTGACAACGTGATTTGGCGATAAACGGTGGGTATAAATATCATTAAAGCACCGCGTTTTACAACTACCTGTTCATCTATCATCAACTCACTACAAAAAACTATAGTTTCGATAATTTTAGGTGTATAGGAGTGAAAGCACCTCAAATTACCGAAAATTTCGAATATACGGAATATCATAGAGAAAATTAACCGAGACTGGTATTTCTTGGATATTTTGTTTGTTTATTTCTAGCATAGCATATTAATACCGTTCGAATTATAAGACTAATTAAGCTAATGAGCCAGGGATGGAAAAAGTTGAATTTAGAGAAAGTGTACCCGTATTTCCATGGAGGGGGAGTTTAAAACAGTTTAGGAAATACAACCATTATAAAACCCAATCAAACTCCGATCTCCCTATAATCGGCAGGTTAATATATTGTGATGGTAACGCATTGGCACCATGCGGTCTGTGAGTTAAAGTACGCCTAGAAAATAAATTGTTACCCAATATTTATTTTAAACAAAGAATTTACGAAAAACTAGTGACAATACACGATACTATTACTGTAAAATTATAACGGACTCTCTAAATAAAGTAAACAAATTTGATCCGGAACTCAACACGTTAACGCTACTGAGTTTTTAACTGAATGTTATATTCTTATACACCTAAAGAGATGGCAGAATGGATCAAGTATTCTTCAGAAACCATTAACAACCAATCCCTCGTCACATGTAACAATATAAAACTATATGTGAAACATATATATACCGGATTTAATTAACGGAACCTCTAATTTTGAAACTAATTATCATGACTGTGCTGTATTTAAATAAAAATACTTCGTGCCTTAAGAAAATTTACTAACATATGCCATAAAAATGTTTATATTTACCAAAATTGAGTAATAAATATACTTCCAAAAAATATACGGTATGTATTTTTTAATTTAGAAAATATTTTTAGGCAACATTGTAAATTCTAATTTGAAGCACAGGCCCAAGAACATTCTTTCACCCATTGAATTAAATCGCCAACCACCATCTATTAAATGCATAACTAAATAACCACAAGTGTTAAAAAGTAATGACACCATACTTTGGGCCATTTGCCTTTCAACCGATTGAAAGGGTGTATGTACCAAAGTAGAGGACGTATTTTGTAAGAGGACGTATTTTGTATTAACACGTTATCCATGTGTGACAACTACATTTTGATAAGTGATTTGTATTGTCAGTCAAGGAGCAATTTAATTGTTCCCAAGTCGACCATCCAAACATTTATTTTCCATAGATTTATATAAATATGTATCTCTTATTCTAGAAGTCCATTCAAATTATAATATTTAAAATAGGATATGTATTTAAAATTCAGTAGAAAAGTGCTGTATGTATTTGAAAATATACCATGTTAAATTGTCGTGCTTCAACTATATTTAATTTAATTTCCACGAATTCCCAGCATAGCCTTTACTAAATGATAATTACAATAAATTAAATATTTAGTAATTTCAAATTATATAATTATTTATCATTTATTTAAAATTAACTTTAGTAACAAAGAAAAGATATTTTATAATGCTTTAACTGAGTGTTTGAGCCGTAATATCCATCAATTAACTCACTGTATAAAAATAACCATTTCTAAAGCAATTTAACTCAATGTTTGATTGTTAGCGTTATTCAGTTAAATCATTGTAAAAAAAGAATAACAGTATTTAATATTATTAAACTTAGTGTTTTAAAATTAAGGTTAATCAATACATTTTAGCAAAGAATAGCACTTAAGATGTATCTAACTGGTGTGTGTGTGGTGTGTGTGTGTGGTGTTGTGTGTGTGTGTTGTTGGTGTCGTAATGTTAATCTAATAGATAGTAGTAATAAATATATTAAGTACATCAAATCTTTTTGACTGAGTATTATTCCTCTTCATTCAACTCATTGTAAAGAAATTAACATTTTAAATTTATTTAACTGAGTGTATGAGTTAATTTAAATCAATTAGTTAAAGAAGAAAGTCTAGAAGACAAAATTTAAGTTTTCCTTTCAAATTGATGCACAAAAACGTTATGGATGAAGTATTAAAACTGTGAAATATTACTGCTGGCTTTTGATAAAATTTCCCCTACTTGTCAAACTTCCTTGCCTTACAGACTACACATTATGTTTCCCGGTGGGGCTATCGTTGGTTGTTGAGCAATTTACTGAAAAGTGATCTGGTACCACGCAAACGAAGCACAAAAAACAATATACGAAGCTGAAGCAGAAACCATATTTTACACAATATACGAAACTTCCTCGTTCTTTATTTAAACCTTTAATTAAATCTTAAACCCCTTTAATATGACTTAATTCTGTATTTTATGTGAAGATGCAGGCACTTTAGTAAAGCTGGTATATTTTATTACTAAACTGCCAAAGTATTATACTATTATTTATGACAATCACCATGTAACAAGTAATGCAACGTAATAGTAATAAATAATAATAATAACAATAAGCACTATAGCTTCGTATGTTACTCCCTTTTCTACTCCACCCAAAATTTTAAGTAAATTATAGCACAAATTAAGTTAGTGCTGCCATCTGGTAGACAATAACGAGACTTTATAATGCACTTTGGATTATGGTTAAAAGAGGTATCTGTTTATTTAAATTATTTTTTTTACTTAGTATCTGCTGGGTTTTTATATAATATAAAGTTGTCCTGGAAAGTGTATGATGTGAGGTTTTTTTCTATTACCTTTCTATACAATCCAAATTGAACGAATCATTAGATATATTATATCTTTATTAGTTTTGTAAATAATAACACCTACCATAAGTGACTTCAGATGATTCTATAACATTAAAATTAGCATTAAGCATTGATGATTACTTTTTACATATTACATTAGTTTAAATATATGTGATAAAATGTAACCTGAATTAGTGTACCAATGTTTTAGAACTAATGTGGTTCATACTGAGGCCAGAGTGCTCCTTAATCAAAAGTAATTAATTTAATTACGTATTCAAGTGAAATTTATGAATAATTTTTTTGTACAAATTATCATTTCATGTTGTAAATATGAGTATATTAGGGAAACAAGTTTATTACTTAAAAGCTGTTCATAGAAACAAATGTTGTATGTATAAAAAAAAACTATACATGCATATTAAATAAAATATACAACGAATTTACATTGACTACAGTTTTATCGTGAACAAATAATAAATATTTTTCACTTAATCATTTAAATATTTATTAAATTAAGTAACCTATTACACAAATAGTTATTTTTAAAATGTGAGTGTTTCCTATATATATATACTAATCTTAATGTTATAATCGAGTCTAAAATGATAGAAGCGTTCGTTAATTGAAGCAATGAACACAAGATTAAAACATAAAACTACGTTTGCATGTGAAGCACTCATAGTTTTAATAAAGCCACGAGAAGAGGTCCTGTGTTTGTATTCATTAGAAGATTTCTTTTGACAAGCTAACACACGCATAGCTTAGCACGTAAACCTTTGAATGTTTTTCGACATGAATTTTAAAACACGTGCACTATTCTGAAACAATTAACTTATTTCAAACCATAATTTAGATCCCATTTATAAAATGGAAAATTTGTATTTAATTGTGCTAGTTTGTTTGGTAAAAAATTATGTATTTAATTCTAACATTCATTGTCGGGTTTTGGAGTGAAGTGATTTCCCCAGGACCCGATGTTTGTGGGTTAAAAACTAGCTGAGATTGATAAGATGTTTTGTGAGCTGTTAAAAAATCTGTGGCACAACTTACTTCTGAGCTGAGGTAAGTCGTTCTGTCCCACGTGGAAAATTATCTATGAAGGACTTGTGAAAATACCTTTCCCGGCCAAATTGCAAAAAACTATCACGCTCGCTCGTATATATTTGGTGTGGAGGGCAACGTTAGGACGTTGCACATTCTGAAATTTTCTAGTACATGGTTTTCCAACAAATGTGAGTGCAGCAATAAGCATCCGGGAAGGGATGGTAAGTGTATTAAACCAACCCTTAAGGTTGATTGGAAGGGATGCGAGAAAAGGCCAGGGTTTTTGTAGATTTTTGGTAAAACTTTTTTTTTTTTACAAAATAACTAAAACATTTCTCCAGTACAAATAAAAGTTTAATTTTCTTCACATGATGACTACAAAATTTCTTGAATATCTGTCAAGGGTGTTCTGGAATTCCATGACAACTTTTTCTTTTCATTTAAAAAAGTTTGTTGGATAATTCCACCATGCTAACGACAGAATTCAACAACTGTTGATACCACCAAGTGAAAAAAATAAATTAAAAACTATGTTTGTAATAGAGCAATATTATTTATTTTACTAAAATATGTTTTACCATAAAAACAGTAAAAACACTGGCCTTTTCTCACGCCCCCTTCCAATCCACCAAAAGGTTGACGACTTAAAGAAAATTAACCACCTTTTGGCTCTGACACAAGATTTTCAGTGCATTAATATTACAATATAGCACTAATGTGTTGCCTTTTCTAAGTATCATTTAATTTAGTTTAATAATGAGACCTGTATATGGTACTAGATCTCTAGTCCAAATATTGTGTCCAGGTATCGTTGTTAACCTAAATTTAAACATCATAAAATAAACCGAACTGTTTCTCAGTGTAGATAACAGACCTGATATCCACAGCTGATTGATATGACCGAATTAATCAGAAACTACAGGTCACATTTTTGAACATCTTTTTTTACAACTTAAATTTCATTAATTTAAGGATATATATGGTATTTTCTTTAAAATAAACCTAATAGTTAAAGCTGTAATTATGATAAGTAAAATTGATATGAGTTTTTGGGTGAGATAAAATAAGCTAATGGAAACGATTTAATCAAATGTGAGAAGAAAAACCCTATCTGACAGTCATAAGACGTACTTTTAACTTATCCACCAGATAAAAATATGTATCTGCCAGTATAAAATTTATCGAGTCATAAGACCGGCCCTGAAAATTCCATCTCTGTTCACCAATCAACAATCAACTCCCTATTTCCTAGACCTCAATATTTAAATAATAACTTTGCAAATAGCTCAGAAACTATTTAATTTCAAAAATATTTCAAATAAATTTTTTTTTTTTAATTTCAATAATACTACATCTTTGGAGTGATAACTTATTTTGTATCTCATATAGTTTCGGAAACATGATCAAAATTGGAGGTATCTGATTATGTAGGTAAGTCTAGTTAATTTTCCTGTTAAAATGAGATGCACCATATTTGTTGTAAGGTTAGACCGTGTCTAGATATGACTTAAATCAAAATATTTGGAGCGGTTTTTGAGAATAGATTTTTAAACCTTTTACCCCTTCAGTAAGCAACCCTTAATTTTATGGTTGGATATGTAATTCCAAAGATTCCTCAGAATTTTTTTAATAAAAACCCTAGATACAAAATTTTAGCCCAGTCGTTAAAATCGTTTCGGTTCTATGTCTGAGATAATTATGATCACAGATAGTATCGCGGAAAACCCCTTTTTCTTAAATTTCAGGTGGGGTCATGAAACATCAAAATATATCAAATATATCAAAATTTTGATATTTTTTTATGATCACAATACTCTAGTCTTCGTGGGGCCTAAAAAATAAAAATTGAAAGTAAAACGTTAACACAAGGCAATTTAAAATTGTATTTATGTTTTTTATTTTTATGTTTTCTTTAAATGTAGCGATACCAAGTAAAGACGCATATTAAATGTTCATATATAATACGCCTAAATGGCGTTGTTGGCTAACGCGCTGGTTTCATGTTGAACTAAACTGATGAGGACGGGGAGACCGAGTTTTGAATCACATTCGAGTGAACTGGGGGTGGTTTTTCCTAAATGTTTTTCCACTCTCCCTCCACGCAAATCGTGTTCACATCCTCTATATACACTCTTTACAATTCCTAACCCGTTAGTGTAATTAGTAGGATACTTAAGCGTACAACCCTAAAGATATTAAGACGTGGTGCTAAATATTATTATTAATTTTATTATTATATTTATTATATATAATTATCATTTATTATTTATTATTAAATCTTCATATAATCATTCTCTCATTTAAAAGGTATACTCGTGATGCTAAGATAGATCATTATAACTCACCATACAAGTGATTTGGAGTAACCTTAAGTCTACGTCCCTCACTGAAACTTTTCTCATTAGGCTACGAATTCCAATCAGCACAAGACCGTAGGTTTCCTCAACCTCCTATGAAGCAAACCACCGCCTCCCCTGGAAATTAGGCAAATAGACGTAATTGCTTGCCTTAATTAAAATCGCTTCCTGAATTTTTTAACATGATTAAAACTCTGATTGCTCATACTTGGCTTAATTTGTGAACACTTATCTTACGAATATGTAACGAAATTTTGACACAACTTTAACTTTCCTATAGTATGAAGTTTTATTTTTGATATTTAGTCAAATTAATCATTTGTAGAATTTATATTTTAAGGTGTATTTTTCAACCTTTCCTTCGTCTAGCTAAAATTGTGGAGTAGTAAAACAAAATTTAAAACCAAAATAACCAGTCAAACCAATATAAAACAAAATACATATTTTGACATAATTTTTTTAAATATGAACATTTTACTTTGGTCAAAAAGGAGGAAAATCATCATTTAAACCTATGTCAAATGCCTTTTTCTAGAAAGCCCATATAATTTAAAAATAATTAAAATTGATAGGTTTTTTGACTAAATTTCCGTTTTTTATACATGCTTAACCATAAATGTATGTCAATTACTGTTTTATTTTGCTCTATTTCGTGGTTGTTAGTCCTAATAGCTTATTATATTTTTGTAAAAATTAATCAATAAAAATTATTGATGAAATTTCAAAATCTTAAACATGAACATGTTATCGTTAATTTTCTATGTAAAAAGTACGTATTATATCGGGAAACGACCGAACTGAAATGTACTGTTAAGTGTTAAATGGGTACTTATTAATATATTAGAAAATTTCATACAAATATTCATCTAATAAATTGAAACTCATGTTTTAAAACAGCTTGTGATAAAATGTTTGTAATTTTTGTAATCGAATGAGCATATTATTAAACTGTGATCAAACCATTCGCTAGACACTGTTAAACTAGAAAAAAATGAAAAAAATATATATAATTTAAATAAATCATAAAATACTAGTATTCCGATTTTAAAAATATACCTTGGAAATTTAATAATTATTCTCAACGTGATATATTTTACTTAGTTTACACAAATTGAAAATTAAAATAACTTAGCACTATATAACAAGCAGTCTTACAAAAAATAGCTATATCAGTAAAATAAAACTTATTTAGGACCAGATATAATTTATGTGATTTCTTAAATTAAATTCATTACAAATAATTATGGCGTATATAGATTATATTTAAAGTGCTTCACAGTGTTTTAGAAGCAGAATAATATTTATAGAACGACACACTTATCTATAATAAACTTATTAGGGGAGGTATTTCTTAAATTGTCTTTTCCTCTTTTCACTTTCCAAATTTTTCGTTATTTTCTATTTTCAAATAATTCAACATTTAAAAAATATATATAGTGACCCAAATTGTGACAGCAACTTTGATAAGATAAATCAAATGTAAACGCATTATTCCACATGTGAAATTGTTTGTGAGCTAGACGGTATTTATTTTATTTACTCTTTTAAACATGATACCGTTACATTTTTTTAATAATAGGAATATAGTGTTTCATCTTGTTTCACTTTTATTGGTACCCCGCAAGAATTTTTTTCTGCGCAATTTCATCAAATGTTTACATGACGCACTGCAGTATGTACCACATTTCAAGAACCAGCAAAAATAGATCGTGTGTATATATATATATATATATATATATATATATATAGAGAGAGAGAGAGAGAGAGAGAGAGAGAGGGGGGCCTGTGTGTTGGTGTATATTGATATATACATACATATATATAAATAATGTGTGTCTATCGCATGAATGAAGCCTAAAAGTGAAATAAACTTTTCAACGGTAGAAAGAGATATCATGTCCTATATTTTATCGCATGCCTTTAAGCGTTTGCCGTGTGCTAGCCCTAACTCTTCTTAGATGTTCAATTTTGTGGCTTCAGCAATAAAATAAGAAAGTCGTAAGGTGGCAGCCGTTTTAGCGGTATGGTATTCCTACACTAGGAGAACCCTATGTCAAGTAATCCCGAACCCCAAACCAATTGAAACGGAAAAACAGTGTACGTTCAATATATAGGTTCTATGTTAGACGTCGACGATTCTATTTCTCAATAAAAACAGTTTTCTTAGCACTGCGTCTTACCACCCGTTGGAGTTTTATAATCCCGTAATTAATACGTAAGTATATAAGTTATATTTATAAGAAGGAACCCGCATTTGCATGGAGAGAGCGAGCGAAATACCATTCTGGAAAACATCTCTCAGTACACCCAACTGAGATTCGAACCACAATTTCCCCGTCATCAGCAGTATCATATAATGTGAGAGTAGCGCCGTAGAACATGCGTTCACCGAATCATGTGTTACATTATGTTACAAGGAGTGAATAATAAATAGAGATTTTTTAAATGTCGTGGCAATTTATTTAATAGTAACTTAGGCATACAATTTGTGTTAGTATCAAATGGCAGGCATGCATAACACTTTTAATCTTAAGGGTCCCATTTAAAAATTTTAAACTACTAAGGAGGCTGTATTTAAATTATAAAGAATTAATATTGCCACCATTCTAAGTAAATAATGCTCCAATTTGATTTGTTTGAATAAAAAAATACTAAAGGTATAAATCAATATTTATTATTTAGCACCGCGTCTTACTAACCATTCGGGCTATATCGCTTTAAGTACTAATTACGCTAATGATTAGGAATTGGGAAAGTTGAATTAAAGGAAGTGAACCCGAATTTGCGTGGAGGGAGAGTGGAAAACCATTGAGTAAAAACCACCCACAGTTCACCCGACCGAGATTCGAACCTCGATCTCCCCGTCCTCAGCATCGAGCTCAACACGACTAGCGCGTTAGCTAACTACGCCACCAAGGTGGGTATAAATCAATACTTTTTCCAATTTACCAGAATTATTTTACAGATTCTATCGAGCATACTTTAAAAAACTGACCAAATGTGAAATGTTTGGAAATTTCTAATACATAAATGGTACGGGATCTTAAAATAAAGACATTACTAAAAACTCTTTTCAATTTGTGAAATGAAATAATATATATTATTACAAGACATTGAGAAAAGGAGGAAAATTCCATTCTACCAAAGAGCATAACAATCATTTTCACATTAATTTTAAATTTCATAAAAATAATAAATTCTTATAGATCTTAAACTATTGGTTTTATAAAACTGTATTTTAAATATAGGAATTTTATTAATAATAGGAATAAAAGTTTACATTGATAAGTTATTTCTCATCTCAAATAGTTGCAGAGACATGAAAAAAAAATCTGTTTGTGTAAAGTAGCCTCAAAGTAATTTTCATGAAGAAAAAGAGCATTTCCATTTTGTTTGTTATCTTAAACATTGCCTGTATTCGAATTTCAATTAAAATTAATAGAGTTCATTTCGAGAAAATCAATGTTTCTCTCTAATTTTCTTTCAGTAAGCTACGCTTAATTTTAAGTTTTGATGAATAATTCAAAGTATTACTGGGGTTGGGTGGGGGGGGGGGCCTTATTATAAGCCTAGATACCAAGTTTTAGAGGGATCGGTCAAATAGTTTCGGCTTTAGTCCTAGATTCAGACACGCAGACAAACAGACGGCATCGAAAAAATAATATTTATTTTTTTCGATCTCAATACGTATTTCTCCAAGGGTTTGAGAGAAAGTTAATATTGCAACTCTGTACAAAAAAAAAATCTGGCTGCATTGTATGTTGGTTCATCATAAACTCCACGGTTATCGCCGAATCAGAATCAAGCCTCGAGCTTGGTATGATTGGTCTAAGGTGTGAATCTCACAAAAGACTGAACTGTTAGTGACGGAGAGGTCATCAAGGTTCAAATACCAGTCCGGTGTAATAAGGATGGTTTTTCTTTAGTAATTTACTACTCTCTCCGCGCAAATTAATTTAATTTCATCTAAATTCTAACTTCCTCATCCCTACGGCAGTTAATTATAATTAAAAAAAAAATTTAACCTTAATGTATTTAATGAGACCTCTACTTTCTAACACTTTCCACTAATTTGTCTATTATTGGTTAGAATATATTAGTTAATGCTATTCACATGCAGTAATCGATTTGGTGTCAATTTCAAATCCGTTTTAATATTTACCATTGTGAAAAATCGCTTTTCATATAAATAAGTAGAAACAAAGAGAAACAAAATTAGATTGGCATTGGTATACACATGGGGATTATTTGTACTATCTGTGATATATATTATCCGTGCTTCCCCTCCCGCCATTACCCCGGAAAATCGAATCTACTGTACTTACATGCTTTACTATCATCGAATTATTTCTACCAAAACTTAAAGTATAAAATAATTTACTTCAGTAATAAGCAAATGAAATTTTGCATTATTTTTTTCGAGCCCCCACCTCCTCAAATATCCTTTCGTGGCCCTCCGGTTAGTAATCGCTGGTCTAAAGCTTCACTCTTGAGTTCAACTGACCTGCTGATGACGAAAAGATTGAGGTTCAAATTTTTTCTAAACGTTAAAAATAGAACCAATAGATTAGGACTATTTTAACCTTTAAAATCACTGTTGTAATATATTTTACTCGTGTGGTCACTTGTTAATCATGTGCTATATATGAACCAGGATTTCAAAGTAAAACTATGAAAGGACCATGGTTAAAATTAAGGCGATACATAGTCAATATGGTTCCATACTCATCTAGCTTTTTGTTTTCATAAGTCTTATAGGTTTTATTTTTTAAACAAGCATTTATGTTTTTTAACAATATATACTCACTCATTTTTGCTAGAGACCATAATAAACTTGGTTTATTATTTTAAATTGTTATCCTGTTTTTCCATACGTTAAAAATTAATCAAACAAACAGAAAAGCTTTAATTAATTGAAATTCCATATATAAATATAAATTGGTTGATTATACGATGACATTTTCAAATTATTTGTGTACCTTGTATTATAATTTATTTAAAATTATAAAATAAGATGTATTAAAAGTAGTAACCCTTAAAAAAAACTTAATTAAAATATTATTTAAAGAAGTATATACATAAAATAGTGTTTAAAACCAAGAAAGTCTGTACCTAAATTATATTTATCTTCTATTTTTTACCTTCCCTCCCGTCTTATTAAATATCCGAGTCAATACGAGTTTTAATTTTGCTAATGAGAAAAGCTAATTTAGAGTAGTTATACCCAAATTAGAATGGGGGAAGAGTGGTTAACATTTTCTTTTAATTCAGCACACTCAACAGTGATTCAAGACATGCTCTGCAAAGGACTTGACTAGATGAGTCTTAGACTTAACCCACTTGCCCGTTGATGCAGGTTATCCTTTTAAAATAAACATAAACTTAAATATTAGATATTTTTAATAGAAGTTATATGTTTAAACAATTAAAGTGGCATTTGAATCAATTTCAAATTATCACTATCAAGAAACATAGAAAGTAGTTTGAGGTCGTACGGTATAATGCAATGTTTGTAATCTGTTTTAATTTCATTTGCAAGTGCAATGTTTTAAAAATAAAACAAACCGCCGTAGGCGTCACACAGGCAGGCGCTAAACCCCCGCCCCCAACATCACAGCTGGGTTAACTCTCTCTCTCTTTCTACTATATCCACCCACCTATCCTACCCTTTCTGTCACTCTCCCAGCCCAGCTAAGCCTTTGAGCAGCACAGCAGGGCTGGTTGGAGCCCGTCCGTCCGCCCTCGTATTGATTGTGGGGGCGCGGGAGACCCCAGATAGAAAAAGAGTGGGGGAGGGGTTAGGAGGGGGGCTGAGAGGGTTTGCAGGGCTGAAGAGAGCAGTGAAACGTGGTCCAAACTACTCTAAACATACCGGCATTCACGATTTTCTCACCCCCCCACACCTCTTTAAAAAAAAAAGCATTCCCACGGCAAATAGTTGGACGGAAGGTGTCATTTCGTCCCTAGTCGCGTGGAATAATTGCTTCAATATACAGAAGCTTTTTTTGTAAATTCATTTGGAGATTGTGTTTTTTTAACTTTTTTTTGTCATCCCGTTTCATTATCCTTTTAGATTACATGCATATGTATTTATGTTAATATGTGAGGGATGAGGAAGGTTTAATTTATAAAATGTATGCCCATATGTGCGTGGGGTATAAGTGGAAAATCAACCCTTAGTACACCCGACTTGTAGTCGAACCTATATCTCCCAGTAATCATCAGTCCAGTCGATCTCTAGAGTGACACTTCGGTCATAATTTCGATATCGTTGATTGCATAGGTTAAAATAAATACATACTTGATGGACGGACTTAAAAAAATACTTGGCAAAAAATTTAACTTTAAATTTTTAATATATTAATTATTATCTTTTAATGGAAATGATGTGTATATTTTCTAAATATTTTGTGAGGCAGATAAAATGAGTCTGCGTGCCGAGTCCAGCCAGTGGGCCTTAGGTGGCAGACCGCCGATTTAAACCATTTAACCATTAAGCTAGTTTTATTTTGATGTATCTCTGGACTAAATGTATCCTTAAGAAAATGTTTTTTTTTTTTTTTAATGATTTGTGTTTATTAAGCGACTGTATTTGATGCCATCGTCTTGGATGCTAAAGTAATTACTTCAAACAAGTTAATTTATTTTTATTGAAGAATCTGCCATAGATATTTTACTATTTCGTCAGAATTGTGTGGCAACATTTTCTTTTTCATTCCTGGCAGTCAAACTTATTCTTAAAATTCAATATTCATAAAAAAAAAGGCCGTTTATCGGATACAAAAAAAAATTGTAAAAATCGACACCATTCTACTATTTTATTAGTGTTACTGTATATAACCTGATAAAATAATGTTTAAAAAAATACCGTTACAGATATCAAGATATCATCCATCACCTATAGTATTAATACGAGAAAGTAGATCTAATAACAATTATTTTATTCAGATAAGGCCCTTCGTAATAAAATTTGATATCATTCTTAATTAAAGAGAAGACAACTGTTTTATAACGTGGCACAAAATCTGAAACAGGATTTAAAACTGTCAACACAAGTTATTTGTTTTAATTGATTCGTATTCTGTACATGGGATTGGGGAACATTAAATTGGAATCTTACTTGGAATTAATACGATTCCCAGTAAATATACTTATTCATATCCACATCTTTAGGAGTTTGGATTTGAACAATATTACGTGTAATACTTTTATAAAATTAATTATAACTTTTAATGCTATGGCTATAAACGGAAAAAGGTCATTTAACTATCAAAAATGTATTGCAAAATTCTAAGAGCTGTATAATTATAATTTATAAACAATGATTCAGTTATTTCAAATCATTAAAGTTCACGAGTTATAAGGTGTCAAATTTTCTGCTTTTTGTATACCATTTATTAAGGTTTTTGTATACCATTGTTAAGGTAAAGTACTTATGTAGGGATGTAGATAGTTAGAAAAATGGTTAAGTGATTTTAGAGTTTCTGAATTAAAGATTTTATATGTCTAAAGAAATAAAATATTACTTCAGTACAAACATAAAAGTTTAATTTTCTTCACATTAAGACCTCAACACTCAATTCTTGAATATCTGTCAAAGGTGTCCTGGAATGTAATGACAACTTAATATCTTCATTAAAAAGTTTGTCATGATAGATATTCAACTACTGTTAATATCACGGTATCAAAATTTAACACTATGGTTTTACTAGAAACATTATTTTATTTTGGATAACAAAATTATTGCCATAAAAACTGCATAAACGCTTACCTTTTCCCATATTCCCTAAATCCTCACCTTAATGTATGGGGCTGAAATATAATATAACTATACATTCATATGAGGTGTACAAAAGTAAATATATTAATATTAATAGTATTAATGTTATCAATACTAATCAATGACATTATTAATGCTAGTAACATTATTAATGTTAATAATATTAATTAATAACATTATTAAAGTTACAAATATTTCATTCTGTACAACTCATATGAATGTTTGGTTATACGAAATGTCATCACTATACATTAATTACTTTACCCTAACAATGGAACGCAAGAAGCATAAAATAGAAAATTTGACCTCTTTTAACTCGTGAATCATAATGTTTTAAAATCAAGGAATTACTATTTATAGCTTACAATTATACACCTGTTAAAATTGTGTGGTAAAATTTTTATGATAAAAGCTTCGTACTTTAAGGGTTTAGAAGAGGAATGAATAGAAAATGTATCCGCATTCGCGTTAAGAGGGATGTCAAAACTGAAACAAAGTTAATAAATCAAATTTGTAAAGTCGACCCCAGTCCTTATTTGGACCTTACCTGTCACTTAGCCACACATCTAGTTTTTTGCGTACCTGATGCCTTATACTTCATAGTCTTTCGTATATTATTCCTCTCTAGGTTCACTAAAATATATATTAAGGGTGTAAGAAATACTATAGAGTGTGTTATAGCTTCAAATTTATATAATCTAGCATTTCTTTAAGTATAACACAATATTTATTTATTTATTATTTATTTATTTATTTATTTATTTAGCACCGCGTCTTACTACCCGTTGAGATTATACGCTTAAGTACTAATTACGCTAATGGATTAGGAATTGTGGAGGTTGAATTTAGAGGAAGTGAACCCCAATTTGCGTGGAGGGAGAGTGGAAAACTATTTAGGAAAATCCATCCCAAGTTCACCCGACCGAGATTCAAACCTCGATCTCCCAACCTCGGCAGTCGAGCTCAACACGACTAGCGTGTTAGCCAACTACGCCACCGAGACGGGTTGTACAACACAATAAATCTTGGATAGAGTCTAGATTTTTTTTTTTTTAATTATTTGGCTAAAAAATTTTGTTTTTAATAAAAAAAATTCTAATAATTCACTGTTAAAAACCGTAGTAAAATAATTAGGTCTACTATATGTTTAATCGTATTTTAAATTAAAGTTAGTTCTCTAAGAACAACATATTATCAACCGTTTGGGTAGAAAATCTATGTAATAATTAATCTAGTGTGTTTGGAATTATAATGGTTGAATTTAAGTGTGCCAGCAAATTCGTGGGAGCTAGTCTTAAACCGTTAATAAAATATCACAAATATCACCCACAGTACACCCGATAAGGATCCAAACCCCTTTCTCCACGTCATCAGCAGTTTGGCGTATTGCTAGATTGATGTTTTGGACCTGTGGTTATCAACCTGAGGAGTACGTCTCAAGGGATAGGGGAGGGAACAATTAGTAAATAAGGTTAAAAATCTAAGTAATTAAGTTAATATGTAATTTCAATCCTGTTTTAAATTTAAGATAATTTGTTTCTTTTGATAATGTAACACTGCCCGCCAGTTGTAATCATTCATCTATTTGGCTACCAGTCAAAAGTAAGATAATGATGCACATGCAGGTGTTTAGTTTCAAGCCCGGAAGTTTATGATTCACCCCCAATTCTGCTCTACACCCTCTATTTCGGCTACTATTGCCACCACATTCATCATCATTGAATTTTCAATTCTGACCCTCTAATAAAAATTAAACAACGTTGTCGACTTGAAGTCGAAAGTAATTTGTGGTGTTCACTATCAAACATCAAACCCAATATTCAAGAAATTCATTAAAATTTAACAGTGACAACCATTACATTAATCTTCAGTCTTTAATCTTCAGTCTTTAATCTTCAGTCTTTAATCTTCAGTCTTTAATCTTCAGTCTTTAATCTTCAGTCTTTAATCTTCAGTCTTTAATCTTCAGTCTTTAATCTTCAGTCTTTAATCTTCAGTCTTTAATCTTCAGTCTTTAATCCTCAGTCTTTATTTAATACCATAATTCTGCCAAAATTACATTGATTTGTGTAAGAAATAAAAAATTACTACGTAACAAAACATTTATATAGTTTTATAACAATCCTAAAAGTTTAGGGGTGTTATCTATCAAGGCGGGCGTAGCCGAATAAGGTTGAGAACCACAGCTTTAAGTGTTTTAGTAAGTTAATAACCTTAGTTTTATACTTGTACAGTTAAAATAACATCAATCGCAAATAACGATTTCAAATGCGATCAAAACATAATTCATGAAAGTCAGTTAAACTTTTGGAGGAAAACAAAAACAAATGTCTATAAATATCCCCACTGATATATAAAAGTAATCATGTATGTTCCCATAAAATCACACCACAGATAAACCAGCTTAGAGGAATGATCACAACCAATTAAACGTTTATGCACGACTTCTTTTATTTCACGACCGTTATACATCAACTCTCAAAACAACGGGTTTGGCATTGTTTGCAACTCAAGGGATAAAAAAAACCATCAACTCCATGTTATCATAAAACTCAAGAGAAAAACTCATGATAGAAATTCAAAAGGAAATAAATTTTCGATTGATGCAGACGTATAGTAAATAAATAAATCTTGATTGGTCTTATATTAATTGGTAAATATTGTGATAAAATCAAACTACTTGAATAGATAATCCGAAGAGAAAGAAACTGCACACATAAAAACTTAATTTCAGTATAAAATTATTCTTTAAAAGTTATTTTATAATCAAATTACCCACTATATGTCAAAATTTTCTGCCATATAGTTCGTTTGATATATTTTTGCAGTCTTCATACCGTTGAAAACATACTGAAAATAGCCATGTATTTATTCGACTAACAAATATTTTCTGATAATCTAAAAAGTTATGCCAGCTTTACTTTCTAATGTGGAAAAACTTCATTGTTTTTAAGATGGTTGAAAACCAAACGTGGCTATTAAAGTAGTTTTTCAATTTTCTTATAAGCCAAAGTTAGCGTTAAAGAATAAATGCACCGCAATAATCGTGAGTGGAGAGGATTAATATTTATTATCATTGAAGAAATTACTAAAATAATCTAATAAGCCGCAGGGAAAGTGCAAATCTCATATGCATACGCATATATGTCCCGCTAAAACCCCGACTGCTGATGATGGGGAGATCGGGGTTCGATCCAAGTAGATGTACTGAGGGTGGTTTTTTCTAAAATATTTTCCATTCAAACTTCACGCAAATGAAAGTACACTTCCTCTAAAATTTCAACCTTTTCTAAATCCTTAACACATTAGAGTAGTTAGTACATAGGCAATATAAATAAACGTGGTGCTAAAAAAATTAAGTAAAATAATATAAATAAACCTGCAATATTTGAAACGTTTGTCAAACAATTGACGTGCCAATTAGTTATGAGAGAGGGTAGACTAACTATTAACCAAAAATAGTTTGGTTTACTGAGCAAGAATTCCCAATTGTATAACAGAACAGCTTTAACTACTTGCAACCGATGGGCAGGCAGGTCACGCGTCAAACTAGTATAATATAGTTTATCGGTGAGAGATGGGGGAGGATCTACTTAGCCGGATTTACTGAGGATATTTTATTCCAGATGGTAACCCACTTTCCCTCTAAGAAAATACAGGTACATTTTTGCTCAATCCTAAGCTACATTCGTCCTTTTATCCCACGTGGGATATTCCATATGGGTACTAAGAAGAAAACAAAACACAATTGATTTAACTCCATTCATATAAATCGGAACACAGTTTCTGTTTATGATTTATTATATATTTTGTTCAAAACTGAATATTTTTTGTCCTGCGATACACGATGACATTTTTATCTTTATGTTTATGAAACTTTTACAAACCCGCACATTTCTGGTCCAATCCTTAATTAATTATAGTTTTATATCTAAGCATAGGTATTATTATTTTCTACAATTCCATATATCTTTTGTTCCACCTGTATAGATATTAGACTAAATCGAGTTATTGATTAAATGACATGTGAATAAAATTCTGATACCAAGTCAAATATGAGAAGTAACAAATAAATTTTATAGTAAAACATCATTATCGATCTTAAATTACTAACCAACTTATTATTTGTCCAAATTTATTTTTAAAACTGATCTCGTCCAGTGTCCAATTAAATGTATATCTAAAATTACTACTAAACTGGCTTGATCTGAGCAACAAAACTTTTTTTTTTATATCAGAGTTACTATTGTTAAACTACACTTATCAATATAAATAGACTAAAAATATACATTTATAAAATAAACTATTATTTGAAATATATCGGAGTATAATTTAAGCTATGGTATGGCCTAAGAATTCCCAGAAAATGAACATTCAGCATGTGCCATACTTTTTCAAAATTAATTAACCATTCATTTATTTTTACTTGCAAAATTTTTTCAACGCAAATTTAAAAATCATATTTCTCGTCCTTTATGGCTATCATTGTGCCATAGTGCCGGAATAAATTGAATGAACTCTTTTACTTACACTCTATGGCAATGAGAAATAGAAAGTTCATTTCCTTACTTTCAAAAGTACACCACCTATCCTTATCTTGAGCTAGTTCTATCCAGTCTACTTCATTACACGTTATTTCTTTCAGATCCGTTCTAATGTTATCCTACCACCTGCGAGTGAACATTTATACTATAATTCATTCTAAAATAGAGTATTACTTAAATGTTTTTTTGTATGTTTCAAGTATTAAAGTGATACAAATATTCACATTAATTTATTATATATAATGGCTATTTCTTTGGTAGCTAAAGGGCTAGTATAAACACAAACTTTAAATGATAAAATAAACCATAAATATATATTTATTAACCAGGAATTGTCCTCTCGTAGCATATGACAACAATAATTTAAAGAAAAGATAGTAATAGAAGGTGTGTGTGTGTGTGTTAACATACATCATTATGTGCTTCAATTTGTTTTAAATTAGGAAACAAATATTTTTAATTGACGTTTAGAATCCATCAACTACAAATTACAACACCTAACATAAGGCATAAAGGTCAAATTAAATAAAGAATAACTACCACCTTGGTAAAAAAAAATATCGTCAAAGAGAAAGAGCATCATAAAAATAATGTGAAGATAAACCAATTAAATAAAAAAAGATAGATGTATAGAGTGAAGGGAAAAAAAGAAAATAATAAAAAGCTATTAAAGTGAGCGAAACAATATCGAAAGAGAACGTAAGAAAGAATGAAACAGAGAGATAGTGAAGTACTCCCAAAAATTGTCGATGGCACAAATAAATGGCCAAATTCTAGTTGACGACCAAAAGTCTCATCCGAAGTTTTCTCACTGTAGTCTTTAGGCAATTTATCAAACGGAGGTTGTGGTGGGGGTTGGATTTCAAGCAATAAGAAGGGATCTAGGATTCCCTTTTTCTTTTTTACTTTCCATTGCAACCATTGACCCGCTCCCCCTAACACCTCACCAAACCTTACTTTGCTGATTCATGTCCTACAGACACTCTCTGGCGCCAAATATCAAGACATGTCAGTATTTTCCATTCTTTCAATGTACTCACTCGTAGTGAGGTGTCATTTGTTGGAAAGGAACAATTTTTTCTCCGTAACAAACATTGAACTGGTAGAAACTATTCTAACGTATTTGACAATATAAGAATGGATATGTGTCCAACTTTTTTACAGATAAGTCTACAGTTTATACACCTAACGATCCGAGTTTCGAATCCCAGAATGGAAAAAAAAAAAGTTAAATAGGGGTATTACGTATTTTCACTGAGATGAATAAGGTTAACTAGTGTTTGTGTTTGTTATTGGTTAATTAATATTTGTCTTGCGTTGATATATATAGTAGCCGTTTTTTTTAAATAACGTAAAATATCCGTGACTAAAATAAAATTAATAGTTAATTTTGTTAGAACTAATATTAGCAACGCCAAAGAAGTGTTTATAACATTCTAGCTAAAATATTCTCTAATGTTTAAGGGATAAACGCCCTACTATATAAATAAATACAGTTGAGCATTCAGACGTCAAAAATCCAGATAGCCAAGAAAAAATATTATTTATTAAAGTAACCACAGTGCTATAAATATCAGAAACACATTACATCAACCCTAGTTGGCAAAAAAAAAAATATATCATGCTAGTTGTTTTAAAAAAAGTGAAAATGTTTCTACTTTAACACTGAGTGTTAGTAAATAACCCATCTATTCTTTTTTTTCCATTTTTGGTATAAGAATCGTATTTTTTTAAATCCGGGCAAATTTATCATCCGGACTCGGTCGATCCCCAATTAGTCAGAATTATTGACGCTTTACTGTGTATATATATATATGTGTGTGTAAATATATATGTTAATATATATGTTAACTTAAATTTTAAAACGTAAGGCTCTAATTAAATGAATTTTAAAACCTTATTTCTCAACCAGAATATTATCAAGGACTAATCAATGTAATAATAGATGGGAATGTTAATTAATAGTATGTTTTAAAATATGTATTTACCTGAAAGGATATTGCTATTCTATATCATCACACATACATATACATACACACACACACAAACAGTCAAAATTCAATTCGACTTCCAAGATAAAGAGCCAGGCACAGTATCCGCTCATCTAACTGAGCTAATGTCACAAGTATTATTAGTCTTACTTGTCAAACAATATGTAATGTAATAAAGGTTTTGTGTCACAAAAATATGATTTTACAATTTGTTGAGTTCGATCAACGCTAAATCTCAGTAACAACTAAATAAAACCTACATAAAGAAGTCGTCATTTGTAAATACACCTTATTAAACGTTATTTTAATGCATTTACATTTTAATTTACATAACTAGCCAAATACACATTTTTTAATCCATATTTATAGTTATTTCAACTAATATTTATTTTATTAAAACGAACCTTAGTAATAAGACAGTAAATTGTAATTATTTTTTAAGTTGACATGAAAGAGTCATCTTATGTAAAAGCCCATTCATTATAAAATATATTATTATTATTATTATATTATTATTATTAGCACCGCGTCTTACTACCCGTTCGGGTTATACGCTCTTACGCTAATGTGTAATGGTAGGGTGATTGTGAGATGAAATGAAGGACCTACAGTTTAACGTGGAATCCGAACCACGGTGGAGGCCTAGCATTCCCCACATTCACAAGATAACTTGTCAGAGGTGGAGGAAGAGTTTGGAAATCAGATAAATCTGTGCCGGGACCGAGGATTGAACCCCGGCCGCCAGCACAGAAGTCTGACACCTTACCCCTAGACCACCAGGTCACCCGAATATAAAAGATAAATTCTGTTGTACCATAAGAGGAGATATTTGACAACACCTCCATGACGCATGCGCAAACCAAGCCACCGTAAATACTAACGAGACAACATCCTTGCACGTCTGTATCTAATGTGATATGTTGGCAAGCGTGCTGTTCCACGGCGATGTATCTGATATCGTGGCATACCCCTTCCCTCTTCCCAATCCAACCCTCATGGGAATGATTTATGCAACATTGTTTATATGGAGCTTTGGAGGAAATGGAGATTGAGTGCCCCCTACCCCCTTTACCCCCTTTCTCACCCCTGAAAGTACTTCTCGTAGCACAACCTCCTTCCCAAGAGAGGTTTTTAGAAGACTGTCCTTCCTAAGGTATCTCATTCCATATCAGACTATAGAGCTGAGAGATGTCCCACACAGGGGATATCCATCACACAGATATTTTTATTTAAAGCTTACGATTAAAAGGGTGTTTTTTTTTTACATATTCCACATATTACATCCCCGTCTGTGCTAACTGCAGATTTACACTATTTATGTAGGGTTGAGTAACGTAGAATTTAGAAGAAATGTAGCCACATTTGCGTGAAAGAAGAATGGGAAACCATTTGGAATGAATAGTTCTCACTTCAGTTCTTCCTACCAGGAGTCAAACCCTGAACACCTTAAAAAAATACTATAAGAGATTTAAATTTTAGTACGCGTTACTGCCGATACGGCTTGGATAATCTTTCGACATCTTTTGGAGTAATTTATTTCCCCTAGTAAAAAAAATGTGTGTGTACAACTTTTGATTCATAAATACTGAAAACTATTATTATGAGATCTTATTAGTGGTTCAGTTTGATTTGAAAATCATGTAATTTAATATGCTTTGAAAAACTCGAAATTATTATTTGTTAATTAAATAGCTAAATAGTTAAGTACATTCATAAATAATTATAGATGTGTGCCAAATAGCCATCTAGAAATAACGGTGAAAATAGGATATTTATAAATAAGAAAATAATGTAAAACTAGTTCTTGAACCAAACTAAAATTCTTAATGAATGTGTGTACGATAGCAGTCTATATACATACCAACGTGGTTCAATGCACATGAAACTATCAAAACAATTTTCTTGAATACCTAATTCAACTATAACAGCATGTTAAAAGCTATTTATTTTTAATAGCCGACTATTCCACTAAAGGCATGTAGTAAAGTTTGAATATTTTATGCGAAGTATTAATTTGACGCTAAGAGCACTTATGCACAACCTACAAAATTTAAACAATGAATGTGGTGTACAAAACATTTATCTTATACAGTCTCGCTGTGATATGATTTATGTGCTTTGTTGAACAATAGCCACGCCACTAAATTTAATTAACAGTACGACCACTCTCACGGTCTAAGATATTAATTAAATCCTACTTTGTGCTTTGGTCAGCTTATACACAAGCTAACTGTTTGCTCCTTCCATGTTACATTCAACTTCTGTACAAGGAAACTTAACGATTCTACACTTTATGACGGGCTAGTGAGGTAGTCTATAGACTTAGTGGAGCCGTCAGTGTTTGATTACAAGTAGTACCTTGTTGTGTTCTTAATTTGAATATGAAAGTAATTATTTTTGGCTTAGAAATAATAATATTTTATAAATGTTACTTTATCAGAATAAAACATTACTTACTTCCCTGCTATTGAGTAGCAATATTTAAGGTGGTATGGGAGGTAGTGAAAGTTAAGGCAGTGGGTTTCAGTTTTTTTTTAGTAAACAAAATTACAAAAAAAAAATGTTATTTTAGTTTAACTTAATTTCTTCACTAAGTAACCACAACAATTATATAATATTTGTCTTGGACATGAAATTTAAGGGGAGAAAATGAAAGTAAAATATTTCAATGAATTTACAGGATGCCTATTACAAATATTTCAGAACTTTTGAGATAAGTGTGTGTAAAAAAATTAATCTCGGTGTTCCTACTACCAGTTCCGGGTATACGAATAAATGATAAATTAATCTAATAGGGTGGGGATGATAAATAAATTATTCTAGAGGTAATCTACCAGCATTTACATGGAAGTGGAAAACCATTAAGAAAAAAACTATGTAAATCAGACAAGGATTTGAACCCCAATCTCCCTGAAGTCCATTTTAATACGATGACGTCATAGACCATTTGGACACCTTGATGTGCCTCTCTGTTCAGGCAGCCTTCTTTCCTTCGCACTTGCACCGGCCGCTTCACCCTCCCTCCCTACTGCCGGTCCGGCCCACAGTCCATGTTGTCTGAGCCGTCCGTGACGCTCTTACCTTTATAATCAACTCCCTTCTTCCTATTGGCTCGCTTGGCGGCCAATAGCACTTTCGTTTTCCCGAACCAATGGGAAGCTCCCTCTTCTCTGATTGGACCAGGCCAGGCAGCAGCGGAGGGTATATAACCCGGTGAAATCTGAATTCGAGTTCAGTGGTGACCCAACCTTGGAGAACCACCTTTATGCAAGAAGCATAATAAACCATCTTTATTCGTGTGAAAAGAGCATTTCATCGTCACTCCCTATCCTCCCACGACTATCCCGACCTCCCACCGCGACTCCGTGTTGCCGGGATGGTTATCCTGCCTCCCACCGCGACTCGGTGTTGCCGGGACTGTTCCCCTGCCTCCCACCGCGACTTCGTGTTGCCGGGACTCTGACCTATCTGTTTTCCCCCCCCATCTCCCTTCCTTACCCCATCCGATGGACCCACAAGATCGACGCCTGACAACCACCGTCGCCCGGAAACTGGACTTCGACAAGACAAAACCACTCCACGCGAAGCCGCAGTAAAATGAGATAGCAACCTAATCGGGTGTTTAAGAAAATTAAATAAAATTCATCTACTGAGGCATACTTTATTTATTGTGTACAACAATATATAACTTCAAAAATTTGTGTGCCAATTTTCTTTATCTTAGACAGGTCCGTTCCATTTGTCGGTGACCTTGGACTGCCTATGCATCCTGTCCTCCTCCTTCTCCTTCTCCTTCTCCTTCTCCTCCTTCTCCTCCTCCTCCAGTTCTCTTAATTTTCGTCTTTCCTTCATGTCATCCAATATTTGAATCATCCTTCTTCCGAAACTCCATTTTCCCTCAAAATTGCCTTCTATGACGTCATGTAGAATAAAGTTCCTCCTAAGGATGTGTCCGATCCAGTTTGTTTTGTACCGAAGTATCACATCCAAAATGGTGCTCTTCTCACTAACCCGTCTTAGTACTTTTTAGTTTGCCAACCCGTCTGACCACCTGATCTGCTTAAGTCTTCTCAAGCACCACATTCCAAAGCTCTTAAAATGTTTATTTTCAATCTTCTCAAAGGTTTAAGTTTCTGCTCCAAATGTAGAATTTCATCAGTTTCCTCTTCAGTTACAAACTCAACTTGTTATTCAGTGTACGATTTACAAACTAAATTAATTACATAACATAAACAACACCCAGCCTTGTAGAGTTGGGAAAACTCGAATTTAAATATTTGAGATCGATTTAAATGCCACGTCATAAATAGTATTGGAAATTCTTAACTAAGTAAACACACGTGAATTAGCTAAAGTATTCGCATACCTACAAGCACATTTTTGTGTTAGATATAGTAATAGTAACAATATCTAAATACAGTCAGTTTAGGTAAAATGCATTTTTCACTCACACAATAGAGTGCGAATACAACTTTAATTTCAACAAAATGAAATGCGTTGAGTTTTAAAAATACATATAACTAATATAACCAAATATCTTAGCTAGAATTACAAACCAGTGCATTGTTCTAGAGTACGATATGTTTATTTAACAATACCACAAATAATATACGCTATAGTTTTAATATAAATTCATTTTATGAATTCCTGCATATTTGTCAAAATAGATAAATGAAAATGTCATATAAATATACATAGCTTAATTTGGTAAAAAAAATAAGGATAATCAAACACTTTAATAATGATAATTGAAGTAAATAATAAAAATGATAGTTAAATTAATATTCGTTTTAAATAAATGCACGTAATTTATATTGGTTAATTATCCCTATTTATTATCGATAACTCATAAGCTAAGAGACTCTAATTGAATTGCTTCCCACTTTTTCCTAAGTCTCCTTTTAAAAATCTACTCGTCCAATATCAATGATTGCATTGAATTTATAGTAGAATGGACAGTGCATTGAATGCTTTTTCTTTGTTTATTAAATTAAAATAATTTTTCAATTTTATTCCTTAGAGATTACATTTTATTTTTTTATAATGGCACCTTTTTAATTTATATTTTTCATGAGAATATTTAAGTCAAATTAAAAAAATTATGAAACACTAAAAATAAAATACAAACAAAAGGTTCCTTAAAATTAAAATATTTCAAAATATCGTATTTATTTGGTAAATGAGAGTATTTACGATTATGCGAAATAAACACTAAATTTACAGGGAAACGAAAACTAGTTGTGACGTGGAGAATTGTACCACACTGATATTATTTATATTATAATAAGTTTATTTAAATGTAGAATTTATTGAATTAACTAGTAATTAGTTGTTGGTTTAGCACCACGTATTACTACCCGTTCAGGTAATATGCTTATGTTTTAATTCAATAATGAATCAATAAGTGAGTAAGGTTGTACTAATAGTATTTGTACCCACAGTTGCGTGGAGAGAGTGTGTAAAACAATTTTGGGAAAAAAATAACAGTACATCTGACAGATTAAAACCTATCTCCTCATCATCAACAGTCTAAGTTCATTGCGAGAGTAGCTCGTTAGACCATAAAGCCATCAAGTCAGGTAATTAGTTACTTAAGTATTATTATATATGTGTTGGTGTCACTGTCAAAAAAAATTATATCGTCCTAAGTTTCTCATTGGTTCAACAATATTTCTCTCTTATGGAGAGACTGGACTTCACCTTCAGTTTTTAATGACTTCGTGGAACACACTCATTACATTTGAAACTAACAAGGACTATCGCATCTCTCTCTTGCAGTAGTAAACAATACCTACGTCTATGTACTTAAGTTACTTATCTGCTGGTATAAAACACACAAATGATATGGATAAAACAGTATAATATACTCAATAAAATGGCATAAATCAATTTTAATAATATTATAGTTTCAGTGTTAAAACATTAATCCCTATGTTATATGGAGTTAATTACACTCCTTATGCAATGACGGGCACGAACACAAAGGCAGCATTCTCGTCTTCTCTCACTTAATAATAATAATAATTATTATAATAACAACATTTTTATTTTTATTATTTTTATTATTTTTATTATTAGCACCGCGTCTTACTACCCGTTCGGGTTATACGCACTTACGCTAATGTGTAATGATAGGGCGATTGTGAGATGAAATGAAGGACCTACTGTTTAACGTGGAATCCGAACCACGGTGGAGGCCTGGCATTCCCTACATTCACAAGTTGTGATTAATACACGTCTTATCAGAGGTGAAGGAAGGGTTTGGTAATATGATAAATCGTGCCGGACCGAGGATTGAACCCGGCCGCCAGCATAGAAGTCCGACCCCTTACCCCTAGACCACCAGGTCACCCTGTCTCACTTATCAAAGCCCTAATGGTCGGGATTTGAATCTCGGCCGAATGTACTAAGTTGTTATATCTTAAGTTTATCCTCAATCCAAAAAATGCTGATACACTTCCTCTAAATTCTCTTTTTCTTATCCCTAATTAATTAATTAGTACAAATATGCAAATATACTGGATAAAAACCATGTTAAAAAATATGAAGACTAAATAAGTGTAAATTTTATTTTATATTTATATTTCTAGACTGCTTTTAAGAAATGTACAACTCAGAATGCACAGAACAATAACTTTAGCAGTTTTACTCTAAGGGTGTGAAACGTGTTTTTTTGCCGTAGATTACGAAAAAAATCAGCGTGTTTCAAAACAAAGTGATTATGAAGATATTTGGTAGAAAAAGGGTTGAGGCTATTGGTGAGTGGAAGAGGCTACATAATGATGATCTACATTGCATACCCTGTACAAGACATGGTTAGGATAATCAAGTCACTTGTAATAGAGTGGGCAGGATATGCAACGTTAATGGAAGGTTCTAGAAACTTGTTTAAGGTATTGACTGGCAAACACAATGAAAAGAGAACATTGGGAAGACCAACGCGCAGATGGGTGTTTAGCATGTGAATGGACCTGAAAGAATTAGGGTGTAATGAGGTGGACTGGATATAATTAAGTCAAGAAGGAGAGATGTATAATTTTGTAGGTGTGTCAATGAACTTCCAAGGTTTTAATACCGTAGATTTTTTTAATAATGTTCATATTTATTTATTATACAAGGAATAACAAAAAATTAACTACAAGATTATTTATTCTTTGTTATTTTTTATTTCCTTCTTATTCTATATCAGCTTTAATCTGTTATGGCAATTACATATTTCAGTGATGTTAAATGTTACAACTGGTGACCTGGCGGTCTATGGATAAGGTGTCGGACTTCGGTACTGGAGGTCCGGGGTTCAAGCCTTGGTCCCGGTTCAGATTTATCTAATTACCAAACCCTTCCTTCACCTCTGACAAGACATCTTGTGAATGTGGGGAATGCCAGGCCTCCACCGTGGTTCGGATTACACGTTAAACTGTAGGTCCTCCATTTCATCTCACAATCACCCTACCATTACACATTAGCGTAAGTGTGTATAACCCGAACGGTTAGTAAGACGCAGTGATAATAATAATAATAATAATAATAATTTACAATTAAGGTATTTATAAGATTGTTAATTTAAGTGAATATTTAATACTTCGTACATACTATTCTAATTTATCTCAAATATTTCCATTTTTAATGTTTAACTTTTTAAATTCATAATTTTATAAACATATTTCAATAAAATAATTTTTCATTTACATTGGTTTTCCTCATACCTGAAAATACTATAACATCACTGAAACATGTCTTCTTAATAGAATACTAAAGCTGATATAAAATAAGAATGGAATAAAAAATTATAACAAAGAAGATATAACCTAATTATAATAACATATAGTTAATAAATATTCGAATTAAATTGAATGTCAATAAAATAAAATAAATAATTACACTTTTAGCAGTGCGTATCAATTGTAGAAAATCAAATGTTTCATACTTTTTAAATTGGAGCATGTTTGAAAGTTTTTTTAACCATTTAGTTTCCAAGTATTTGCTGCCAGAAGGAGGATTTGGGGGGGGGGGGAACGTGGTAGTGTTTCTTTTGTTTATAACTTTTCCATTAAAAACTTTCCATTTCTTTATGGCCAAAAAGGACCAACAACAACTATTAGTCAACACGTTTCTGGAAAAGAAATACGAAAAAAAAAATATATATATATATATATATATGTGATGACAACAAAAACTCATTTTGTTTTGAACTAAAGTAACTTCCTTTTTAATTTCCGTTAGCTATTATTAGTCGACAAAATCGATGAATATTGGAAGAGGCGAGTAGGGTGCGCGGATCAAATGTAGTAAGCAATACTGATAAAATGACATTGCAATACCATTGTGCTTGTCCTTCAGTTAACCTGCTGCATTTAATATCCTTAATCGAACAACATTATTTCAAAGAACGCCTGAAATGTGGAATAAAACAGAATCTGTAGAGAGGAACTGCGTTAAAGTTATAACATTTGTAGCAGTAAGATAAAGCAAGGTAGTTTATATGTTGTCGAGAATATACAGGCTGTTCGGAAACTCATAGCCCAAACTACACATACCATTTGTTTGAACTAAAAATAATACAAAATCTCTGTTCTTTCACATTCGGAGAATTATGCTATACCATTAAATTGTGTTCAGATTTTTGGCATGCAGTGCCGAAGAGCCAAGCTGTTCAAGCACGCATGTACAACAGGTTGCATAGGAGCTGGCGTGTGGCACTACACACATCGACATCTTTGAGCATGGCAGCAGAAAATACCATGATTAAACAACACACCATTCCATCTATAAATGCGAATTCATCATTAACGGGCCTATATCACATAAAGTGATTTCCATTATTACATGTGCAGTACCGTGCGCCTAACTCATGTGCAACTTCTTGTACACGCGTGCTTGACCGCTTTGCTCTTCCGGCACTCTATACACCGAAACTTTGAACACAATTTAATGGTATTAGCATTGTTTTCCGGATGTAATTGTATAAGGATTTTGAATTATAATTGGTTTAAACAAGTTATATGTGCAGTTTGAGCTTCTAAACATCCGTACATATCAGTTAAATTTTCTATGAATGTACGTAAAACATGGTAAATATATTTAATTGGAAATATATATTTTTTTGTACACAGTCACATTATCCATTTGGGTTATACGCATGTTTATTAACTACTTCTATTATATCATATGTTGTCATGGATCGATTAAAGCAGGGCATTGAGTTTACGTGATAAAATCAATTGAGATAGAGTGATTCGGAGTTGAATTTTATTCTGACAGGTTCTAAAACCTTATTTTTAAATTTTGTATTGAAAGTATTTTATTCATTAAAATTATACGTCACAGTAAACATTTTTAATCCCCAAATTTACGAAATATGCCAAGAGTGTAAATTATTTAATTGGCAATTTATATAAATAGAGTGTTTATACTAATTAAAATTAACATTTAATTTTTTAAGTGCCAAGTTAAATTTAAATGTAAAGTAAGAATAGTACGAATAATTTTTTCAATACGTTATTTACATTCAAATCAAGGTATTCTTATTTCACTAACAAAGTTTGGTTAAATCAAGTTTTGCTAACTTTACAATATAGCTGGGTAGATAAACATAATTCAAGTAATAATCACCTTTACCAGAAAATGTATTTAAATCTCTTATCTAATTTACACCCAAATAATGAAACCATCCATTTCACGAAATGGACTAGTTTTAGTGAAATGGCTTTTTCAATTGAGTATTTCACAAACTAGGAATCTAAATTGCATTTACTCGTGTCCATTTCATGAACATGGACTTATTGTATTATATCTACTACAAGCGTAACAAATTCGTTTACAATATACTAAACAAACATGATTTAACCAAAACTTCCATTCTAAAACTATTAAAAGTTAAATTAATTTTAATACCAAACCTTCTCTTTGTTTGTTCATTTCACGAATAGGCAAAAACTTGTCCAGTTCATGAAATAGTCATTCAATAACCTGGTAAGTACAACCAAATTCATGAAACAGATGAGTTTTTGCACAGTCCGTGAGAAGGGCAAAAGAAAAATATGATTCACGGAATGAGCAGTAATTTGCCCAGTTCATTGAATAGCCATTTTCACTTTTGAGGTGTAGCACGTATAAGGCCAAATAAATATGGGGTGGTTTGTAAAACTAATCCTAAGTCTCACCATATTAATAAATGTATTTTATTAATTTCTTAGCTCATAGCTTTTCAGCCAAATATGATAAGTAATGACATTATTAATTTATCTTTCTTGTGCTATAATTATATATAAAATAATTTATCTTTAAGATTTAATTTTATAAAAATATATTTTCCAGAATAACTAAACTTCATCGAAACTTTTTAAATATTTTAAATTATGTGTAAATTGTATGCTCTGCTCTTCAACATTTATTCCGTTTAGTATTGAATAGATTTAAAATTAAAAGAAAACCATATTAAAATAATTAAAATATATTTGAGCTAAAATACTTTGAGTCTTTTTTAATTATATATTTTCACTAAGACGAGAATTTGAACAAGCTCATTTTGGTTAGATATTCAAAAGGTACCGGGTGGACACATACAAATAATATACCCAGTCATTCAACCTCCATGTTAAAATGGTTGCGCTCCTTTTGGAAGCTTGAGTCCTTCAACACTAGTATCGCTGCGGTTAGTCCTATCATCACCCAGCACTGACACTAGTGAAACCGGGTGTTGAAGGACTCCTGCTGGCTAAAGGAGCGCAGCAAAAGCCCCGTAAGGTTGTGAGTCTGTTTATATTTATTTTATTTTATTTTTTTCCGTGGACTAAACGACAATCACGCTTAGTTCAATTATATGGTGAGGTTTTGTTCAGGGATTAAAGCCGAGTCTGTTGTATTGAGTGATTTTAGCTACATCTTTCTACTCTTTATCCAGGCAAATAATTGTACACTTTCTCTTGATTATATCCTTATCCTTACCCAAATTATATAATAAAATACGATAACCTGAGTTATTAGTAAGACGTAGCAAAAAGAAAATATTTCTTATCCAGATGTCATTTTACAACTTTATTTATTGAATACATGTGAACGGTAGTATCTTGTACTATATGATAATTTCAAAGCTGTGTGTGAAATATTTAGGTTCACATTACATAAATATTATATATGTTATTCGAGGATAAAGATCCAACCAGAATTGATGGCGTATTTACGCCTTCTGAAGAGAAGTTTGAAAATATATTGTAATCTAACGCTGGTGATCAATCACTAACATGAGCTTGTGTCAAGCTGAGGGAAAATAACATTTTTTAAATAAATTCTTCAATATTGTTACAGCTACACGGGGCTGTATTTCACTTCAAAGTGATAACATAAAAGTGTATCCGTTCCATTTTTTTATTATATGAATATTATAGCAACGTTTTATCATATGCTATATTACTTTATGTGTGACTTAGCAGCCAAAGAATAACACTTTTAAGCTGTAAAATTGTGTTTTATAGTCCATGTGTTGGAATATGGTATCAAACAGTCCAATCTAGAACTATATGTATAGTATATTATTGGTTTTTATGAGAAACATTTTATCAAATAAATATTTCAATTCACCTTTAACTGTGGCCGTATGGTCTAACGCGTCACTCGTGAGACTAGATTTTCAATGAAGGAGAGATCGGGGTATAATTCTGGTCGCATGTACTAAAGATATTTTTTTCTAGATTGTTTAACCATTATTCTTCCACGTAAATACGGGTAAATTTCCTCTTAAAATTCTACCGTCATATTTAATCAGTTATCGTAATTAAAATATGCGTAAATTCTTTGGAATAGAAAAAATCGGAATAGTAGTGTATGCTATGTAAGAGAGTAGGTAAGAGTTGAAATTAAACGGTACAATGCAGCTACTAAAATAGCGAGAGGATTTATCTTTGTTGGCCAATAGCAAAGAAGCGGTTGTAATAAATGCAGAAATTTTATCAGAGGCAAGAAAATATATTTATAAGTGATCATTGATCATTTATCTCTTAATCTATACCATACACACCAGCCTTGGTGGGGTAGTTAGCTAACGCGCTAGTTTCATGTTGAGCTAGACTGCCAAGGACGGGGCTTTCAAGGTTAGACTCTCACTCGGGTGAACTGAGGGTGGTTTTCTAAATGGTTTTCCACCCTCCCTTCACGCAAACGCTGGTTCACTTCCTCTTCATTCAAACTTCCCAATTATTAACCCATTAGCGTAATTAGTACTTAAGCGTATAACCCGAACGGGTAATAAGACGCGGTGCTATATATACCATAGACTAACAATATAAGGTAAGCTTGTTACCTGAACCCGGTATTTTAATAAAATATTATTATTAATTATTATTATTATTATTATTATTAGCACCGCGTCTTACTACCCATTCGGGTTATACTCACGCTAATGTGTAGTGGTAGGGTGATTGTGAGATGAAATGAAGGACCTACAGTTTAACGTGGAATCCGAACCACGGTGGAGGTCTGGCATTCCCCAATTCACAAGATGTCTTGTCAGAGGTGAAGGGTTTTTTAATCAGATAAATTGTGCCGGGACCGAGGATTGAACCCCGGCCGCCAGCACAGAAGTATGACACCTTACCCCTAGACCACCAGGTCACCTGTTTTAATAAAATAAATCCTAATTTAAATTATAGGGGATTTTCCTTCATTCAATAATTTATAATAATTTTAATGTCCCTTGATATAAACGTTTTAGAAATAAGTCTTTAAATTATGTTCCTAGCTAGTTTTTATACCTCAGCAAAAACAGCTATCCAATAGTTTTTTTTTTAGAAAAAAATTTTCAGCGCATCTCCCTACTTATTTGGGATGTATGCAAGTTAGTTACTAAAAATGTTTTAAGGATGAGTAAGGGTAAATTTAGAGGAAGTGTACCCGCACTTTAGGGGAAAATAATTTAGGGAAAATCTACTTCAACACACCTGACCAGGAATTGATCCCCGATCTTCCATCATTAGTATTCCATATTATTGCTCGAGTGACGCCTTAGAACATGCATCCAACAAAACGGGTTATTTCAAATTTAAATGCAAATATTAATTAAAATCACTACGCCATTTTATTAATACGTTATTGACCCTTATATTACAAACCAGGGTTAAAATGGTATTATTAGCCTTTTAAGTCAAGTGAGCTGGTCACAATTTTTTATGACAAGGACTGTATAGAATAATCTCTCTCTCTCTTCTCCTACCCGTATTATCGTTTACGTCTCAAACTTTCCCCTCAACACCACATTCTACTGTTCGCTAAAGCCTTGAAAAGCCCAAGTTTATTCGTCCCCTGTAACACCCGGCAATATTCTGTAACGCTATATTTTCGATAACAATAGCAGCATGTAAGTTACCCCTGCCTCGATACCATCGTGGGTTTAACCCCTTCGTCCTTGTGAGAGAAGAGTTTATCCGTGGTCTCACTCCAACTCGCGATGATTGCCATGACAATCCCTCTCTTTCATTCTACTCTCTTTAACAGCCCGATCGAGACTTATCTTTACTACTTACTTTAACCGCACGATAAAGTGCATTAAATTCAGAATGACTTGGAATTAGTACCGAACCCCCCCAACTTTAACTACACGTGTGGAGGAAACGAATATAAAGTTGGACTTTACACACGATATTACACAGCTCAACCATATTACCTTGAATATTAAAATGAACTTTTTATTTATAGATGTTTGACAAAAATAAAATATTTATAGGTAATAGTGTAGTTTATTTTTTTATTATTAAACAATGTTTTTAGATTAATAGCTTACTACTTTACGCCAGTGATTTTAACGATTTGGCATATGGTTTCAATACTTAAAAGTTTGGAGATAAAAATATATTTAAACGCCACTGGATTATTATTTACTCTATGGTACTTGGAACTCTAAAATTCATTGCCACACTTAAAAAGTGCTCGACCTATCCTATGTAAGCTAGTTCTATCCAGTCTACCTCATTACACCCTATCTCTTCTAGGTATAATTTAGAAAATTAGATGAGTTAAGTTAATTTGAGCTAACGGACACTTTGACAAACTTATATTCAATTTGTTTCTCATCAATAAATAATTATTAAAATAAATTTAATTTTTTTCGCCATAGTTTTTTCTTCAATATTCATGGATATAATATATTTTATACAATACCTTTACAATTTTTAAACACTTAATTTAAGTATACAATATCACAACAATAATTTTAAAAGGTTAAATTTGCTTAAAAATCCAGTTCGATGGCCGCATGGTCTAAAGCGCTACACTGGTGAAAAACTAGACTGCTGATGACGGGGAGATCTTGGTTCAATCAGAGTAAGGTGTACTGAGGGTGGTTTCTCTCTCTCTCTCTCTCTCTCTCTCATACGGGTACACTTCCTTTAAATGTAACCTTCATCATCCCCAACCCATTAGGGTAATTAGTACATAATCGTACAACCCGAATGGGTAGTAAGATACGGTGCTAAAATTTAGTTTAAAGTAACAGGTGCCATAATAGGTAGACTCCATTAAAAAGAAACCAGCCTATAAACCTATCTTGAGGTAGGTGTGTATAAATTACAAGACAATAGTTTTAAATGGCGAGCATAAGAATATACGTATACATGTTTTAATGCTACTTGTCTTGGTGTCCACAATATTTATCGAAATTAGATTGTTGTATATTGGATGTTCCCGGGTTAATCGGCTAAACTTTTGGAAGTGGTCGTGGATCAAAAAACTAATCCAAGCTGTATTTTGGAGACTTTCTCGTTTTAGCTTCCTTTTCATGCTAACAGCAAAAAACTAAATAAAAACACTTTTCTCCAGAGGTGCTTGGCAATGTCTTAATATTAATTTTCCTGGATGATGGATCAGTCGTGCTGGACCTGTGGCTTGACCTACACGTTTGCTTGATTTAACGCCATTAGATGTTTTTTGTGTGGGGAGCTCTCGAATAAAAAGTGTACGAAGTGCCTGTTAATGACCTTCAACCATTACGACAAAGGATAAAGCAAGCGTGTGAAGAAACAACAATAGCACAATGTCGGTCAGTCATTAGTTTTGTAATTGATAGATGCAATACTTGTCTCCTTACTGGAGGACGTAAATTTTAACAAAATAAATAAACATATTTTATTGTTTTAATACCTAACTATTCAGTTATTTATTTTGTTTTCGTGAAGGGAAATCGAAAACTATCATCTCTCTAAAAGATATTTTGAGTTAGTTTTTTGATACACTAACACTTCCCAAAGCTTAGCGGTTTAAGCCGGGAACACTCTGCAGATATATTATACGTATATATCAATTCTGCACCGTTTCTTACCATCATTTCGTGATTTATGCACGTTTACACTAATAGAGTAGAAATAAGAAAGATAAATACTAAATGAAAATATTCTTAAATTTATATTCTGAAAATTGAAAAAATGACACTTAAGACACGGGAATCTATGGAGAATTCCTCAATAAAAAGCATAAATAATAGCTTCGGCTATTTGATTCATTCCTAAATTTATTTAGTGAACATTAAATTTGCACGAAAATCTAAAATAAAATATTGCTTGGTCTCCTATAAAAATTTTAATTCCACGTTTTTTCTTGCGCATAGCTGTAAACATTTGACTGATTATATGTTAAAGTAACACGTGAATAAGTGCATTTATATATATATAATTATTTTTAGCACCACTTCTAACCACCACTTCAGGTTATACGAATATTAACGATACAAAAATAACATATTTCACATTTATTGAACATTTTATTGAGAAATCAAGAAAAATAAAAGCACAAGAAAGAATATTATAGATTCATGGAATAATTTTCTATAAAGTGATAAATTTATGTGGGACCTTAACCTTTCGGTGGCTGCAGTGTTTCTCATCATGGATAACAGAAGAGATTCAGATTTATTTTACGAACTATAGGCTGCCGTAACATCACCTAACCTCTTTCAATAAAAATATCTAAATACTTCATTTATATAGCGAATTCTTAGTTAATATTATTTGGGAGGGATTCAGTTGAAATATATATATATATATATATATTTAACGTTAATGGGTGAATTTGTGGACGCTATTATGATGGGGTTTCAAATATAATTAAAAAAAATTATTATGGTCTCTACATAAAAGCTATTTAAACTAGATAATTATATGAAATCACAAAAATCTGAAATATTACTTATATTTACCACAGAGCCTGTTATTCAGACAAGTAAAAAGATTGACGATGATGAATTTTTTTAGCCCAAGTAAGACGATTAGCTATTTGTTAGATTCAACCAATTTCTAAAGGGTGCGTTCTTTAATATGCCTCATGGATTCAGGTGTACGAATGTGTTATTTAAGTTCATAGTTATTGTATAATAATAACAATTTTCTCAAATCATTCCAGGTCCAACAAAGTACTAACATATAACACAGACCTGACCATATTAGAAAGCGCTGAGCTGCAAATGTTTCACGTTTTTTTTTTATTGAGGTACTTTTATTCACCTCGTGCCTTAGTAAAAATTTGGGATATTCGCATATATTATTAATCTAATTGGATAAATATGATGAATGCAGTATTTTAGAGGAACTGTACCCACATTCTCGTGAAGGTAGAATGAGAATCCATTTATAGATAAACACCCTAAAATACTTGAACGGAATTTGACCTTCTATCTTTCCTCTAACAGCAAACCAGTCCAATACCAGTGTGACGCGTCAGAAATTTCTACTACCGATGCGGGTCAATAAAACACTTTGATCCACATTCTGGCGAGGTCTACTGTGTGGTGAAAGCGGGTTTCACATGAACGATTCAGAAGTATTTTGCAAACGCTTTCTAAATGGATACTATCGTCTGTAGAAACAATAAAAACTCAACCTTCTTAGTGTACGGTTTTCATCGCGTCGCCCGGGAGAGGGTGAGACAAGAACGCCTTTCGTGACCCGACGTCGTGTCAGCACATACGGTACCGGCGCCTGTTCTATCGCTCATTGCCACACGTAGTCTGTTCTATGTGACCGACCAGTGCGTGACAACACCAGGCCTCAATTCATCTAAACGATATTGAAAACAACACTTATCATAAGACCACGCTAAATTGATAGACGTTGCCACAAGCACCATCACAAGTCACGGTAATAATGTCACTTTTCTTAAGAATGACCTTTTGGAAAATACAAGCGTATTTTCTTGCAGCCAAAATTTATAGTATTTTATTAATTCGTTAATATAATTAAAATTGAAAAAATGACAGCTGGACACGGGAATCAACCCCGGGACCTTTGGCTTAGTACGCCACTGCTCTAATATTAGCTTCCGCTATTTGATTCATAATTTATTGGTATTTTATATATATTATAGGTGTAATATATCAACTTGTATAACTGAAGTTACCATTAATTGAAATTTTCTAGGTGTTCTGAGGCTCTTCTTATCAAAGGGGAATGCAATCTAGTATTATTTCTTCAAGTATCACTACCCATTTTGTCTATGTTCTATAGATTAAATCAATTAAACTGATTGAGTAGAAGTGAGACCGGCAGAAATTCTAGTAAATGTACCTGCATTTTTGTGGAGAGAAAGTGATAAATTATCTAAGGGAAAAACACTATTTTAACTCAACAGTTTAGAATTTTGTATTCATTTTAGTCCCGCATTATTACTATATTCGTGGAACAATTTAAACGTAATTTAACAGTGACATTTTATAAACCTAGACTAAGTGGCACATGCCTATTGGTTTATTTTTAATTTGACAAATGTGAACAACAGCTATTATATAATAATATAATGTAGGCCTACTAATTAATATAGTGTTTATTTCTTTATGTTTCCCTTTACCATCAAGTAAAAATATAATTTCAAAATTAAAGAAGAAATTCGAAGAGAAATCTCTCCAAAATTAAATCTTAATAAATACATTAGTAAAAATAGTAATAATATGACAATTCTTAACATTATGTGTGTACGTATCAACGATTTAAAAAAAATTAAATCATCGAAGTATATTATTAACAGAACTTACAGTTATTCTTATTGCCTAGAGTTTAATATAATAATGGTACGAAAAAAAAAAGTAAACTATTTTTACTAGCCTAATGTCTCAAATTAGGACCATCTCATAAATCAACTCATTTAAAATAGCCTTTAATAAAATTAGTTGGTCTCATATTTGTTCGCAAGAAAAACATTTAAATTAAATATTAAAATTAGCTTCAAGTTTTTAATCTTAAATTGGTGTAGGACCTTTAAAGCCTTGAAAGACACAAATTAAAAAGTTATAGTTATTAAAAAACAGATACAAGCTATGATTATTTTAAATGAGCGTCCTCAAAGCAGCAATACAAATATATTTATGTTAATTTAATGTCAAAAACCGGTACAAGAAGTTATGTATTTGAATTGAGTTTTAAATCACGCACAAGCCATAATTATTTTAATTGATCTTATTAAAAACAAGTTTAGACTAATTACTTCAAGTGAACATCTCCTAATGACCTCATTGTGTCAGTGGGTCTGCAAAATATAAAATAATAATTCAACTAATAACTTAACGTCGTTAAAACATGTGCAAGCTACAGTGTTTAGTAATTTAAAATAGTTTAAATAAGAATCACATTTAATAATTTTATTCGAAATATTTTTATTTTTTTTCTAAAATTGAACCCTTGTCAAAAACTTGGCAACGTCGTATGTATTCGAATGTGCGTGTTCGAATCGCTGATGTAGCTTTCAAATCTAACGTTGCCATGCCAAATACTGAACAGAACATGTATGTTGTTAGTGATCGGGGATATTGAACCAGACCAAGGTTGGTTTTTTTAAACACCAAACCTCAATGGCGTTTAATATGATTTGTCAGTGGTGGGTATAAAAAGTGTTATTAGCTAGGCAGAATCTTATCTTGATCATCTTCAAACTAAGATGCATTTGCAAAGTTTTAACAAATTTATAACTTTGTTATACTAAGTACCGATAATATATTTTAGTATTTATTTGGATAAGATTTTGTTTCAATAACGTGTTCCTAATATTAATGAAAATAAAATATGTTCATATATGTAGATAAAATGTGTGTTTGGTACTAACACTAAAATCAATGTATTATAAATAAACCATAATAATTTAATTAAATTAGGCCATTATAATTTTATTTCCATTCACGCTAACAATTGTAATTAGTTAAATAGATTTTAACTACTAAAAGTGAAATTGGTTAATTTTTTATTTTAATGCTATATTATAGTTAATATTTAATCAAATAATGGTTAAATCATTACACTGTTACCCATAGGCCTATATATATAAAAGGCAAACCCCATTCACTGGTTCACCCATCACCGTGTTTTCCAACCCCTGAGCAAGGAAGATTAAAATTTTTCGTTGAGGTTCCTTTTAGAACCTAGGCAAGAGACAAGACAGGGTTTCCCCTAAAGGGTGAAAAGGGGGGTTTAAAAGTTCTCAAAAAATCATATATCTTTTAAACCAGATGACAGAGCTTAGAAATTTAAAATATAAGTTCCTTTCTGGAATTGGATGAGATATGTTTTTT